>VWZI01007087.1:0-35027 GCA_013396835.1 Psilopogon haemacephalus | reverse complement strand
AGATTTCTGTTAATTCTAACCCATTAGATAAATGGTTACAAGATCTTGGAATAGGGCCTTGGTTAAGAAGTACTATAATGTATGCTATAGGTATTTTAGCGGGATTACTGATACTGTTGCTTCTTGCGCCTTGTCTGTTTAAGTGTATTTAGAACATGATTGAAAATACTACAGAAAGGTTGTGGCACACAAACCTCCTAGGCCAAAAAGAAAACGAGGGAAGTGTGGAGAGTTTTATAGACGAATGGCTAAAGGAGAGAGGACATGATTGCCTTGGGCTGGTTGAGAAATAGCGTGGGCACTGTACAGGGACACAGTAACCTTGAGGGAGAAATCGTACAATAACAGGATGCAGGTGCAGAAACTAACTTGTGCAAAACAGAATCTAGCTAGCCACAGGAATGTAAGATATGCTGTGAGAAGGACAAGGGCGAAAGATAACAAAGAGCCAATGATGAACTCTGCTTTTGCAATATGTATGAGCTTCATTAATGCGACTATATAACTGTGAGCTTCTAAGCAATAAAGTGAGGCTTGTTGATCATCATCGGGTGTGCTGGTCTCCCGTCATTTTCCAACATATGCCCTGTTCACAGATGGATCCTGCCATCTTGTAGGCAGTAAGTGGAGATGAAAGGCTGCCGCCTGGAACCCTACATGCAGGATTGCAGAGGCAAGAGATGGGGATGGCGACTCCAGCCAATATGCTGAGGTAAAAGTGATCCAACTAGCCCTAGACCTGGCAGAGCGAGAACAGTGGCCAGGGCTGACTCATGGATGGTGGCAAATGCCCTATAGGGGTGGCTGAAGGACTGGAAGTGAAATGACTGGCAGAGGAAAGGCAAACCTGTTTGGGCTGCTGAGCTCTGGCAAGACATTTCTTCCTGCCTGCACAAGTTGCCCGTGAAGATCCGACACATCAGCGCTCACATCCCAAGAAGGAGAGCTACTGAAGAGGAACACCACAACCACCAAGCTGACCTAGCTGCCAAGATATCCCAGATCGACTTGGACTGGAAACACAAAGGTGAACTGTTCCTAGAACGGTGGGCCCATGACTCTTCTGGTCACCAAGGGAGAGACGGTATGTACCAGTGGGCTAGGGACAGGTCAGTGGACGTACCCATGGATGCCACAGCACAGGTCATCTGTGAGTGTGACATCTGCGCAGCCATAGAACAGGCCAAGTGCATGAAATCTTTGTGGTATGGAGGGAGGTGGTCCAAGTACAGATATGGAGAGGCCTGGCAGATAGATTACATCACTCTGCCTTGCTTTTGTACTAGCAAGCAGTATGTGCTGACCATGGTACAGGCAAGCACTGGGTGGCTGGAAACTTACCCAGTACCTCATGCTATGGCACGTAACACCATTCTGGGCCTGGAGAGGCATATTCTGTGGAGACATGGTACCCCAGAGAGAATTGAGTCAGGTAACGGGACCCATTTCAAGAACAACCTGGTAGGCAGCTGGGCAAAAGAGCATGGAATTGAGTGGGTTTTCCACATCCCATACCATGCACAAGCTGCAGGGAAGTTTGAACACCACAATGGCCTACTTAAAACTATCCTGAAAGCTATGGGAGGTGGCACTTTCAAGAACTGGGAAAAGCACCTAGCTGAAGCCACCTGGCTGGTGAACACCAGGGGATCAGTCAACCGGGCTGGTCCTGCCCAGTTTGCCCTATTGCCTATAGTCAAGGGAGATGGGGTTCCTGTAGTCTGTGGAAGGAATCTCTTGGGGAATAATGTGTGGGTTACTCCTGCTCCTGGTGGGGGAAAAGCTATAAAAGGCGTGGTCTCTGCAGAAGGCCCTTATCGCACATATTGGGTCATGCTTGAGAGTGGTGACGTTCAGTGTGTTCCTCAGAGAAACCTCACTCAGGCTGAGAAGGGTTAAAACCCAAGTCAGAAAGCAGCTCTCTGTAATTTAGTTCTTGTATAATAGTTTCTTTTAGTTGTTCTGAGTTTTTTACCTGTTACCTCAGTACCAACAGGTGTCCAACAGAACCCACAGCTACCACAGAATCTGGAGGAAGAACATATCATCTCACCTGCACCTGTTTCCCTGATGCCACACAGCAAGAAACTGTTCCTGTGCTTCCCTGAAGAACTGTTCCTGTTCCCTGATTCCTTTCTCCATGGTTTCTGCTCCGCTTACACCAACCTGCCCTGGAGAAATCCATCGCTTCAGAGTATCACCGGGACTACAAGAGGACTTGCACCAAGGACTTTCCATACACATCACACACCACGGATACATCCAGATGAGAAGATCTGTTTGCAGTGCATGGTGGATCATCCCCAACTATTAACTGTAAGAACATATGCCATACCTCATTGGACTACTAGGGACTACCCATCACCCTAGAGTCCTACACAAATCTGTCCATTGCCACCAGGGTGGACTGTGGCGGGGGAGGGGACTGCCCCACTGGAGGTTTGAATGAGGTGTGAACTGTGGCAGGGCACACCCCAGTCCACTGCCCCACCAGAGGTGTGAACGGGGCAGGAAATGGTCTTCCTCTCTCCCCACCTCTGTCACCAGAGGCTTAGTACAATAGGTTTGAAGTGCCTTCTCCCACCCTCCGTGGGCTTGAACAGGGAGGGAACAAATCGCCTCAGTATATATATAGCAGCTGAACAGATTGCAGCAGGACTTGCACGGACCTTCACTGGGACTTGCACGGACGTTCACTCGGACCTGAACCGGGACCTGCACTGGGACCTGCACGGACCTGAACACGGACCTGGAGACACGAATCTCGCACAGACTTTGAGCCGGACCTTGAGGAGCATCCTGGCTTCTTGCTGCAGGACCTGCCTCTAGCGGTAAACTGCAGCCATTTGTGGGAACACTGTGGAGCACCCCAGCTTTCCCCTGCCTTCCTTCGTGATCGTGGCTTCGTGAAAGCTGTGCCTACAGTCATCTTGGACTCTAGCAGGCACTGGACTCCGGACACTGCCGTGAAAGAGACAGTCTCCCATCTGTAAGTAGGGCAAAGCTGTTTCATGCCCAAACCTTTCCAAATTTCCTAATTTTTCCTGAATTACCTGAAAAGGCATCATTGTGAAGACTTTTCCCGACCGAATTAGAACCCAAACTTAAACCAATTTATACACAGATTGTGGGTGGGGCTTCTGGAAATTATAAAAGCTACTAATTTATAATTTCTGCCTCTTCAATTGCCCCCAGTCAATACACCTGGGACCCTGCTCCATTACATAGACCTGCAGGTAAACTTTATAGATATTTATAACAGAGTTAAAACACAACTTGTAATAAATTGTTTCAGGACAAGAGCAGGACAAATACTTTCCAGTGGATATAGATTAGCTAAACTACAAATCTGGAAAATCTGGAGAGGATTTACTCAGGAAAATTAAATGACTGCACAATTTAAGGCCCAAACCAACCTGGTTACTCAAAAGGAGCGGGTCTTAAGGGTAAATATCTAAAACACAGGTCGAAATAGAGTGCTATGGAATTAGAACTAAGCACAGAATCACAGAATTGTCAGACTTGGAAGGGACCCCAAAAATTATCCAGTTCCAACCACCTCTGCCACAAGCAGAGATACCTCACACTAGATCACGTTTGTCAGAGCCACATCCAGACTGGCCTTAAAAACCTCCATGGATGAGGCTTCCACCACCTCCCTGGGCAATCAGTTCCAGTGTCAGTTACTAAAACAAACATACAAACTTTACATAAAAGCTACCCTGCTTTTCTAAGCTTCAAGCAACTGGTTTAAGAGTTGAAATTTACACATCTCAGTAAGGGCTCAATAAATCAACACCCCTCAATGGGAAAAGAACTGGTAAGATGGATAATGCCAATCTAAATATTAATGTAAAAATACTTTCATTAGCTAGCGACATCTTTGAAGCACAGAAATACTTGAAGTTCAAACCATTTTGCCTTCACAAAGAAAACTTTAGAAAGAGCCAAAGGAAATAACCTTTAAGAGTTTTCACTGGCCCAATCTCCTCTGAAACTCCCATCTTTCTATTCTTTGAACATAGCAGAATGTTTTTAATACCCTACTTCATGTATTATGTATTTTAATACATTTACACCATGTTGTGTGTGCATTTGGTAACACACTTGGGTTTAGTAACACACTTCAGTTTAGTAACAGTTCTCACTACCATGTAACACAACAGATGGGCAATCAAGCTCACTGACACTTCTGTGCTGGATTGAACTAATTGGAGAATTCGAGTGTATATCAGTATAAACCATCTGAAAAGGAAACACAAGCTTAAAATGCTTCCAAAAGTCTCTACTGGCTTTCAATGTTCCAATATGAATAATCCCCCTCAAAGGCTGCAGAAGCATTTGAACCAGACACATTCTGTTCACACCAGTTCTTTCAGAAACAAGCAGGAACTCTTCTACTGTGATGCTTTGTACAATCCAGATTGTGAAGGTGTTAAGGAAATTACAGCTCCAGGCATGACAGCGCTATCCACAGAATCAGAGAAGACTCAAAAGAGAAACAGACAGCTAAGATAAAAGCAACTTTTATTAAAGTACTCTTAAAAGCTTCAGAAAGCATAAATTAATGTGTAGCTACTATAATACATTATTTTACAGGAGAATAATAGGGCTAGGAAGCTTTTATAAATAAACACAAGAAAGCCTATGAGCTTCACTCTGTAATAAATAAATTCTACTGCCTCATTCTGTTCCTGCTAGAGGATGTGCTGAGGTACATAGAAGTACACAGCAACATATGTCTCAGGTTTTTTCCAAGTTTTCCACAATATGAATATTTTCCTAGCTTAAGAAGCAAAATCTCTCTGTTGAGCTCACACTTCAATCACAATGATGTAGTACTATTATTGGGGTTTTTTCCCTTTATTTTTTAGGCAAATACAAGCAGTCTGTCTTCTTGCTCTGCTTTGTAAAACATTTACAACCACTCTAAAATTGACCTGATTAAAGTCTAGTGAGATTCAAGCTAGTTATTCTGCTAAGTACAATACTTTGAAACAAGTGTGTACAGATCCTCTTTGTCTTCTTGCTCCAATCCCCCAAAATCAAAGTAACACAATTTCCTTATTAATTTGTTGATCACTTTCTGCCTTCTAATAACCTACAGCAACTCAAAATCAGCAAAACAAATGACTTCTTAAAGGCAAAATAAAAACTGCAACAGCCATCTCCTCCACGTTGGGAGATTCAGCCACCAGAGGTGTTCTGTTTTAAATACAGGGGTGGGGGGTGGTGTGTGTGTCAACTAGTGATCAGCACAAAAACATTTTCATTTCGTTTTTTACATACCAGTAGGAAAGTGTTAGAAAAAGTATAGAAAAGGCTAGAATTTCTCTTGCTAGTGAAATACATTTTCCTCTTTTTTCCCCCCTTTTCTTTTCTTTTGCAAAGCAGATGGAAAAGAAGAAAGGAAGGAAGTATTTATATTTTGCTTTGTCAACTGGGATAAAATCACTGCACATTAAGAGCACGTGCTGAGACTTCATGGTGCCAGTCACGTAATTTTGTATATTTGGGACTAAAGACGTGGATGGGAACCTTTTCCCTGTCAAAAGAAAAAAATGATAGAAGAAAAATAAGAAAGGAAAAAAGGTTGTCGTAAGCATTTTCACAAGTCAGCATGCAATCTCCATGCACTATTCCTATCTGCGCACTGCTTTCCTGTCTCTGTTAAGAACTTGAGATCAAGTGTTAGGCAAAATCAACAGAAAACTCCCACTGACTGCAAGATTTAGCCACCAGTCGATCCTCATTTGGAACAATACTGTTGTAGATTAAGGGAAATTAAGAGTTAATTGATATAAGGATAAAGCTATACCTCTAGAAAGTCTTGGGAGAGCACATAAGACACTGCAAATTTTTCTTATATTTTCCTGCATCTCCCTATACAAGGGAGTCCACAGCCAATTTTCTCTCTCTCCTTTCTCTCTGCTCTGTGGGCACATGGACTGGCTGCTATCTCTTGGTGCATGGGGGAGAGAAGCCACAGAATCACAGAAACATTGAGGTTGGAAAAGACCCTCAAGATCAGCAAGTCCTACCTATAACCCTACTCTACAAGGTTCACCCTAAACCATATCCCCAAGCACCACATCACATGTGAACGACCCTTAAACACATCCAGGGTTGGTGATTCCATTGCCTGACAAATCTTGCTGAGAAAAAATTATTTCTAACGTCCAGTCTAAACCTACCCTGTTGCCAGCTTGAGGCCATTCCCTCTGGTTCTATCACTATTTACCTGTGAGAAGACACAAGCACCATTCTCTTCACAATGTCCCTTCAGGTAGCTGTAGACAGCCATAAGGTCTCTCTTCAGCCTCCTCTTTTTCAAGGTCATCTGCCCTAGCTTCTTCAATCTCTTTCTTCAGGCCCTTCCCCAGCTTCCTTGCCCTCATCTGCATTGGCTCCACCACCTACACATCCCTCTTGTATTGTGGTGCCCAAAACTGAACACAGCGCTTGAGGTGTGGCCTCACCAGAACAGAGTACATGGGAGCAATCATCTCCCTGCTCCTGCTGGCCACAGCATTTTTAAGCCAAGCAAGGATGCCATTTGCCTGCTTGGCCACTTGGACACACTCCTGGCTCACGTTCTGCTGCCTGGTCTATTACAAACCCCAGGTCCCTTTCTGTCAGGCAGCTCTCCAGATACACTGGCCCAAGCCTGCAATGTTGCTTAGGCTTGTTGTGATCCAAGTGCAGGACCTGGCATTTGGCCTTGTTGAAACTCATCCTGTTAATGTTGGCCCAATGATGGCCTCTTCTGTGTCTCAGCTGGTAAGCTAATTTCTAGCTATGCCACCAGACCTAGTGGGGGGACATGGAGGTTTGGCAGGCCTGTCTTGGTGGGGAGGCAGTTCAGCCTGCTCCTGGGCCTGCTGAAGCTGAGTGGGGAGTGGAGGCTTTGAAAGGTTCTGGAAGGTTGCGGTCTGGTAGGCCTAGGTGGAGAACTGGGTCTGGTTTGTGTATATAATCCTCTTAGAATTACAGAATCATAGAATTGTCAGGGCTGGCAATTTTCAAGGATCATCCAGCTCCAATCCCCCTGCCATGGGCAGGGACATCTCACACTAGAGCAGGTTGCTCAGAGCCACATCCAGTCCAGGCTTGAAAACATCCATGAATGAGGCTTCCACTACATCCCTGAGCAACCTGTTCCAGTGTCTCACCACCCTCATGCTGAACAACTTCTTCCTAACATTCAGTCTGAATCCACCCACTTCTAGTTTTGTTCCATTCTCCGCAGTCCTATCAGTACCTGGCATCCCTACACGCCTTTTGTGTTTCTGTGACCATGTGTAAATGGCACTCACATTTAGCCTCCAATTCTGTGCCAGGGTCTTTTATTTCACTCCCTTGCAGGTAAAAACTTTTCTGTCCTTCTGCCCTGTGCAGATCATGGCTCCAAATTAGGACAGTCACTTCTGTCAAAGAAGACATTCACAGTCCAGAGTGCTACCACTATTTTTCAGCTATGCTTTGCTATCTGATCACAAATCAGAACTGCCTGGTTAGATTTAGGAGAAGGAATACATATTGACAAGCTGATCTTGCACAGAAAACCAAATTGGTTCAGGCTTGTGGAAAATCTCAAGCTCCTGGACAATCATTAATACCGCACTTCACCAGGAGACTTGGGAAGGTTGGTCCAGGCAGAAAAAGATATAGATTTTCACATGCCAAGGTAGAAGGCAAAAGTAAAAGCAACATCCTAAAAACACCCAAGTAATCACAGAAATGCTCCACGCTAACAGTTATGAATTAAGACATGCATAGTATTAAAGTATTAAAAGTAATTAAAATGTACTAAAAGTAATAAAAAAACATGAAACATTGACTCACTTTGTCTTCTTTGCAGCTTCATGTTCTGGTTCTTCAACTGCAACAAATGAGAACAGTTTTATTTTCTAAGGCATTGAAGGCACTGTACCACCTTACACTGAAATTCTCCCCTGTGCCAATGCCTTCACTGCAGCAAATTACAATGCTCATTAGGGCTCCTCAGCTCTATGACCCAGTAGAAATGAGATGTATCTATAAAGAGTCTCTTTGCCATCAGTATTGCTGAAAGGTAGCTCTGCTGGTTTCTGCCTTTTCCCTTGGCCCATTTTCCATTTTGGCAGTGAGAAAGGTGAGGCAAGAAGTGAGAGATGAATAGAAGTTGGAAAGCATTTCTTTTGGATGAGTGTCTGGTGAGTTGATATCAAGTGATAACCTAAGGGGCCACTTGCAGCCAGGCTGGGACCCATCAAGATGCTAGAGAACTGCACATGTGATAAATTTCTTGCTTTAAGTTCAGAAAATCTGCTGTCACTTCCTTATAACATTTGTCAACAAATGTTGACAAATGACTGATGAATTCATATTGGATGATGTTATTTGATGTTCAGGACTCATATTCTGCCCTTACAAGGATTCATCAAGGGATACTAAAGACAGACAACAGTCCATTAATAGACTAATGTAACACAGCACCACAAAACAGCCAGGTAACTGTCTAAGTTTAAAATATTAATGGGAAATAATCTTTATTTCAGGATGTGTTATTGGCTTCTAGAGTAATTCTGCCAGATAATCAGCAGTTAATTAAATCTGTTCCTGACAATGGGGTCTGATTTCCTTACTGCCTTTTTTTAATTTTAGCACTAACTCTGAGAAGCAGAAGAACGAAATCATCATCTCTACAATGGCTACCTCAGACTGAGCATTATTTAGCTCAGATCTTCTGCTGGCAACTCTGACAGCTTTTACATAACATCATAGATCTCACCCAATGAATTATAGCTGACAGTATAATATGACATTGAAGTTTTACCCTAAAATGATATGACAGGGAATGGTCTTCACCACATAACCTGTTCCAGTCCACAGTGCATGTAACCATATCATAGGGAAAGCATGGAAACATGACCTGGGGGGGAAAAAAAAGCAGTGGACCTACAGATTTATGCTTCCAATTGGTTAAATCACTGCAGGCCACATACCTCTGTATGACTGTCAAAAGATTTTCTGCATGCCTGAAAACATCTTTATTTTTCAGGAGCATTGAACTGGAACATTATTTTGTTGTCATTTTAGTGATAAAAGAGGGAAAATAAAGGATAAATAAGTATCTGTGAAATATCTCCAGGAGTAGAAATTGAAATTATAAGAGTTCTTTAGAAAAATAACTATTTTTGGAATCATTTCAATTGGAAATTTCAAGATCAACAAGTCCAAGCATTAACTCTACTCAATCAAGTCCACCACTAAGCCACATCACCAAGCAGCACATCTACAAAGCTTTCAAACACCTCCAGGGATGGTGGTCAGATCATCTTCCTCCTCTCTGAGGTCTTCCACTGAATTTTGCTGCACTGATTTCCTCCATCAGCACAGAATGGAGCTTTTGAAGTTGTTCTTAACTTGGAAAAAAGATACAACTGCCTGTAAGTAGAGAACCAGGAGACTGACTGCACAGGAGACTCAGTGCATGGCAGAGCAGTAGGCTGTTCTGTCACTTTTTGGGATGGGCAGAATGTTACTGTGAATCAAATATTACCTCTCAGAGTTTCTGAACTGTCTGTCTACACTACGTTGTGTACCTGTTCTTGCCCAGCAAGAGTAATAGATATTTCTGAAAGGAAATTCATCTCAGCTCAACTCAATCAGGAATAATGTCCAGTAACGTAGATATCCTGTGCTATTTGGCAATTACAGAAGATTTACAAAAGTATTTCCTTACTATAGACTCCTCAGATCTTTTCTTTTAAAGAATTTATGAAAATTTTGACTAATGGATATATTATCCAAGAGGATAAATGTAAGAGATGTGACTGAATCCTGAAATTACTTCCCATTGTCCACAGCTTATGAAATCATAGAATCATAGCATTGTCAGGCTGGAAGACACTTCAAGGATCATCCAGTTCCAACTTCCCTACTATGGGCACGGACACCTCAAATTGGTTCAGGCTGCTCAGAGCCTCATCCAGCGTGGCCTTAAAAACTTCCAGGGATGAGGCTTCTACCACCTTTCTGGGCAACCTGTTCCAGTGTCTCACCACCCTCATGGCAAAAAATTTCTTCCTAATATCCAATTCTGAATCTCCCCTCCTCTAGCTTGGATCCATTCCCCCCAGTCCTACCTCAATATCTGACACCCTAAAAGATCCTCTCCAGCCTTCTTGTAGGCCCCCTCAGATACTGGAAGGCCACAGTAAGGTCTCCTCAGAGCCTTCTCCACTCCAGGCTCAACAACCCCAACTCTCACAGTCTGTTTCCATAAAAATGACTCTCTGTTCAAGGCATGACTTTAGTTTCCATCAAAGTACTCACCATGATCAGTGCCAGTTATCTGGGCAAGGATGCGGAAAGAGCGGGACTGGGTGGTGCCCGTCCGGGGGTGCCAGTCCTCCGTGTCTTCAATCAGCCGCTTCTTGCTGGCATCGCTGTGAGTAGGTGTGTGGTAAAATTCTGTATAGGTGTCCACGATGTGCTTCCGTGGGGGGCTGCATCAAGGAGAGGAGAGAACAGTGAGCAAAAATCTTCCCAGGCCTCATGGGTTGGGGTAGGTACAAAGACAGGGGCAGAAGGGTGACCTTTACCAATGTTCACAGGGCAAATCCTGCATCTGCATGCAAGATGTGCAGCAGTGACCTATACAGGTAGGCCTGAACACACATTCAGGGCTCTGAATTAAGTAGAGATTTACAATTATTTTAAGCCAACTGGAACACTCTTCTCTGTTTCAGTGCTGAAACATTTTACACAGCAAAAGACAGTATAGTCAGGACATTTACATGCTTAAGCCTTTACCGTTTGGGTGGGGTTTTCCTTGGATAGAGTAAGACAGCAAGAGAAAGTTTTCCCAGCAGAAACAGGAAAAGGAGAAAAAGAAAACAATGTGAAATAAAGTCAGAATGCTAAAACTGAAGATAGAAGTACAGCTAATTATTCTAGAAAATTAGTTCTGTTGGAGAGGGCACTGAAGCCCAATTCATAGCAATATCCACATGCTACTAACAAAGCCACAGCACCACAGAGCTTACATAAGAAGTTCAGAGCAACTTCCTTACAAGGATTATAGGGGGATTTATTTTGGTAAAACAGGATAAGTCTCATTCAGATCAAGTGCCCCTCATCAAATTCTCCCTTTGGTTCACAAGAGATGAAGGGCTAAACTTGCCATACCAAGTCTTTTGTACTCAGCAAAGCCTGGATCACAACCAGGCCGTTTGAAAGTGTACGCAGGGATACTGTGGAGCACGACATGGAAATGCTGATCCTCAATACCCTCTCTGAAATTCAAAGGAGCAGGCTGATCATTTAATTTGGAAATTTTCCCCACAGCAACCCACATGCTGTCATCCATCTCTGCACTAGCAGACTTACAAGAACACAGAATCATAGAATGGTTAGGTTGGAAGGGATATCAGAAATCATCTACTCAAACCTCCCCACCATGAGCATGGACACATCTGAACTAGACTCAGCTACTCAAAGCCTCATCTGACCTGGCCTTTAACACCCCCAGGTAGGAGGCATCCACAACCTCCCTGGGCAGCCTATTCCAGAATCTTACCACCCTCCTACTGAAGAACTCCTTCCTAGGATCCAGTCTAATCCTGCTCTGCCTCAGCTTCAAACCATTCTCCCTTGTTGTGTCTCTAGACATCCTCATGAAAAGTTCCTCTGCAGCCTTCCTGTAGGATCCCTTCATCTATTGGAAGGCTGCTCTAAGGTTCCCCTAGAGTCTTCCCTTCTCCAGGCTGGACACCCCCAACTCCCTCAGCCTGTCCTCATAGCAGAGGTGTGCCAGCCCCTGGACCATCTTTGTGGCCTCCTTTGGACTCACTCCAACAGGTCTGTGTTCTGCTTATGGTGTGGACACCAGAACACAGGATTATAAAACTTTGCTTGCAGTAACTGATGTGAAGAACCTGTAATAGCACTGATCAGTGTGGGAAATGAGAACAGAAGATTTATACTATAAAAGCATTACTCACAAATTCTATATTTTGTATCCCATAGCATTAATAAATTGATACTAATACTCTTTAAATGCGTGCTGATTTTCATACAATTCACAGGCGATGAACAGTGCAAGATTAACTCCTAAGACATAATAATGCTAATAATTTTTAAAATTATTACCACAAAACTGAAAAAATAAACAAGCCACTTTTATTTTTGCAACTATTTCCCCACTTTGAAAAGTATTTCTAGTGAAGAAAGGTGAAAAATATGAATGAGAATGCTGTAAATTATTAGTTGCCATGAATTATTAGTAGTTAAGAATTAGGCCCATTAAATGGAAGGCCATAAGTACCTTAAGTAAATATGTAGGTTTAATACTTCAAAAAATTATATGAAAGGTACTGTACAAAATCATATCAAGAGACTGGATTTACTGACATACAGTATTAGTGACGTACACATAGCACATCTCAAAGTTACTAAAAGAGGAAGAGGTATACAGGAGAATGACATTTACGGGACAGAGTACAAGTAATACAAAGAAAAAAAATATCTAAAGCATCAAACCAATTAATAGCAAAACATAGAATCTGAAATTCAAAGCAGTAATTAAACGTATGGAATTACATCAAAATGTAATTATTTACATTAGAATCACAGAATCAGTCAGGGTTGGAAGGGACCACAAGGATCATCTAGTTCCAAACCCCTGCCATGCCCAGGGACACCCTGCCCTAGATCATGGCTGCACACAGCGCCATCCAGCCTGGCCTTAAACACCTCCTGGCCCCAACCACCTCCCTGGGCAACCCATTCTAGGGTCTCACCACTCTTATGGTGAAGAACCTCCTCCTCACATCCAGTCTGAGTCTTCCCACCTCCAGCTTTGCTCTAGTCCCCCTAGTCCTATCACTACCCGATATCTGAAAAAATCCCTCCCCAGCTTTTTTGTAGGCCCCCTTCAGATACTAGAAGGCCACACTATTGTGAACTGAGAGCCTCCTCTTCTCCAGACTGAACAGCCCCAACTCTTTCAGTCTGTCCTCACAGCAGAGGTGCTCTGATCATCCTTGTGGCCCTTCTCTGGACACGCTTCAGCATGTCCACATCCCTCTTGTAATAGGGGCTCCAGAACTGGATGCAGTAATCCAGGGGGAGGTTTCACCAGAGCAGAATAGAGGGGCATAATCACTTCCCCCACCCTGCTGGCCACACTTCTGCTAATGCAGCCCAGGATCTGGTTGGCTTTCTGGGATGCCAGTGCACACTGCTGGCTCATGTCAAGCTTCTCATCCACCAGCACCCCTTAGTCCCTCTCTGCAGGGCTGCCCTCCAGCCAGTCACTGCCCAACCTGTATTTGTGCTTGGGATTGCCTCAACTCAGACTCAGGACCTTGCACTTGGTCTTGTTGAACCTCATGAGGTTGACTTGTGCCTGCCTGTCCAGGTCCCTCTAGATGGCATCTCTTTCCTTCAGCATGTCTGCTGCACCACATAGTTGACTGCATTCTAGCAACTACCACAGTTGTAGAAATCAGTGGTCTTTTACACTTGTTGAAAGTGCTACTACAAACAAAATATCCTTCTGACCTCTCTTGTGGATCCTATTAAGTCCCCTTTTCAAGGCACAAGTCTACTGGTAATGACTCATTGAGGCTACAGAGACAAAGGAAGATTGCACGACGTGGCTCTTCCTTAACTCAGCTTCGAGGAATAGGGCAAGCCTATTAAAAAAAAAAAAAAAAAAAAAAAAAAAGACCCAAGCCCTAAATCATGCACAAATCACAGTATACGGATGCTACTCATTTTTGTTGTATGAATCCAGAATCACAGAATGGTCTGGGTTGGGAAGGACCTCCAAAGGCCATATAGCATCTGGGTTGCCCAGAGTCCTGTCCAGCCTTACTTTGAACACCTCTCCAGGGCTGAGGCCCCAGTCACCTCCCTAGGCAACCTGTTCCTGTGTTCCACCATCCTCATGGTAAAGAACTTCAGTATGCAGCCCTTCACTCCATATTCTCAAACAATTTTTGCTTTTACATTGCATTTCGTCATTTACTACTTGATCACTCACACCAATTAACCATGGATGCACCAAGAATTTGTCTATACACACAAACACCACAGAAATGTTTTGTGAAATGAAAAAAAAACCCAAACCCTGCAAAATCTAGTACAGCAAAAAGCCACATCACATCATGTCCAATGCAGACAAAACCATTTGCTACACTAAGAAGTTACTTAGAAAAGCTGAAGCTGTTTTGCAAAATCTAAGTATGAAGCTCTGTAAGAGCTGTAATTTTGCAAAACAAGAATGCATGCTAGTTATTCCAACAGGAAAAACAACCATAGTTCAACTCCAGTGCTGTTGATACTAACTTTGTCATTGTTGTTATCTGTAAGGGAAAAAAAATTATTTGATGTGTTAATGCATTCTTTGCTTCTTGAAATATCACAGGATTTTCAAAATTCAAGCTCTGGTAAAGCTACATATTATGTAAGTCAAACTCAGAATCATCAAGAGAACCTATCAGGAAAAAAAAAAAAATCCTAGCTGAGCTTAAACTGAGTGAAGTCTGTTGACATCTTACCTCTTTTAAGCAGCAGGCACATTTTCATGCAAGAGTTGGCAAGAAAGTCTTGATAAAAGCATAACTGGATGCAGCCTAGTGAAGATAAATTGCTTCTGTCTTTCTAAGCCAAGACTAAACAACGGAAACAAAACCTCCCATCCCAAAGTGAAAGCAAATAGTTTAGGTCCTAGGTAGGGTTTGACAGGAACCAGCAGGAAGGGAGGAACTTCTCAGGATGACAAACTGCAGGTCTGAAAAACTGCATTTGCTCAGTAGTACCACTTATCATACAAAACACAGAAACAAGATGGAATTTATTCCAGACTAACCAATTCAGTTGGTATTATTCTTCTTGTAACCTAAGGTGGAGGAGTAACAGGGCTCAATGCAGTGAACCCATCTTCCTTGTCAAGTGATTGCTCTAGCCTGCAGCACTTCCTTCCAGAAGACTTAATTTTGTTGCTATTGTTCCACTTTTTCAGTGCAAAATGCTGCTTTTGAATACTCCTTAGGCAGTTATTTGCTAAAACAACATTCCTGGAAAGAAAAAAGATGGTTTGCTAAAGCCTGTTCAACAGGTCTACCAACACTGAGTAAGTCCTTGGGATCTTCTGATTTCACTCCACTTCTATGCACCATCGACTCTTGCCACCCACTGGATGCTAGCACACCAATAGAATTAAATGAGTCCATGTATGGAGAATATTGATACTGCAATATGAAGAGAAGAGGCACCTAACAAAATTTCCTCCCTCTGTGAGAAGTTCAGCTGAAACTGCAGTTTATTCGTGTTTTAGTTGATGTGGATGTTTACCTTTCATATACTTCATACGCTAAGAGATATCAGATGAGGGAGGGACCAGGCCTATTCCTCCAGCCTGTCCCTTGAGGGGTGGGAAGTAGTAACCACAGTTTTTACGTTTTATGCACAGGTTTTTACATCCTTGAGATCTAGGAGAAATCTACAGTTCCCCTTTAGCCCTTCTTATTGCCTAATTCAATCTGCCATACACTGCTGCTAGGCATGGAGGCCAACTGGCACAAGACTGCTTGCACTCCTCTTCCTGGCTCAGCAGATGCTGGTATCCTGTCTCTGGGGGTGCTGCAGCTTGTGAGCCCTGCCTTGGAATTTCTGGGAGAGTCCAAGGCAGATCCAAAGCATGCCACCAAAACAGGACAGTGATACAAGTCTAAGTGCCCACGGTCGCTGCTGGGCTCAGAGTAATTTATCAATCTATTGTTGATGGGTCCAGATGCTGTACGAGATAGAGTGTAAGCAGTTTATGTAACCTTCCATTTCAGATCTCCAATATCCACTTCAAGATAAAAAAACTCCAAACTATTTAAATACAAAAATTACTCAGGTTTAAAATCCATGTTGCTTTTTTAGGGTAAAAGTAACCCTTAAAGCTGAGGTGCAAAGAATCTGCTAAACCCTGCCAGCTTCCTTAAACTTTCTCATGTTTTGTGCAGAGAATTAACGTGACATTTGCCATGACTTGTCTCCACCAATCCTGTTAGTGTCACAGCTGATATCTCAGTGCATCCCATTCCCAGCCTCCACAACCCCCGCTGACCCTTCTTGCCATACTGCTTTGCATTTTTCAGTGCCTGCTGCTTTCAGTCAGAAATACACAGTGAGACAGAGACATTGAAATCAATACTGGGCTTCTTGTAAGGTTCAGAACACATCTGATCCAATCCATCTGGTAAAAGATTTTGTGGTCCTGATCCAATTTAGTGTGACCCTCCATAAACCAAGCATGTCATTCCTGAGAAATGCCATCACCAAAGGCTTGGCTTGGCCCTTTGAAGCATCACTTTTAAGCTGAGTCGTTCCTCAGAGATTCACTTCTGAAGACTGAAGTCCGCTCAGTTGTGTTCCACTCAGTCCTTACACAAGCCCAGTTTTTTTCCCATGAGAAAACAGCCTCGCAGCAAAAACCACAAGAAATCCCACCTACCCATTTTGCTGTTTACTCTCCCCCTGGTTTTCTCTGCCTCCTCGTCGTGGCCCCTCGGCTACATCCTGTGCGCCATGGGTAGCGGTGGCGCTGGGGGCCGCAGCGTGTGCTGCAGCAGGCTGCAGTAGGACATTAACTGCAGGTTTAGCAGCACTCGGGTCGGGTGCCTGCCGCTCAGCGGTAGGCTTGGCGTTAACATGCAGTCCGGGCGCGGCAAACGGGGCCGCTTGAGCTGGGGTGAAGGCGGAGGATGGTGACGGGATGGAGGTGACTTTGGAGGAGGCTACAGCTCCAAACGGCCGTGGTGTCTTATTGTAAGCCACGCTTGCCACGGCAGTGACTTTGGGTGCAACAGCAGAGGCAATGGATACAGGCTTAACTACTTCTGTAGGTTCTCCCTATGCGAGATGAGAAACAAAAACGAAACACACAAAACCGCACCAAACGCATGCAGCACTTTTCCTCAGCAGGGAGTCTTCTCTGCTCTCAGGGCAGAGAGCCAGCTTACCACCAAATGAAGCACAGAGAAAGCCTGACCAAGATTGCAGCCATGCATTTTAGGAAAGGGAAGGATCCAGGCATGCACAATCAATATGAAATCTCCTCTCAGGAATATGATGCTAACTCCTCTCATCACATTCAAAACAGGCACCCCACAAATCAAATTCAAGTAAAACTGAAGAATCACTTGACTGAAAAACCCTCTGGGTAATTCATGTGGGGAAAAAAATAGTGTTTCTTATAAAAATCCACATTCCATTTCTCCAACCCCATTTGGGATATCCACATCTCCCATACACAAGCAGCATGTGTGCACACACATACAGCACATATGGATCTACTGATAAGGCCCTTAGGAGTGGAACCAGAGCATTGGAGCTCATTTATCAGAGGCCACTGCTTTGGGACTTGGAGCTTTTCCAGATGCACTCCACTCAAGTGTCCCAATGTCTTCTTTTTTTTTTTTTTCTTCTTTTTCCTCTTTTTCTGGGAGCTGTATTTTAACATCATGGTTCCCAAACTGTGGCCTTTTCAAATCACAGTCTTCAGAACTATAAATACTAAATATACCACTCATTTTTTCTGTCAACTGCAGAGCATTTTAAAATGTTGTAAGCATTTTCAGGTTTGCAAAAATCCTTCTTACTAAAAAGGGGGGGTTGAAACTATTGCTTGAGAGGAAAAAAAAACAAACAACTAATTCCCTAGGGGAATTGTTCTCCAAAATCCAAATATTTTGATGTTTCTTTCAAATATAAAGGAAGATTTCAGTGTCCATTAATAAAACCAAAGACAAAACCAAACAAAAAACTCATCAGCAAAATGTACTACTACTGTTTCTCTCTTATAGACAGAGGAAACACTTCAATATCTTTCTAAAAAATGTTCCAGTAGTTGCATGATAACTTTTACTTACTTTTATTATTAGTAATAATAATTACTTTTTGCCAGATGCCTCAGTTTTACATTTTGTTTGTTTGTTTGGGGTTTTTTTGAGGGTAATCTCTCAAAGATTCAAATAACCTTGAAGTAGCACATGGAAGTAAAGCATTGAAAAGCAAGTTTGAATGACAGTGCTTATTCAACAGCAGGGTAACAATTAGTGCCGTTTGCTTGGCTGTGATGATGATGAACATACCTTTGGCACATGAATAAGATCAGGTTTTGTTATAGAAGTCACTCTGAAAGAGAAAAAAAAAAAACAAACATCATTGTAACCCCCAAGTTCTTGAAGCATTTCCCTCTTCCAACTCATCAAGAGCATGCAGAGATATAAAAATATTTTCTTCCCCCTAAAGGAAACAAAAAGTATTCAAGTTAAACTTAGCTTGGCTGACATCTAAAAGGCTGTGTGGACATTCAGTGAGACTTGGACAGACTGAGAGCTGGGCAGAGAGGAACGTAATGAGGTTCAACAGGCATCAGTGCAGAGTCCTGCACCTGGGAAGGAATAATGAACTGCACCAGTACAGGGTGGGAGGTCATCTGCTGCAGAGCAGCCCTGTGGAGAAGAACCTGGAAGTGCTGGTGGACAAGGTCTGCATGGGACAGCAATGTGCCCTGGTGGCCAAGAAGGCAAATGGCATCCTAGGGGCATTAGAAGTGTGTCCAGCAGATCAAGGGAGGTTCTCCTGCCCCTCTACTCTACCCTGCTGGAGACCTCACCTGGAATATTGCATCCAGTTCCAGGCTCCCCAGTTAAGGAGGGACAGAGATCTACTGGAGAGAGTCCAAGAGAGCGGTACAGGAGCCCCTGGAGGGGCTGGAGCAGTTCCTGATGAGGAGAGGCTGAGGGACGTGGAGCTTTTTGCTCTGGAGAAGACTTAGAGGGGAACTAATCAATGTTTTTAAGTATCTGAGGGCTGGGGGTCAGGAAGGAAGAGACAGAGACAGCCTCTGCTCACTTGTGCCCTGGCAATAGGACAAGGTGTAACGGGTATAAACTACAGCACAGGAAGTTCCACCTCAACATGAGGAAGAACTTCTTGACTGTAAGGGTGACAGAGCACTGGCACAGGCTGCTCAGAGAGGGTGTGGAATCTCCTTCTCTGAAGCCTTTCCAACCCTGTCTGGATGTGTTCCTGCGTGACTTGCACTAGATTCTGTGGTCCTGCAAGAGGATTGGACTCTTTTGATCTCCAGAGGTCCCTTCCAACTAATAACACCCTGAGATCCTATAAACCTATGACATGATTGTTAATATAAGGAACAGGAAAAAACAACCCCAGATCAATTTAGTCAAATACAACATTAGAAAAATCTAGAATCTGTCATCAAATGCTACTTGATGACAAATTCATAATACAGTATCACTAGTTAGGAGACTTCAGCTGCAATTCTCTTATCATTTTCCATCACTTCTTAAGAAACTGTTCCATGTAACTCCAAAGGTCTGGTTAGATAAATGGCATTTTAAAGAGCATATAGCCTTTATTTGGGCATAAAAGAAGAAAATTTCCTTCTGAAGGTTTTAACAGATTAAATAATACAGAAATGTTTCTGCAGACTTTGGTCTTCAAAAGGTTATTTTCCCTTGAACTCCACAACAGATAGCAAAGAAAAAGTGTTCCAAACAATGGGAGCCTTGGAACTACAGTAGGGTGGTGGCAAGAAAAGGGAGTATCGTGATAGAAGGCATTAAGGTAAAGAACTGACAGGTTTTGTTATCACAGTGTCACAGAAAACAGTTGGAAGAGACCTCCAAGCTCATCCAGCCCAACCTGCCACCCAGCACTCAAGGCTCAACACTAAACCATGTCTCTAAGTGCCAGCTCCACAGGCTGCTTAAACACCTCCAGGCATGGTGACTCCAGCACTGCCTTGGGCAGACCATTCCAATGGTTGAGAAGCCTCTCTGGCAAGAAATATTTCTTAGCATCCAGCCTGAACCTCCTCTGAGGCAGCTTGGAACCATTTCCTATGCTCTTGTTGCTTGCCACTAAGGAGCAGAGGGTCCCAGAGCTGAACACAACACTTGAGGTGCAGACTCAGCAGTGCTGAGCACAGGAGACGATCCCCTCCTGTACCTGCTGCCCACCCTGTTTCTGAATCCCAGCCAGGCTGCCATTGGCTTTCTTGACCACTTGGGCAATGCTGGCTCATATTTATTCCACAGCCAACCAACATCCCCAGGGCCCTTCCCAAGTTGCAGCTTTCCAACCACACATCCCCAGGTTATAACGGAAGTGAACTGGCAACAGGTTACAGGTGAAGACTGGAGTTTTTTTCAGCTTTATTTACATATATGAAAAAACTACACTCACATACTGTTATGAATTATGCAAAATTAATAATTGATATTAATGTTGATATCCAGGAGAAGATTGTTAATAACTATGAAAACTGTTTATTAACATTAAATCTCACCAGAAAACTTATTTACAATGTTCAAAATGCATGGGTTGGATACTTACACACACAGGGAACAGACAAAACTAGAACAATTGAAGAAATAAGTAGCAAATACAAACATTAAAACTGGAAAGAGGTTCTTAGAGGCTTTGAAATATTTACTCACAGAATAGTATCAGACAGCACCCAAAACTCAGAGGGAATTCTGTCAGTATCTTGAAGGTCCTTGCAGGCAGAGCATGTGACAGGCAGAGCAGGCAAATCAGAAGTAAAAGTGAAAACCAAAAGCATGTGGCACAAGCCTATTTATTGACTGCCTTAATGCAAATGGCTGCTGTGACCACACAAATTCACCAATCAGAATGGCACTTTCCAAATCTGACCATATTAGGTGAAGACAGAAGCTTGCTTTTCCCTATTTGAGAGGAGCAAATATTGGACACTCAAAGTGGGTGTCTCCAAGCCTTTGTCTTCTCCCTGCACTCTGCTTCCCCCATACCAGCAGAGGGAAGGGACCATGGGATCATACCTGGGCAAGCCAGGACATGCATCTTCCACCACACATACACAACATTTTTTAAAATTAAAAGCTCAGCCAAAACTATGACACTAACATTTTGCCTCCAAACATTGCTTCTTATATACTCGAGTCTTCTTATGCTCTTTTAGTTGAAAAGTGGCTTCTTGACACATTTCAAACTGTTTGTGGCCATATTTTGTAGCTTTCTCAGAAAAACCAAGGACCAGCAATCAAACCCCACCTGAAAACACACAGCCACATCTCCTAAACATTTTGAAGAACTGAAGCTTGATCTTAATTTCCAAATGACAATTAGCCAGGGTGGTGAAAGGGTTTGTCTAATTGGAGATTGGCCTCCCGAGGCTACAACTTAAAACACCACTGTTGTATAGAACAGCTTTTCTCATTCAGGAAAACACAGAAGAGCTACCCTAGACAACTCTTCTCCTTTATCACAAAATAACATTATGTCAGGGGTTGGAAGGGACCTCA
Source organism: Psilopogon haemacephalus (assembly GCA_013396835.1). Lineage (NCBI taxonomy): Eukaryota > Metazoa > Chordata > Aves > Piciformes > Megalaimidae > Psilopogon > Psilopogon haemacephalus. Next base: position 13,665 of record VWZI01007087.1, on the reverse strand, counting down.
AAAGATTATCTAAGTCCAGCAGAGCAGGATTGCCTGTTTTCTTTTTTTTTTCTTTATTTCTACCAATTTACTATGGACTGGCAATGTGCCCTTGTGGCCAACAGAGCCACTGGCAGCCTGGGGTGCATCAGGAAAAGTGTTGCCAGCAGGTTTAGGGAGATTCTTATCCCCTTATACTCTGCCCTGCTGAGACCACGCTTGCAATTCTGTGTCCAGTTTTGGGCTCTCCAGTTCAAGAGACAGGGACCTGATGGAGAGAGTCCAACAGAGAGCCATGAGAATGATTGGGGGACCTGAGCACCTCCTCTATGTAGAGAGACTGAGAGCCCTGGGGCTGTTTAACCTGGAGAAGGCTGAGAGGGGATCTGATCAATGTCTATCAGTGTCTGAGAGGTGGGTGTCAAATGATGGAGGGGCCAGCTCTTTTTGGTGGTCTACAGTAACAAGACAAGGAGCAATAGCTACAAACTGGAACATAGAAGGTTTCGCCTCAACATAAGGAAGAACTTCTTGAGTGTAAGGATGACAGAGCACTGGAGCAGGCTGCCCAGAGAGATGAAGTCTCCTTCTCTGAAGCCTTTCAAATGCCTTCTGGATTAACTCCTGTGCAGACTATCCCTGGGTTATCCTGCTTTTGGCAGGGGTGTTCAACTCAAATTCTGGAGGACTCTTCCAACCTCTAACATTTTGTGATTCTGTGAATTATGTTCAAAATGTTTACTCATTCCCCCAAAGCCATTTGACTCTCAGGCCTCATGTGATTCCAGCAACAGCAATCGTGCTGCATGCTCTGTAGCAGCTTCCAAAAAGGGAGATTCATGATTCATATAATCCACAGACTATTCTGTCAGGAGGACAAAAAAAAAAAAAAAAAAAAAAAGGAGGGAAAAAAAAAGAGAAGGAAAAAAAAGAAAGCCTGATCGCCTCCTGCACATAACCTTCACCATTTGTGCACTGCTGCTGCCACTCATTATACCCACATCAGCAGAGAGAGGTTTTCTTCTCTGAGGAAGAGGTCTGCTCTCTCCTTTCCCACAAAGCATGCAGCCTATGAGAAGAGTGACCTTTGGTCCTCTAAAGAACTGAGGTCCATGATTAATCACTCCTAATTGAAGAGTTTTCAATTTGCAGCAACAAAAACAACAAGAAGGGGAAAAAATATATAAAAGCCAACACATGAAAGTTTTCCTTTCAATTCTAAGGCCAGGGTCAAAAGGCAACATGCATAACTCTCTGGTATCTTAGGTATATGCTTTCAAATAAAGTACTGTAGAATGTTTTGTGTATTCAGGCTGATCCAACAGTAAGAAAAAAGCCCCAACGTATCCATTGTCCAAATCAGTTACTGTATTTCATGCTTGAGGGGAAAAAAAAGTCTCTTTCCTAATGCTGAATCTTGAAGTTTCAGACTTTGGGGAGGCTTTAGAGCAGCCTTCTGGTGCCTGAAGAGTGGCTGAAGAGCAGCCAGGCAGAAACATGAGCCAGCAGTGTGCCCAGGTGGCCAAGAAGGCCAGTGGCATCCTGGCCTGTATCAGGAACAGTGTGGTGAGCAGGACAAGGGTAAGTCCTTGAGCCCATGTACTCAGTACTGGTTAGGCCACACCTTGAGTAGTGTGTTCTGGGCCCCTCAATGTAAGAAAGATGTTGAGGTACTTAAACATGTCCAGAAAAGGGTGCCAAGGTGCATGAGGGGGCTGGAGCACAGCCTTGTGAGGAGAGGCTGAGGGAACTGGGGGTGTTCAGCCTGGAGGCTCAGGGCAGGTCTCGTTGTTCTCTACAACTACCTGATGGGAGGTTGTAGCCACAAGAGGTCGGTCTCTTCTCCCAGGAAACCAGTGACAGAGTAAGAGGACACAGTCTGAAGCTGTGCCAGGGCAGGTTCAGGTTGAATATTAGGAAGAAGCTCTTCACAGAAAGAGTGATTGGAATGGGCTACCCAGGGAGGTAGTGGAGTCCCCATCCTTGGAGGTGTTTAAAAGGAGACTGGATAAGGCACTGAGGGCCATGGTTTAGTTAATTAAAAGGGTTAGATAATAGGTTGGACTCAGTGATCTTAGAGTTCTTTTCCAACCTGGTGATTCTGTGAATCTGTGAAGGGGTCGACAAGAAAGATAGAGATAGGATTTTACAAGGGCATGTAGCAGTAGGACAAGGAGCAATGGTTTTAAACTAGACCAGGGCAGATGTAAAAATAGGACATCAAGAAGTTCTTTACTGTGAGGGTGGTTGAGTACTGAAACAGGTTGCCCAGAGAGGTAGGTGGTGGAAGCCCCAACCTTGGAGACATTTAATCAGGCTTGACATGGCTCTGAGAAACCTGATCCAGTTGGGGATGTCCTTGCTAACTACACGGGGCGTTGGACTAGATGACCTCTGGAGGTCCCTTCCAACTCAATGGAATATGGATTATATAAGAACAACCACTGAACTAAAATTAGCTGGGACTATTCCCAGATGATGTGAAGACATATGCTTACAAATTTCATCTTAAAAAAATCATACCACAAGATAAAAAAGGGAAAAAAAGGGTGAAAAAATGTTTACATAACTGAAATGTTCCAAATGTTCTTGTAATGTTGGAGTCAGACAGCATAACATTATTTTATTGCCCCCAAACATACTTGAAACAAGGACATAAATTTGTGTGTCCCAGACATACTTCAAACAGTTTAACTTGGCCTTGTTGACTTCAGACCATAATCAGCCTCCAATCTGTGATTTATCCCATACTGTATCATTAAAGTGCTCGCCCAGCAAACTGAGCTACCATGATCTGAATGTGAAAAATGCATGGGGCTTAGATGAGATAGCACAGAAGGAAATGCACACTTCTTAAGGGTTAGGGCTGGGCCAGTCAATGAATAACAGACAGAATCTATTAACCTCTATCATCTTCTGAAGGGAAAAGAATGGGAATAAGGAAGAGAGCCTGATGAACTGGAAAACAAAACTAAAACTGTTAATGAAAATAATTACAAAAATACAGCAGAATATATACAAATATACACAGAACCAGTATCTAACCCAGCTGCCCTAATGGAACTTAGTCACTGTCACAAATAATGCTATCCCAGACTGCACTTGGTGGCAGACAGAACCAGGTTCAAGAGCTGAACTCAGGGACTGGATTCACAAACCCATGGATCAGAAGGCAGAACATAGAGTCCTTCTCAAACACTGGTCATTGAAGAAGGGAGACTGAATCTCATGGTCTCTCAGCTTTATGCTGAATATGATGTGTACATGGAAAGGATACTTCACTAGTCAGATTAGGGTCACCTGCCCTGTCTGTTCCTCCCTGCAGCTGTGTCATCTCATCATAGAATCAGTCAGGGTTGGAAGGGACCACAAGGATCATCTAGTTCCAAACCCCCTGCCATGCCCAGGTACACCCTACCCTAGATTAGGCTGGACAGAGCCTCATCCAGCCTGGCCTTAAACACCTTCAGGGAAGTGGCCCCAACCACTCCCCTGGGCAACCTATTCCAGGGTTTCACCACTCTCATGGTGAAGAATTTCCCCTTCACATCCAATCTCAGTCTCCCCACCTCCAGCTTTTCTCCATTCCCCCTAGTCCTGTCACTACCTGATAGCCTAAAAAGTCCCTCTCCAGCTTTTCTGTAGGCCCCCTTCAGATACTGGAAGGCCACAATAAGGTCACCTCGAAGCTTTCTCTTCTCCAGGCTGAAAAGTCCCAACTCTCTCAGCCTGTCCTCATAGCAGAGGTGCTCCAACCCTCTGAGCATCCCCACTCTCTCAAGCAGATCCATGTCCTTCTTGTGCTGGGGGCTCCACAACTGCACACAGTACTCCAGATGGAGTCTGATAAGAGTAGAGTAAAAGGGGAGAATCACCTCCCTTGCACTGCTGGAAATGCTTCTCTTGATGCAGCCCAGGACACAGGTGGCTGCCTGGGCCGCATATGCACACTATCGGCTCATGTGGAGCTTCTCATCTACCCAGATCTCCAGGTCCTTTTCCTCAGGACTGCTCTCCAGCCACTTGCACCCAGCCTGGATTTGTGCTTAGGATTGTGCGGACCCAGTTGCAGGACCTTACACTTGGCCTTGTTGAATTTCATGAGGTTAGCCTGGGCCCACCTCTCCAGCCTGTCCAGGTCCCTCTGGATGGCATCCCTGCCCTCTAGCAAGTCCACTCGGCCACACAGCTTGGTGTCATCTGCAAACTTGCTGAGGGTGCACTCGATTTCTCTGTCCATGTCGCTGACAAAGATGTTAAACAGCACTGGTCCCAGCACTGACCCCTGAGGGATGCCACTTGTCACTGGTCTCCAGGTGGACATTGTGCCGGTGATCACCACTCTCTGTGTGCGACCATCCAGCCAATTCCTTATCCAGTGACTTATCCATCCTTCAAGTCTGTGTTTTTCCACTTTGGTGACCATAATCACTTCCCTGTCCCTTTACATCCTCACCATGCAATCTTGCAGCACACCTGGTTACAATGAAACACTAGGCCAGGTAAAAGCAAGAGAAGTTATGTCCTTGCTTTACTGGCAATTTGATGGCTGGCAAATCAAACAGGGCTCCCCCCTCTTAAAGTTGAATCATGTCTGGGATTTCATCATTCTATGTTAAAATAAACAGTGCTAACATTTTAGGAGAGAAACAAGCTTCCCTCTGTTTTGGTATTCCTACTCACAAAGGATTAGTTGTTTTCAAGACCTCCCAAAGACAACCACTGCTCATACCCTCATTCCTGTGGTCTGTGGCAATCCTATGAAACACATTTGTAAAGAGAGTTTAAGTACAGGCAGACAATATTTTATTCTATTAGAGCAAAACCAAAAACCAAACAAAAAGCTAAGGGAAAAACACTGTGGAATTTCTCTCTCTCACTGCTGACTGCCAGAGGCTTTTAAAACATGGTTTTCACTCCAGGAAGGCAGAAGGCTTAGAAACCTGGAGAGAGCATGTGTATGAGCACCGCTGGACTACAGCAGTGTGTCTTTGCTTGCCTATGACTCCCTTGGTCACAGCCCAAAGAGGCAAAGCATCCCCAATACCAAGTATGGCCAGCACCTTACAATCCTCTATGGCAGAAGACTGACAGTTGGCCTAGAGAAGTTCTAGAGCAGCCTGCATACGAGGGGTAGCTCAGTGTGTCTAAACTATCAAGTCTGGTAGACAGGAATCCCATTCCATGTCTGGTATACAAGGCCTTCTCCTAAGTTACTGCCATGCTGGAGCATTTTTTATTAGTTACACCCTGATGCCTGGCAACAACATCTACCTAACAGATAAGTGCAAATAACAAGACGAAAAGAACCATTCTTGGGCTTTCAATGAACTAGAATTTATATAATTTTCTTTAGAAGTACACAGCCAACTACCTTTTAAAAACAGTCAGTTTAAAGAAAACCACAGGTCTAAATTACACACAGACCTAGCCAGTCCTTCAAAGCCCTAAGAAAAACCCCAAACCAAAGTTAAACTGCTCAACGTCATGCTGACTTCAAGTCTGTCATCAAATCTAGGTTATAATTTAGGAGATTTGAAATTAAACACTAAACTATTTTTCCAGTGCTTTCCATAATATGGTGACTAATGTTTAAATTACCTCTTTTGTCTATGACACAGCCCCACTCAGTTTGAAAGTGAGGTCTTATCTATTTTAACTGGAATTCATGACAAACAGCTCCCTAGGTCCCAATATATCCTTATTTGGGATTTTTATTTTTATCTCTTAAGTGCATGCTTGGCAATGAACTTTTTTTTTTCCTTCCCTTGTCTCTTACATTAAGAATCTGGCAATTTAGAGAGCCATTAGACAACTGCTTCTTGTAGGAGGTAAGTAAATCACTCCTCTACAAAGCATCTCCCCTATCCATGGCTTCAGACAAAACTGAGAAATGTAGGGGTAGCACAGACATTCTGATTGGAAAAGATCCTCAGAATCACCAAGTCCAACCATTAAACATACTCTACAAGGTTCACCCTAAACCATATCCCCAAGCACCACATCCAAACAACCCTTAAACATATCCATGGTTGGTGACTCCACCACCTCCGCAGGCAGCTTATTCCAATGCCTGACTACTCTTGCTGCAAAAAAGTATTTCTAACATCCAGTCGAAACCTACCCTGTTGCCAGCTTGAGGCCATTCCCTCTGGTTCTATCACTATTTACCTGTGAGAAGAGACCAGACCCAGCCTCTCCACAACATCCCCAGCTTCCTTGACCTCATCTGCACTGGCTCCAGCACCTCCACATCCCTCTTGTATTGAGGTGCCCAAAACTGAACACAACACTTGAGGTGTGGCCTCACCAGAGCAGAGTACATGGGAGCAATCATCTCCCTGCTCCTGCTGGACACAGCATTTCTAATCCCAGCCAGGATGCCACTGGCTTTATTGGCCACCTGGGCACACTGATGGTTCATATGCAGCTGCTTGTCAATTACAATGCCCAAGTCCCTTTCTGCAGGCAGCTTTCCAGCCACACTGCCCCAAGCCTGTAGCATTGCTTGGGGTTGCTGTGGCCCAAATGCAGGACCTGGCACTGGGCCTTGTTGAAGCTCATCCCATTAACACTGGCCCATCCATCCAACCTATCCAAGTCCCTCTGCAGTGCCTCCCTACCCTCCTGCAGATCAACACTGCCACCTAACTTCGTGTAATTTGCAAACTCATTGCTGACACACTCTGTGTCTTCATCAAGGTCATCAATAAAGGTGTTAAACAGAAGTGGTCCCAACACTGAGGCCTGGGAGACACCACTTGTGCCAGGCTGCCAGCTGGATTTAGCTCCATTGACCACCACCGTTTGGGCCTGTTTGACCAGCAGTGCTTTACCCAGCAGATAAATGGAACAGAAACTGTTTCCAACATGTCAGGCAGCAATTACAAAGAAGAACCATATCCTTCACTAGGTCACCAGCATGGGAAATGGTGTCACTCAGCTAGACCACAGAAGCATCGCCTAGGTGTCTTTGGCTAGATCCCAGCTGCTTTCTCACATCTTTTGCTTCTTATCAGCTTACAATATGATATAGCAACAATATGATCATAACTATCATATAATACTATAACTTCTGAATTTCCATCTGTGGTATTTGGAACTGTGCATCGTTTCAACCACGTGGACATGTGGAGAGCCTGCTGAAACTGCCTGCCTTTCACGAAAACCACTGAGCTTGAGGGTGGTCCAGAACAAATCAGGCATATGGCAAAAATCACCCATAGAAAGATAGCATGCTAAAGATACTAGAAAGGATTCCCTCTGTTGGTTTTAATAGGATATGTTACAGCTTTAATTCTTTCCAATTAAGGTCAGGAACATCATTAAGCATTTGTCTAGCTCCTAAGTGTGACTTACCACCAAACAAGCAAATTTTCTTTCCCATCCAGTGTCTCAGACACTTTTTTCCTCCCTGCCATGCCACCCTAGCTGTAAGGGATGGACATTCATTCTCAAAGTGCAGGAGCTAGCAGACTGCCATGAGGATAGAGGACTTTCCATCCCAGGGACACTACAGCCAGTAACCAGATTATTACAAGAACACTTTAATGAACACACACTTGCCAGAAGTTTGCTTTTCCACTACAGGTACTCCTCACTTTTGTTGCAGTTTGTTTCTGGGTATTGTTTTCATGTTTGTATAATAAAGGTCAATGCCTTAGCAGCACGTCTAACACGCTGAGAAAAACTATTCACACAGAATCACAGCTTTTTAGAGGTTGGCAGGCACCTCCAGAGATCACTGACAAGTTGACACATCTGTCTGCTACAGCTTTAGATAGCTAACAACTTGGATTTGTGAGGAAACCTCCAACTACTGCATCTAGAAAACCTGAAGCTAGCCTAGCCACCAGGTATTACTACCTTGAAAGGAAAGTCCAAGAGCAACTGACAGCTGTAGGTGGAAAATACTTCTTTTACTACAAAATCTAAGCAAAATCGGCAATGATCTCAAATATTTAATTCCTGTAGTAAATAGATTGGCCAAGGAATCAATTCTGCTGGATACTTTAGCATTCATTAAGTACATATGCATAAAGGAGAGCTGTTTGCAATGACTGTGAAAGAAGAGAAAAAATAAGAATTAAATCTGATTCAGCTAAGCAAAGAGTTTTCCCTTCCTACAGTCCAGCTTCAGAAAAAAAAACAAAAAACAAACTTTTACTCTTTTTAGCTGAGAATACTTTGGGATAACACTCACAGCACACTCAGAGCATATGAAACAATTAACTGCTTTCATGGGCAGCTAATCACTGATGCAAAACATCTGACTCACAAAACCTGTGGAGAGCTTTCCCAATACTGTAAATATGTCTTCAGCTATAAAGCAAGACAAAAGGGAGTGACATGTGACAACCTGGGGAAGGACCTGGAGAATAAATCTGATGAAATATGACTGAGGGAGCTGGGGGAGGTCAGTTTGAAAAAGAAGAGGCTGAGGGGGAGACCTTATTGCTGTCTACAGCTACCTGAAAGAATGCTGTGAAGAGGCACTTGACTGTGCAGCTGCAACATAGCTTTCTGCTAGGTGACATAACAGATATCCGTCCAGTTAAACTTGCACCAGAGGCTCTCAACTTTCATTCTTTATTTCACACCTCTAGAAAATCCTGTATACCTAAATCCCTGTCTGCTTCTCCTAGCACTACCAAACTTCTCACCTTTTTTATGCTCTTACACTTTCATGACCTTTCAGGCAGAAATTTATTGTCATTTTGTCAACCACTAATTTATTCTCATTCCTCTCTTTTCTAGAGGAGGGTAACAGAGCCCACTTGATGAGTCAGGACACCCTGATTTTGATTCTCAACAACTGAGATGATTTTGCATGGCAGAAGACAGGTTTTATTTAAACAGTGTCTCATTTTTTCCTCTGAGCTGATGCTTAGGAACAGTTTATGTAACAACACTGCTTAGTTCACAGATGTACCTTAGCTGATTTTCTATTCTTTGCACAGCCTATATTTAAACTGTGTAAGCTGCTTTTAATCCATTCACAGACAACTGTGCCTTGACAGATCACCACACATCCTTTTATAATTAAAGAATGCCTGAGAGTTAGCATCATCATAAACCATGCATGTCAGAGAAATGTGTGTTTCAAAGGAAAGTAACAGGTGTGAGGCATGTTCTATATTTGCAAAACAAAAGAGTAAATAGAGACAAGTAACACCACTTGTGGAACCCAAACAAGGAGATGAGTGTTTATGAAGGAAAAAGTGACACAGATTTACACAGTAAAATGAGGTAGGATGGACTTGGGCACCACTGGGTCAGGTAAACTGCCTGTACATTGCCAGATTTTGAGCCATAGAGAGGCCACAGTAGGGTGAACAGTAAAAAAACATTATTTTCCCATCCTTGACACTGGGATAACAGGAGCAAGATTAAATCAATTTTCCGGAAAAGACCAGAAAAAAACACTGTGAAGCGCGTCACACAATCCAGTTAACTTACCAAACACAAACCCCCAGATTTTCTGACAAAGAGGCCAAAAGTTTCAGTTATATATCTTCACATACTAACCAAATTCACAGGTAGGAAAATCCTGTTCTGAGAAGTGTTTCCACTTTCCAAACGGCAAGCTTTTCCATTTGATTGGACTTGGCCAGGAGTGCATGAAGCACAACTTCTCATGCAGAGCAGTGGAGTGACTCCCAAATCCCAAGGCTACTTTGGATTCTGGGAAGTAAACCAACAAGGCTTTAGAAACTTTTTGACCAGAAGGCTTTTGGACCTGGGTCAAACAGACATTCTTCAAGTGTGGTGTCCTTTGGCAGTCTCACTGAACTCTTGAATTCAATAGATATTTGACAACAGTAAGACTGGAAGCTCCAAAGCAGCAGCAAGGAAGCCTTTGCCTCGTGTTTGCAGAGAATTGCTGTTTTGTTGACTCTCACATATCTTCAGAATCACAGAAACATCCAGTTGGAAGAGACCTCCAAGCTCATCCAGTCCAACTTGTCACCCAGCACTCAAGGCTCAACACCAAACCATGTTCCAAAGCACCAGCTCCACAGGCTACTTAAACACCTCCAGGCATGGTGACTCCAGCACTGCTCTGGGCAGACCATTCCAATGGCTGAGAACACTCTCTCGCAAGAAATATTTCCTAGCATCCAGCCTGAACCTCCCCTGGGGCAGCTTGGAACCATTTCCTATGCTCCTGCTGCTTGCCACCAAGGAGCAGAGGCTGCCCCTTCCTGTCATGGCAGACCTGAAGGGTCAAAATAGGCCTGTACGTGTGCTGGCTTGCCCAGACATGTTTTTCTGCCTTCTCTCTGTTTTTCAGGAAGAAGCAGCCGGTGGGAAAAAGGACAAAAGAAATGGTGCCTGGAGCCTGAGCACTCTGGCTTATATAACTTGTTTTTCTCCTGCTTGCAACCTGTGATAAACAAGGTGCATGCACTAGCCTCATGCTATGCCTGTACTGGGCCTATGCTCTCCCCCTATATGGTATAAGCAAACCTATGCTTTCACCCAAATATTGTCTAAGACTTGACTTACTGCCGCTCTGATTGGATATGCTAATGTCCAAAAGGGTCCAATCAATCTCAGGCATTGATACTAAAAGCAGATAAACAGATAACACAGCATGCCTTTGCCATGCTTACGCTTCTGCCATAATTCTGCTATTATTCTGTGTTCCACATCCGTGCCTGTAATGCCTTATTATTATATAGCTATATAAACTATATCCTACCTTGGAACCGTTGAGTCTTTCCAAGAACAATTTGAATAGTCATCACACAATTAGCAGCATGACATACACATCCACTGAGATACATGGCAAGATGTCTGCCTGCACCCACAAGCAGCCTGCATCTCCTGAAGATGACCAAGCCTGATCACAGATTGTCTAAAAGCCAGGAACAGGTCAGAAAATGGTTTGCACCTCCTCTTCTTCCTCCAGCAGACTGTGGAGCCTGGGGTGAATCAAGTCTCAGCAACAGCTGCAGCCAGCAGCAGCAGCCAGTGGCCAGACCAGCCAGAAACCCTACAAGTGTTCTGGGTACTTTCAATTTATTGATAACCCTGCAAGATGGGAGAACTAATACTTGTGAGTAAACTTAAGCTTGTCATATAACCTAAATTCTGCCCTAAGCAGAAGGGGGCCTGAATTCCATCTAGTGGTCAAGCAATACTATTGACCGCAAGAGATCTTCCAGTGTTAGTTACAATTATTGATCATTTATGCATATTAATAGATACTTCTAGATCTAGATATTGTTTATGTAATCATTCCATAAATGCTACAATCAAATGTGTTCAATATTAAAAATAAGTGGTTGGGGGTGGAAAAGTTTGGATATAAAAAAATTAATAAACAATATTAATTTTGGAAAATCATATCACATTAATTAATAATAACCCCTTCCATAACACTCCCTCACTCCAACCTCCCTCTAGGAAGCTATAGCAAGTGGTGAAATCTCTGCTTAACATCTGCTTCTCCAGCCTGAACACCCCCAGCTCCCTCAGACCCTCCTCCTTGCCCAGGTGCTCCAGGCCCTTCTCCAGACACGCTCTCAACACTACTCTTTCAGTGAGGGGCCCAGAACTGAACACAGCACTCAAGTTGTGGCTCCCCAGTGCTGAGCATGGGAGGATGACCCCCTCCTGTCCCTGCTGCCCACCCTGTTTCTGATCCCAGCCAGGATGCCATTGGCTTTCTTGGTCACCTGGGCACACTGCTGACTCAACTGTCAACAAGAACCCCGAGGTCCCTCTCTGAGTCACAGCTTTCCAACCACACATCCACAGGTCATAGAATGATTTAGGTTGGAAGGGACCCCAAACATCATCTAGTTCTAGTTTTTTTAAAAAGTACTGCTCAGTGCCCTAAAGCACTATAAACAGAACAGCCATACCAGTCTCTAGAGGTTACAGGCTGTTTGCAAACTGGCAATACAGACAAAACGAGATCTGTGCTGCTGTCTTCCTACAGAAAATTATAGTGCACACAAAGCATGTTGGACTTCAAAAGTAAAACTCTTCACACAGAACTGCAGGCTTCTCCACATTTCCAAGTCTGAGAACTTGATGGCTTTGTTCTTGGTCTCCTTCAACTTTATGCATTTGAATCAGAGGCTACTGAAGGCTTCCTCTAATAAACACCTCAAGCAGAAAACAAGACACAGGCAGTGTGATCACAAGGATGAGACAAGGCTGTTTTCCATCATGGTGAAAGAATTTCTTCACCTTTATGTTCCAATTCTCAAACACTCACAGGCACGAAGCATGCTGCAGCAACAGGCACAGGATAGCATTAGCTGTTACTGCCAGTTATCTTCACAGCTACACACTAGCATGCTAGAAAAGGCTACAGCACCCCCAGGATTCTCGTCTCCATTTTGCTACTGACTTGTTACACCACAATGATTAAGTCACCTTCAATTTTTCTATCTTCATCTTTAATAAATCATTCTATGTTTAATGCTTTTAAATTAATGTAACAAGTAGAAACCAAACACCTCTGGCTACATAAAGAAATGTCAAATGAAGCAATGGGTAGGAAAGCAATTTGTGATTAATTAAACTACTTGTGTCACCTGTGATATGAGGAATTTTATGTGCTTTATGCAGGCAGCAATGCTATGTATTTAATTGAAAATATGCTGAGACACTGGAAAGATTTTAGCAATTAAGGACTCTCAGCCTTGACTTCAATCACTTGGACAGAAGAGCTGAGTGTTTCATACTCTCACACCATGTGAAATCCTTTCTAGTTTCTAGAACAAACAACATAAATGCTTTATCTTTTTTTTTTTTCAGTGATTCAAGTGGAATACTTTCATACTGCTCACGCAGGCTGCTTTTGCTCTAACTTAATGACCACGGCTGGCATAAAAACAGGGTTACCAAAATTTAAGCAGTAATTTATTATCTGCTAAGAGAGTGGTTCTCCTAAGGGAAAAGAAAATAAAATAATTCTTCCATATCTAAGATTACCAACTTTTTAAACAAATGCCTCAGAGAGCCTAGGCTACTGATTCCATGAAAAAGGGTCAGAGAGTTGTCGCAACACCTGCCTGGATTATGGTAATACAGGCGAGTACTCCACCCTCCAATACTTTCTACTATTCCCTTACGCCTGGCCAGATCTTGAGCCAGTTTACTTTTTCTCCTTCAGAACAGCACACAGAGAAGAGTAATCAAGCTGAAACAGAAGATGGAGATGTTCAGTCTGGAGAGCAAAAGGCTCCAAGGTGACCTTATTGTGGCCTTTCAGTATCATAAGGGGGCCTACAAGAAAGCTGGGAAGGGATGTTTTAGGGTGTCAGGTAGTGATAGGACGATAGGACTGAGGGGAATGGAACAAAGCTAGAGATGGGTAGATTGAGTCTGGATGTTAGGAAGAAGTTCTTCACCATGAGAGTGGTGAGACCTTGGAATGGGTTGCCCAGGGAGGTGGTGGAACACCCATCCTTGAGAGTGTTTAAGGACAGGCTGGATGAGGCTCTAGAGAGCCTGATCTAGTGTGAGGTTTCCTTCCCATGGCAAGGGGAGTGGAACTAGATGATCCTTGTGGTCCATTCCAACCCTGACTGATTCTATGATTTGTATAGCAGCACTTTGCATTTCACAAGTACAGACAAACCCTGCAAGGAAGCAACACTATGAGGTATTGGACATTGTACAATGTCCTTACAGAAATGCCTGCTTGCAGACAGCAAAGCCAAG
>VWZI01007086.1:0-20329 GCA_013396835.1 Psilopogon haemacephalus | reverse complement strand
AGCATCCTCGGGGCCCTTCTCTGCACCCCTCCAGCATCTCCACATCCCTCTTGTCCCAGGGGCTCCAGCACTGGATGCACTACTCCAGGTGGGCTCTCAGCAGAGCACAGCAGAGGGGCAGAATCCCCTCCCTGGCCCTGCTGCCCACACTGCTCCTGCTGCAGCCCAGCCTCTGCTTGCCTTTCTGCCCTGCAAGTGCACACTGCTGCCTCAGCTTCAGCTTCTCCTCCCCCAGCACCCCCAAGTCTCTCTCCTCAGGGCTGCTCCCCAGCCAGGCCCTGCCCAGCCTGCATTGCTGCTTGCCATTGCCTCCAGCCAGCTGCAGGACCTTGCCCTTGGCCTTGTTGCACCTCCTGAGCTTGGCTTGTGCCCACCTCTGCAGCCTGCCCAGCTCCCTCTGGATGCCATCCCTGCCCTCCAGCCTGCCTGCTGCACCACACAGCTTGGGGGCAGCAGCAAACTTGCTGAGGCTGCACTCAGTGCCTGTGTCCATGGCACCCACAGAGATGCTGAACAAGCCTGGGCCCAGCACTGAGAGCTGGTGTCTAGAGGAGGAGGTTTCCTGTTTTGCTTCACAGTTGTGTGTTCTGGTGCAGCCTTCTAGGGGAGGGGGATCAGTGGGGAGATGCCTCAGCCACATACTGACCCTCTGCCTGTATCCTCCAGGCTACATCCACCTGCTGTCCCCCTTCATTGAGATGATTCTCTGGTACGTGGCTCTCTCAGGCTGCCTGGGCCTGACTGTGGCTCTCTGCATCCTCTCTGACATCATTGCCCTCCTCACCTTCCACATCTACTGCTTCTATGTCTATGGAGCCAGGTGAGTTGGTGGCCCTGGGGGGCTGTGTCTTGGCTGACACAGACTCAAGACATTCAGAGAATGGGTTGGGTTGGAAGGGACCTCAGAGATCAGCCAGCTCCAACCCTCCTGCCACGGGCAGGGACACCTCCCACCACCACAGGCTGCTCAGGGCCTCATCCAGCCTGGCCCTGAACACCTCCAGGGAGGTTGTGGATCATCAGTCTCACATCTGCAGCACAGGGCAACGCACAAGGCCAGGACAGCTGAGCCACAGCAGCACTTCAGACTTCATCAGCAAGTCACATCTGGAGCTGAGCTGGAGCTACAGAGTGGGTTGGGTTGGAAGGGACCTCAAAGATCAGCCAGCTCCAACCCCCTGCCACGGGCAGGGACACCTCCCACCAGCACAGGCTGCTCAGGGCATCATCCAGCCTGGCCTTCAACACCTCCAGGGAGGTTGTGGAGCACAGGGAGGTTCTGTGCTTCACAACCTCCCTGGGCAACCTGTGCCAGTCTCTCCCCACCCTCACTGCCAACAATTTCTTCCTCCTCTCCACTCTCAGTCTTCTCTCTCCCAGCTCAAAGCCTTTATTCCTCATCCTGTCCCTCCCAGCCCTTGTCCCAAGTCCCTCCCCAGTTCTCCTGCAGCCCCTTCAGCTCCTGGCAGGCTGCTCTGAGGATCAATCACCCTCCAGGGCCAATAACCCCAGAGTCAATAACCCTCCAGGGCCAATGACCTCAGCTCTCCCAGCCTGTCCCCACAGTGGAGGTTCTGCAGCCTCTAATCATTTTTGTGGCCTCCTCTGGCCCCTCTCCTGCAGCTCCATCTCCTGCTTGTGCTGGGGGCCCCAGAGCTGGAGGCAGTGGTGCAGGGGAGGTCTCACAGCACGTCCCAGGGACACTGGGAGCTGGGCTGCAGAGGCACAGGGTGAGCAGATCTTGTGGCTGTCACTGCTCTGCTGCTCCTTCTGCCCCCAGACCTGGAGCCACTTGGGGCCTCCCACACCACAAAAGCTTTTTTTTTCAGCAGAGGAGCCAAGAGTGGGATTGAAGCTGCAAAGAGGAATGGCAGAGAGGTCTTCATGGACAGCAGGCTCGGGGTTACAGCACAGCTGTGACACCGTCCTGGTGTCTTTGTCTGGTGCCCATGGCCTAAGAGCTGGGCAGAGCCTCTGAGGGGGGTGTGGGAGTGCAGGGAGCTTTGAGACAAGGCTGGGACACCTCAAGGTTATTGTGCAAGTGGTGCCCACCAGTGTGCTCTGGTCCTGCCCTCCCTCAGCAGGTGCTGAGGCCACTGGGGAAGAGCTTCTCTGGCTAAGAAGCTGAGGGACACTGGCATAAGGCAAGGCTTAGAAAGTAGAGGAAGGGCCTGGTCCCTCCCCAGGCTGTCAGCAGAGAGCTTCCCACTGCAGACAGCAGAAGAGAGGGGAGTTCAGGGCATGGCTGGAAATCCTGAGACGTGAGGATGAATCAGGTCTGAGGCCAGCTCACAGCCAGCAGCAGACAGGGGCAGTCCCTTCCCAGCCCCTCTGGTGACTGCAGCTCCTGCCCTGGTCTTGTTCCTCCTCGTTGTGCAGAGAAAGAGGCAAAGCATTTCCTCAGCTCCTTGCTTCTCCCTTGAGAGCTGCAGGGAGCCAATCCCCAGAGCTGTGTGGCAGAGGCAGCTACACCTGACCTGCCCACTGGCACCAGCCTGCCCCTGCTCTGCCAGGGACAGCAGCACAGCCACCACCACCCCTTGTGTCCACAGCAGGGCTGGAAGGGTCCTCCAAAGCTCATCCAGCTCAACCCCCTGCCAGAGCAGGGTCACCTAGAGCAGGTCACACAGGAACACATCCAGGTAAGGTTCGAATATCTCCAGAGAGGGAGACTGCACAGCCCACCCTGAGCAGCCTGTTCCAGGGTTCTGGTACCCTCACAGGGTAAAAATTCCTCCTGATGTTTCCATGGGACTTTCTGTTCCTCAGCTTCCACCTCTGCCCCTTGTTGTGTCGGGGGGGGACAGCAGCACAGCCACCACCACCCCTTGTGTCCACAGCATCACAGAAGGGCAGGGGCTGGAAGGAACCCCCAAAGCTCATCCAGCTCAACCCCCTGCCAGAGCAGGGTCACCTAGAGCAGGTCACACAGGAACACATCCAGGTGAGGTCTGAACATCTCCAGAGAGGGAGACTGCACAGCCCACCCTGAGCAGCCTGTTCCAGGGTTCTGGCACCCTCACAGGGTGAAAATTCCTCCTGATGTTTCCATGGGACTTCCTGTGCCTCAGCTTCCACCTCTGCCCCTGGTCCTGGCACTGGGCATCACCCAGCAGAGTCTGGCTCCAGCCTCCTGCCACTCATCTGCACATCTTTATCAACATGCATGAGGGCAGCCCTCAGGCTCCTCCTCTCCAAGCTCCAAGCCCCAGCTCCTCAGGCTCTCCTCGTAACAGAGATGTTCCAGTGCAGAGCCACAAGGGAATGGATTCTCTCCAGCAGTTCCCTGAGGTCCTTCTTGACCAGGGGGCCCAGAACTGGACACAGTACTCCAGATGTAGCCTCAGCAGGACAGAGCAGAGGGGCAGGAGAACCTCTCTGACCTCCTCACCACAGCCCTTCTAATCCACCATGGATGGCCTTGGCCTTGGCCACCAGAGCACACTGCTGGCTCGTGGTCAGCCTCTCATACACCAGGACCCCCAGGTCCTTTTCCCCTTCACTGCCTTCCAACAGCTCAGTTCCAACCTGTCCTGATCCCTGGGGTTGTTCTTTCCCAGGTTCAAGACTCTACCCTTGCCCTTGGTGAATTCCATCCAATTTCTCCCTGCAGCTGGGCAGGAAATTTGCTGCTTGAATCACAGAATCACAGAATAGGTTAGGTTGGAAGGGAGCTCAAAGCTCAGCCAGTTCCAACCCCCCTGTGCCACAGGTAGGGACACCTCCCACTAGAACAGGTCACTCAAGGCCTCATCCAACCTGGTCCTGAACACCTCCAGGGAGGTTGTGGAGCACAGAAGCACAGAATGGGATCTTTGATTCTGTGCTCCACAACATCCCTGGGCAACTTGTGCTAGTGTCTCAGCACCTTCAACCTGTGCCAGTGTCTCACCACCCTCACTACAAACAACTCCTCACATCCACTTTCAATCTCTGCCACTTCAAACCCATTCCTCCTTCTCTCATCCCCAGCCCTTGTCAATAGTCCCTCCCCAGCCCTCCTGTAGCCCCCTGCAGATACCTGAAGGTTACTCTAAGGTCTCCTGGCAGCCTTCTCCTCTACAGGCTGCAGAGCCCCAACTCTCTGTGCCTGTGCTCAGAGCAGAGCTGCTGCAGCCCTCTCAGCTGCATCTTGGTGGCCTCCTCTGCACTGGCTCCAACCCTTGCATGTGCTGCTTGTGCTGGGGGCTGCAGAGCTGCAGACAGTGCTGCAGGTGGGGTGTGAGGAGAGCAGAGCCAAGGGGCACAATCCCCTCCCTTGCCCTGCTGCTGCCCACAGCTGCTCTTGCTGCAGCCCAGCACACAGTTGCTGTCTGGGCTGCACTCACACTGCGGCCTCATCTTCAGCTTTGCACCAGCCCAGACCCCCAGGTCCTGTTCCTCAGGGCTGCTCTCAGCCATTCCCCACCCAGCCTGGAACACCCACACCTCCAGCATCTCCACATCCCTCTTGTCCCAGGGGCTCCAGCACTGGATGCAGTGCTCCAGGTGGGCTCTCAGCAGAGCACAGCAGAGGGACAGAATCCCCTCCCTGGCCCTGCTGCCCACACTGCTCCTGCTGCAGCCCAGCCTCTGCTTGCCTTTCTGCCCTGCAAGTGCACACTGCTGCCTCAGCTTCAGCTCCTCCTCCCCCAGCACCCCCAAGTCCCTCTCCTCAGGGCTGGTCTTCATCCAGGCACTCTCCACACACAGTCACAGATCTTCTACTAGAACCTCCCCACCGTGGGCATCAACACCTCTCAACTAGACTCAGCTGCTCACAGTCTCATCCACCCTGGCCCTGAACAGCCCCAGGGAGGAGATATCCACAGCCTCTCTGGGCAGCCTATTCCAGAATCTCAACACCCTCTGTGGTGCTTTGGCCATTCCCTGCCCCTGCCTCCAACCTGCCTTTGAAATAACCCAGGCTTGTCTCAGTGCCTGTCCACCAAGATGCTGAGAGGGCAGCAGCTCTGCTCTGACTTTTGAGGGTGTGAGGGAGTGAGAGGAGTGGGGAGAATGGAGCAAAGCTGGAAGTGAGGAGATTGAGGCTGGAGGTGAGGAGGAAGTTGTTGAGCATGAGAGTGGTGAGAGGCTGGAATGGGTTGGCCCTGCAGGGAGGTGTTTGGGGCCAGATCCCTGGAGGTGTTTGGGGCCAGGCTGGCAGAGGCTGTGGGCAGCCTGCTCTAGGGTAGGGTGTCCCTGGGCATGGCAGGGGGCTTGGGACTGCCTGATCCTTGTGCTCCCTTCCAGCCCTGACTGGTTCTAGGGGTCTATGATTCTATATTTGGGCTACAACTCTTAAACCATTTTTCTCTCTCAGTAGAGCTGTGAGTGCAGCAGCATCCTCAGTGTTTTCCTTTCTCAGCCTATAGTCTAATTTCTCATTCAGATCCTGCAGTGAGTTGACAGCAGCAGACCCTCCTACTGCAGAACTTCTGATGTGTTGGCAATGCTCCCAGAGCAGAGCAGAGCAGCTCTCTTCCCAACACACTGAGTGCTGCCTCTGTCCTGTTCCCCAAAGCAGCCTCTTCTCTGGGCTCAGGCTCCTTGCCTCTGCCCTCACAAGGTTGCCTTGAAACCCCAGCAGGCTCTGTGCCCTCCCTGGGCTGGGGACACAGCCTGGCCTCTGTAGCTCTTCCTTCCTGGGGCTGCTTTCCCCCACAGCTTGCCTGAGCCTCCTCTCTTCACCTCCCTCCGTGTTGGATGTTGCTTCCCAGGGCTCTTTGTTCCTCCTCTCCATCTCTTTCTTCCTCTCAGTGCCATTCTCTAGGGGTGTCATTTTCCCAGCCCTGATCATCCCAAGCTTCCCTCACCATTGCTGTGCTTCCAAGAGGGGAGATTCAGACTGGAAATGAGGCCAGGCTGGGCGAGTTGGGGCTGCTCAGCCTGGAGAAGAGAAGGCTCCAGGGAGACCTCAGAGCAGCCTTGCAGTAGCTGAAGGGGCTGCAGGAGAGCTGGGGAGGGACTTGGGACAAGGTTGCCCAGGGAGATTGTGGAGCACAGAAGCACAGAAGGTGATCATAGGTCACCTTCTGTGCTTATGTGCTCCACAACCTCCCTGGAGGTGTTGGAGGCCAGGCTGGATAAGGCCTTGAGCAGCCTGTGCTGGTGGGAGCTGTCCCAGCCCATGGCAGGGGCTTGGAACTGGATGAACCAACCCAAAGCATTCTCTGGTTCTATAAAGCATCTGCAGCACCAAGAGCTGAAAGCCAAAGGCAAGGATGTAGGAGGGGCCCTAAGCCACCCAGCTGAGCTCTTCCAGCTGGGAAGGGTGTTGGAAGCTGTGGGTAGCTGGAGAAGGTGCAGGAGCTGCAGTCCTCTCCCTTGCCTCAATCCGTGCAGCTGAGGCCAAACTGAATTGCACTGACTGCAGCCTGAGGGTAAGAGCTTGGCCAGTGCTGCCCTGGGAGAGGTGAGAAGGAAGGGGAAGAAGGCAGGGGTGAAGTGGTGAGGCAGCAGCCAGCTCAGGCCAAGGAGCTTGGTGCTGCTGCTGCTGCTGCTGCTGCTGCTGCGGGGAGGGTGGTGGCATGGGGCTGGCCCTTGCTGCCCTGCCCGAGAGCCACCCCCAGAGGCACTTGGCACTTGCCACCTGCCTGTGCCTCAGCAAGGGCAGGAAGCAAGAGCCTTGGCACAGCCCTGGGGCATGGCACAGCCTTTGCCCTCTGGAGCCCCAGAGCTGGCTGCAGCAGCCTGTGCCAGGGGCTCAGCCCCTCTCTGGCAGGAGCTGCGTCGCTCTGGGCTGGGTTTCTTTGGCCGCTCCAGGATCCCTCCCTGGCTGAGGGAAGGGGCACAGGGCTGTGGTGTTGGGGGCTGCTTTGTGCTGCAGCTCAGGAGCTGTGGTGCTGAGCCTCTCCTCTGTGCCCAGGCTCTACTGCCTGAAGATCCATGGCCTCTCCTCCCTCTGGCGCCTGTTCCGGGGCAAGAAGTGGAATGTGCTGCGGCAGCGAGTCGACTCCTGCTCCTACGACCTGGACCAGGTACTGCCCTGCTGCAGCCTGCTGCCCCTGCCACAGGCATCCCCTCCTGCCTCCCCTGCTCCTGGAGACACCTGGGGTCGCTGAAACATTCCACTTGGGACGCCCCTCCCCTGCCCCAGGGTACAATCATAGAATCCCAGAACCAGTCAGAGCTGGAAGGGAGCACAAGGATCAGGCAGTCCCAACCCCCCTGCCATGCCCAGGGACACCCTACCCTAGAGCAGGCTGCCCACAGCCTCTGCCAGCCTGGCCCCAAACACCTCCAGGGATCTGGCCCCAAACACCTTCCTGCAGGGCCAACCCATTCCAGCCTCTCACCACTCTCCAGGCCCTTCCTTGCCCTGCTCTGCTCTGGCTCCAGCACCTCCACATCCCTCTTGTAGTAAGGTGCCCAAAACTGAATACAGCACTCAAGCTGTGGCCTTAGCAGAGCAGAGTCCAAGGGGACAATCTCCTCCCTGCTCCTGCTGGACACAGCATTTCTGATCCCAGCCAGGATGCCTTTGGCATGGTGGATTTATAGGGGTTGGAAGGGACCTCTGGAGATCATCGAGTCCAAGCCCCCTACCAGACCAGGGACACCCAGGGCAGGGCACACAGGAACACATCCAGGTGGGGCTGGAAAGTCTCCACACAAGGACACTGCACAGCCTCTCTGGGCAGCCTGCTCCAGGCCTCCAGCACCCTCACAACAAACAACTTTCTCCTCCTGCTGTGGTGGAACTTCCTGGGTTCCAGTTTGTGTCCATTGCTCCTTGTCTCATCACAGGACACCACTGACAAGAGTCTGGCCCCTGCCCCTCACCCTTCAGGTATTTATAGGCATTGATCAGACCCTCTCTGGGGCTGCTCTTCTCCAGGGCTCTCAGCCTTTCCTCACCACACAGATGTTCCTGCCCCTTCATCACCCTCACAGGCTTTGTTATACACTCCCTAGTGTGTCCCTGCCCCCTTAACCAGGGGCCCCACAGCTGGATCCAGGACTCAGATGTGGCCTCACCATAGCAGAGCAGATGCAGAGGAGAACCTCCCTTGCCCTGCTTGGCCACACTCTCCTTTATGCTTCTCAGAATATTGAGGCAGAAGCCACAGGATGCTTTTTAGAATCCCAGAGTGGTTTGGGTTGGAAGAGACCTCTAAAGCTCATCTGTTCTGACCCCTCCCCTGCAGTCAGCAGGGACACAGAATCACAGAATGGGTCAGGTTGGAAGGGAGCTCAAAGCTCAGCCAGCTCCAACCCCCCTGTGCCATAGGCAGGGACACCTCTCACTAGAACAGGTCCCTCAAGGCCTCATCCAGCCTGGTCCTGAACACTTCCAGGGAGGTTGTGGAGCACAGAAGCACCCAATGTGATCTTTGATCATATTGGGTGCTTCTGTGCTCCACTACCTCCCTGGGCAACCTGTGTCAGTCTCTCACCACCCTCAACCTGTGCCAGTGTCTCACCACCCTCACCCCAAAAGACTTCCTCCTCACATCCACTTTCAGTCTCCCCTCTGACACTTCAAACCCATTCCTCCTCCTCCTCCTCCTCTCATCCCCAGCCCTTGTCAATAGTCCCTCCCCAGCCCTCCTGCAGCCCCCTGCAGATCCTGCAAGGCCACTCCAAGCTCTCCTGGCAGCCTTCTCCTCTGCAGGCTGCAGAGCCCCAACTCTCTGTGCCTGTGCTCACAGCAGAGCTGCTGCAGCCCTCTCAGCTGCATCTTGGTGGCCTCCTCTGCACTGGCTCCAACCCTTGCATGTGCTGCTTGTGCTGGGGGCTGCAGAGCTGCAGACAGTGCTGCAGGTGGGGTGTGAGGAGAGCAGAACCAAGGGGCACAATCCCCTCCCTTGCCCTGCTGCCCACAGCTGCTCTTGCTGTGCCCACCATGGCCACCAAACCGTGGCCCCAGATGCCATGGCCACAGGTTTCTTGAACCCCTCCAGGCATTGGGACTCCACTACCTCCCTGGGCAACCTGTGCCAGTCTCTCCTCACCCTCACTGCAAACAATTTCTTCCTCCTCTCCCCTCTTCCTCTCCCAGCTCAAAGCCATTGTTCCTCAGCCTGTCCCTCCCAGCCCTTGTCCCAAGTCCCTCCCCAGCTCTCCTGCAGCCCCTTCAGCTACTGGCAGGCTGCTCTGAGGTCTCCCTGCAGCCTTCTCTTTTCCATGCACTGCATCTTCCAGGAGCCTAATTCTGGCCAGTGCTGAATGCCTGCAAAGCCTCCCCCTCGGGGTGAGCTGCAGTGGGTGCTGCAGATGCTGGCAGCTCCTGGAGCATGGGAGCAGGTGTGGGGGAGGGAGGTGGGTTGGGAAGTGGTGGCCAGCAGTGTTGCCACAGTAACAGCCCTGCTGGAGCTGCTATTAAAAGGCTCCTTCACGCTGAGCTGTGCCTGGCCCACTCCTGCTCCCTCCAGCAGCAGATGCAGCTCCTTGCCAAGCCTTTGAAGCTCTCCTGACGTTCCTGAAATGCTGTGGAAGAGGTCCACAGGACCTGAGCTGCTCCAGCAGTGCCTTGCAGGGTCATTGCCTCTCCCTGCAGTGCAGCCCAGCAGCTGTTTGGGCTTTCTCACTGCTGACTGAGAGCCTCCATGCCAGGGAGACAGTTTGCATCAGGGCTCCATCCCTGTGTGCTGGGTCTGGCACTTCAGGCTTCATCGTGCTGCTCTGGAGGTCAGTGGCAATTATGTCGTGGGCCTAGGTGAGAAGAGGCTTCCAAAGCAGACCTTAAAAGGCTTCTGGAGATTCTAGAGAACCACAGAATCAGACAGGGCCTGGGCTCCTCCAGTCCAACCCTTCTCTGACTCCACCAGGGCTGGGGCTCAGCACCACATCTCTTCCAGGGGTGGGCATTAGACCACCACCTCAGGCAGCCTGGGCCAGCCTTTGAGAACCCTTTCAGAGAAGTTTCTTCTGAGATCCAACCCAAACCTTCCCTGCTGCAACTGGAGGTCATTTCTTCTTATCCTGTCACTTGTTCCTTGGGGGAAAAGCCCAAGCCCCACCTGGCTGCAGCCTCTTTCAGGCAGCCACGGAGAGCAGTGAGGTCTCCCCTCAGCCTCTTCTTCTCCAGACTAAACACCCCCAGGTCCCTGGGCTGCTCCTCCCAAGCCCTGTTCTCCAGACCCTTCTCTGGAGCTGCTCCATGGGAGGAGGGAATCAGCTGCTGTGGGGAGGAGAGGTTGGGTTGTGCGCTGCATCTGGCCACGCTGTGGAGCTGAGGCTCCTGCTCCACCCCTGCTGGGATTATTTGCTGGGATCTCTCTGTGCAGAAGTGGCAGTGCCCTGTGGTCCTGTGGCCTCTGGAAGTGGTGACTGAAAACTGAAGAGTCAGTCCCCTGTGTGCCATAAATCTGCCTGCTCCCAGCTGGAATTAGTTAGACTGAAGCCAGCTGGGCTGGCCCAGGATAAAAATGCCTTTTCCTCTGCCAGCAGAGGAGCTGATGACTCCTGTTTCTCCCAACAGCCCTTCAGTATGGCTCCCCCGACCCCAGGAACTGCAGCTGCCTTCTGCCTTCCACTTCCCTGCTGAGCAAGAGGCAGAAGTACTGTGGCTGCAGTGCCCAACCAGCTGCTGCTGCTGGGACTGTTCATCAGCCAGGCCTTGGCAGCTTCCCCCCACCTGCCTGTTCTGCTGGAACAAGGAGGAGCAAAACCACTGCTCACTTCTCTGTAAAATTCCCTCCCAAACTTCCACATCTTGGTGCCCTCCCACATTTTGCTGCAGAAGGGCAACAGAGCTGGGGAAGGGACTAGAAGCAGCTGAGGGAGCTGGGGGGGTTGAGGCTGGAGCAGAGGAGGCTGAGGGCAGAGCTCATTGCTCTCTGCAGCTCCCTGAGAGGAGGCTGCAGCCAGCTGGGGCTTGGGCTCTGCTCCCTAGGCTCAGGTGAGAGAAGCAGAGGAACTGGCCTGGAATTGTGCCAGGGGAGGGTTAGGTTGGAGAGGAGAAAAAATTTCTTTGCTGCAAGAGTGACCAGGGCCTGGCCCAGGCTGCCCAAGGAGGTGGTGGAGTCCCCATCCTTGGAGGGGTTCCAGAAACCTGTGGCCATGTGCCCTGGGGCCAGGGTTTGGTGGCCATGGTGGTGCTGGATGAGCTTGGAGATCTCTTCCAACCCAAAGCATTCTCTGCATTGCTGGTAAAATCTGAGCCATGGCTCTGAAGCTTGGAGGGGCAGGGAGTGCACAAGCAGCAGGATCATGGAAGTTGCTTCCTGAGGACTCTGCTGTGGAAGAGCAAAGGCTGAGGATGAGCTGCAGAGGGCCAAATGCTGTCAGGTCCCAGCTCTTGATCCTTGCAAACAAACTCCTGTGAGAGGGAGCCTGCATGGAAGGCCCAGGGAGGGAAGGAGGACTCAAAGTATTGGAGGTGGCAGCAGAGGGAGTAAAGAAGCCCAGGAAGGAGTCTTGCAAAGTTTGGGTTTGTGCCAGTTTGCTGTTTCCTTTTGCTGTGATTTTACTCTGCTAACCAGGAGGATGCTTCTTTGTTTCTCTTCCCCCAGCTGTTTATTGGCACCTTGCTCTTCACCATCCTGCTCTTCCTCCTGCCCACAACTGCACTCTACTACTTGGTGTTCACCCTGGTAAGATACAACCTTTGAAGCTGCTCATCTGCTGTCTTTCTGAGTCATTAAAGAGAGCTGCCCTGGTCCTTTCCTGTCATCCACAGTCTGGCTGTGCCAGGAAGGATCTCACACAGCCCATGGAGGCCAAGCAGGAGGAATTCAGGAGCTGTGATTCACTCATAGAATCACAGAATGGGTTAGGTTGGAAGGAAAAGATCCAGCTCCAACCCCTCCCTGCCATGGGCAGGTTCACCTCCCACCAGCACAGGGTGCTCAGGGCCTCATCCTGCCTGGCCTCAACACCTCCAGGGAGGTTGTGGATCACAGAATGGGATCTATTATCACATTCTGTGATTCTGTCCTCCACAACCTCCCTGGGAAGCCTGTGCCAGGCTCTCCCCACCCTCACTGCCAACAATTTCTTTCTCCTCTCCCTCTCCCCTCTCCCAGCTCAAAACCATTGTCTCTCATTCTGTCCCTCCCAGTCCTTGTCCCAAGTCCCTCCCCAGCTCTCCTGCAGCCCCTTCAGCTACTGAAAGGTTGCTCTAAACTCTCCCCGGAGCCTTCTCTCCTCCAGCCCATGTCCTCCAGCCTGTCCCCACAGCAGAGCTTCCCCATCCCTCTTGATCACCTCCATGGCCTCCTCTGGCCCCTCTGCAGCAGCTCCAGGTGCTCCTTGTGCAGGTTGCCCAGAGCTGTGTGCAGTGCTGCAGGGGAGGTGTGAGCAGAGCAGAGCAGAGGGGCAGGATCCCCTCCCTGTGCTGATGCTCTCCTGCTCTGCCTGCAGCCAGCACTCAGCTGCCTCTGGGCTGCAGCCACCAGTGCTGGCTGCTGGGCAGGCTGGCACCAACTGACACCCCCAAGGCCTTCTCCTCAGGGCCGCTCTCAGCCACTCCTCACCCAGCCTGGATTGCTGCTTGGCATTGCCCTGAGCCAGCTGCAGGACCTTGCACTTGGCCTTACTGAGGTTGCCTTGCCCCAGCTCTGCAGCCTGTCCAGGTCCCTCTGGATGGATCCTTCCCTGCAGGGTGTCAGCTGGGCCACACAGCTTAGTGATGGAGGCTCCTGGGAATGGAAACCTGAATTCTGCTTTCCAGACTGTGACTGCTGAGAGCAGAGTAACTCTGGTGGCCTTCCTAGCAGGGCACAGCTTGTGCCACCCAAGTGGCTTCATTTCACCTACCCCCTGCAGCTGATGTCCCCGAAGGCCAGGCAGGGTCTGGGTTCCCTGCACTTCACCTCAGGCCAGCAGGGGAGGCTTTAGGCCAGCAGGGGAGGCTTTAGGCCAGCAGGGGAGGCTTTAGGTCAGCAGGGGAGCTGATGGCTTTGCTCCCTGTCCTTGCAGCTGCGTTTGCTGGTGGTGGTGGTGCAGGGCCTGCTGCACCTGCTGGTGGACCTGATCAACTCCCTGCCTCTCTACTCGCTCCTCCTGCGGCTCTGCAGGTCCTACAGGCTGGCAGGTAGGTCCCTCAGCACTGCACATCCAGAAGCACAAGGAGCCTCTTTCTCTCCTGTGAAGAAAGGCTGAAAGCCCTGGGGCTGGTAAGAGAAGGCTGAGAGGGAATCTTATCCATGCCTGTGGATAGCTGAGGGCTGAGAGCCAGGGGGAAGGTGCCAGGTTCCTGCCACTGCTGGCCTGTGCTGGGAAAAGGAATAAACTGGAACCCAGAAGGTTCCACCTCAACATGAAAATTCTTTGGTGTGAGGATGCTGGAGCCTGGAGCAGGCTGCCCAGAGAGGCTGTGCAGTGTCCTTGTGTGGAGACTTTCAAGCCTCACCTGGATGTGTCCCTGTGTGCCCTGCCCTGGGTGATGCTGCTCTGGCAGGGGAGGTTGGACTGGATGATCTCCAGAGGTCCCTTCCAACCTCTTAATATTCTGTGATCACAGAATGGCTTAGATTGGAAAGGACCTGAGAGATCATCTCCCATGGGCAGAGTTGCCTCTCAACTCACCCAGCCTGGCCTTGAACACCTCCAGGAAGAGAGCATCCACAACCCCCCTGGGTGAGTCTCAGCACCCTCACACCGAAGAACTTCTTCCTCAGCTCCAGTCTAAGCCTGCTCTGGTCAAGTTTGTGCTCATTGCCTCTTGTCCTGTCCCTAGGCAGCACTGAGGAGAGTCTGACCCCATCCTGCTGCCATCCAGCCCTTAGCTGTTTGTGAGCATTGATCAGAACTCCTCATCCTCCTCTTCTGCAGGCTGCCCAACCCCAGCTCCCTCAGCCTGTCCCCAGGTGAGAGCTGTGGCAGTGCCCTCAGTGGCTCTGTGCTGGACTCTCTCCAGTAGTTCTTTGTTCTTGAGGTGAGGAGCCCAGAACTGGGCACAGTCCTCCAGGTGAAGCCTGGAGAGGGGGAGGAGAAACCTCCCTTGACCTGCTGGAACTGAAAGAAACAAATCACTTCTCACTGCACTTAAAACCTGCTGCCAGGGTGGAAGGGTTCACAGATGAGGAGAGGCTGCAGGCTTCCATCTCCAGGCCCTCAGAGCTGAGCAGCACATCCTGGGCTTTGCTCCAATCCTGGATTTAGTTCCCTTGCTTTGTTTCCTTTCAGCTGGAGTGAAGTTCAGAGTCCTGGAGCAGCAGGATGGAAAACCTCTCCGCCTCCTCATGCAGGTAAGCCACTTGTGCCCCCTGACAGATCCTGCTGAAGGCTTCTCCTCTGCCCAGCCCCAGGCTCTTTGTTATAGAATCCTAGAACCAGTCGGGGTGGGAAGGCAGCACAAGGATCAGGCAGTCCCAACCCCCCTGCCATGCCCAGGGACACCCTACCCTAGAGCAGGCTGCCCACAGCCTCTGCCAGCCTGGCCCCAAACACCTCCAGGGATCTGGCCCCAAACACCTCCCTGCAGGGCCAACCCATTCCAGCCTCTCACCACTCTCCTGCTCAGCAACTTCCTCCTCACCTCCAGCCTCAATCTCCTCACCTCCACCTTTGCTCCATTCCCCCCACTCCTCTCACTCCCTCACACCTTCAAAAGTCCCTCCCCAGCTTTTTTGGAGCCCCCTTCAGATGCTGGAAGGCCACCAGAAGGTCCCCTGGGAGCCTCCTCTTCTGCAGCCTGCACAGCCCCAACTCTTTCAGGCTGTGCTCACAGCAGAGCTGCTGCAGCCCTCTGAGCATCCTCGGGGCCCTTCTCTGCACACCTCCAGCATCTCCACATCCCTCTTGGCCCAGGGGCTCCAGCACTGGATGCACTACTCCAGGTGGGCTCTCAGCAGAGCACAGCAGAGGGGCAGAATGATTTCAGTGGAAGGGCCCTGAGGATGCCTTCAGCAGATGGCTCCTAGAGCAAGGCTGCTCTGCCTCAGCACTGTCTGCTCTGGGCAGCAGCACGAGGGCAGTGATGGAGCTTCTCTTCTCAGCACTGCTGAGGCCAAATCTCATACTAGGAGCAGTTTTGGAGCCCTCACTCCCCTAAGGACACTGAGGGGGTGGAGCAGGGCCAGAGAAAGGCAACAGAGCTGGGAAAGGCTCCTGGAGGAACATTCCATGCTTCCCAAGCTCTATCCCAACCAATTCCAAGCCCTTCCCAACTCATCCCAACCCTTTCCATGCTCTTCCCAACCCCTTCTGTGCCATTTCCAACCCATTCCATTCCCTTCCAGCTCTATCCCAACTCATCCCAACCAATTCTAAGCCCTTCCCAACCCCTTCCATGCCCTCCCCAACACTTCCCAACCCCATCTACCTCCATCCCAACATCATCCCAACCCATCCCAACCCCTTCCATGCCCTTCTAGCTCCATCCCAAACCATTCCATGTTCTCCAAGCTCTATCCCAAGGCATCCCAGCTCCATCCTAACTCATCCCAACCCTTTCCATGCCTTCCCAACCCCTTCCATGGCCAGCAGCACCAGGGGAGTGATGGTGCCCCTGTGCCCAGCACTGCTGAGGCCAAATCTCAAATACTGAGCCCTCACTCCCATAAGGACACTGAGGAGCTGGAGCAGGACCAGAGAAGGGCAACAGAACTGGGCAAGGCTCCTGAAGGAACAGTGATGGCTTGGAGAATGCTCTGCAGAGGCAGGCTGAGTGGTTAGCAAGCCAGGATACTTTTATTCTGGAGGTAATTCTTCTCTTAGCTCCCAGAAGGACACTGAGGGGCTGGAGCAGGGCCAGAGAAGGGCAACAGAGCTGGGGAAGGGTCTGGAGGAGAGGGCTGGGGAGGAGCAGCTGAGGGAGCTAAGGGGGTTGAGGCTGGAGCAGAGGAGGCTGAGGGCAGAGCTCATTGCTCTCTGCAGCTCCCTGAGAGGAGGCTGCAGCCAGCTGGGGCTTGGGCTCTGCTGCATGGGAACAAGTGACAGGATGAAAGGAAACGGTTTCAGGTTGCCCCAGGGGAGGTTTAGGTTGACCACGAGGAACAGTTTCTCCCCAAAAAAGGTTGTCAAGGCCTGGCCCAAGCTTTGCTCCATTCCCCCCAGTCCTGTCACTCCCTGAGAGCCTAAAAATTTCTTTGATGCCAGAGTGTCAGGACCTGGCCCAGGCTGCCCAGGGCACTGGTGGAGTCCCAATGCCTGGAGGGGTTCCAGAAACCTGTGGCCATGGCACTTGTGGCCAAGGTTTGGTGGCCATGGTGGTGCTGGGTTGCTGCTTGGACTGGCTGAGCTTGGAGACCTTTTCCAGCCCAAGCAGTTTGTGATTTTGCTTCTGAGATGTGTCTCAGATCAGACCTCACCCCCTCTCTAAGCCCTGGAGATGTGGTGCTGAGGGCCCTGGTTCAGTGGTGCCCTGGCAATGCTTAAAGCTCCTCTGCTTTATGTCCCCAGTTGTGCTTGAAGCTGGGAGGTGGTGGAGTCCCCATCCCTGGAGGTGTTCAGGAAACCTGTGGCTGTGGCACTTGGGGACATGGTTTAGTTTTGGGTGAGGGTTGGGCTGGATGATCTGAAAGGTCTTTTTCAACCCAAAGGGTTCCATGGTTCTGTCCTCAGAGGCTGCTCTGGGCAGGACTCCAGGCATGGTCCTTCTGGGGGTGGTGACTGGAATCAGCTGAAAAGATGAACTCAGGCAGGAGACAGCATTAAAGTGGCCCTGAGCAGCCCTGGGTGGTGGCATCCTGTGGTGAGCAGCCTGCTCTGCTGGGACTTGCTCCCACTGGTGCACATCAGCTGGCAGCAGATTTAACCTCAGAGAGTCACAGAATGGTCTGGATTGGAGCAGCCCTCCAAGACCTCCCAGTCCAACCATCAAGCCAACACCAAACCATGGCCCCAGCTGCCATGGCCACAGGTATCCTGAACACCTCCAGCCATGGGGACTGCACCACCTTCCAATTTCAAGCACAGCTGGAGACTGGAGACTTAAAGCAGAGGACAGCCTGAAGTGGCAGGTCCCAGAGGTGTCAGTGCCAGTGTAGAAGCCATGGCTGAAGTGGCAGGTCCCAGAGGTGTCAGTGCCAGTGTAGAAGCCATGGCTGAAGTGGCAGGTCCCAGAGGTGTCAGTGCCAGTGTAGAAGCCATGGCTGAAGTGGCAGGTCCCAGAGGTCTCAGTGCCAGTGCAGAAGCCATGGCTGAAGTGGCAGGTCCCAGAGGGCTCAGAGGTCCCAGTGGAACGCTGCTGGCTGTGGTGGGACATCCCTGCAGCTTCCTCCCCCAGCAAGGTGGCAGTTTGGCAGCCCTGTGCACTGAGCAGCACACTCAGTCCCTGCTGCTGCTCCTGCCTGCTCCTCTGCCTCTCTGATTTGAGCAGTGGTCCTGGCCCAGCTCCACTTGGTAGCGTTTGGGGGCAGCACAGGAGAGGCCAAAAAGCTTCAAGCAGCCAGAGATGGACTCTCAGCAGCTCCATTGATGGTTTCCCAGGGGCCAGTGGCATTCAAGAGCTGCTGTGGCCCTCCCCAGCTGCCTGTCCCCACCACACCTCTTGCTCCTGCCCTGTCTCTCTTCCCAGATCAACCCTCTGTCATATGGCAGCGTGGTACAGAGCTACAGGCTGCCAACCTACAGCTGCTACCCTAAGGATTCTTGGGCATCTCTCTGCAAGAAGCTGTTCCTTGGGGAGCTCATCTACCCTTGGAAGCACAAAGGAGAGAAGCAGGACTAAAGGCAGCAGTGAAGCTTGAGAGACTTGGTCAGGAAACCACCTTGGAACCTCCTGCTTTTGGACCAAAGGCACCTCCCAGCCTAGGCCCCTGTCCCTAGGATCTGGTGAGGTGGAAGGGCCTGGACCTTCTCCAGGCAAGTATTTTTTCAACATGATTTTTCAACTCTCCTCTTCCCCTCACACTCTGTTTGTGGAATATGCTGGGAAGGCTTCTCCAAGCCAAAGGTGAAACCTCTCAGTGCCTGCTGAGAGCAGTGGGTGAGGAAGTACCTCACAGGATGGCAGGGATGGGAAGGGACCCAAAGAGCTCCTCCAGTCCAACCCCTGCCAGAGCAGGACCCAAAGAGCTCCTCCAGTCCAACCCCTGCCAGAGCAGGACCCAAAGAGCTCCTCCAGTCCACCCCCTGCCAGAGCAGGACCATCCAAGATAGCTCAGGGCACACAGCA
Source organism: Psilopogon haemacephalus (assembly GCA_013396835.1). Taxonomy (NCBI): domain Eukaryota; kingdom Metazoa; phylum Chordata; class Aves; order Piciformes; family Megalaimidae; genus Psilopogon; species Psilopogon haemacephalus. Next base: position 2,340 of record VWZI01007086.1, on the reverse strand, counting down.
ACACATCCACACGGAGTCTGCAAAGGCTCCACACAAGGAGACTCCACAACCTCTTTGGGCAGCCTGTGCCACTGCTCTGGGACCCACACAGGCAAGAAGTTGCCTCTGGTGTGGAGCTGCAACCTCCTGTGCTGCAGCTTCCATCCATTGCTCCTTGGCCTATGGCAGGGAGCAGTGAGCAGAGCCTGTCCCCCCACTCCTCACCCCCAGCCCTCAGACACTTCCAAACATTGATCCAATCCCCTCTCACCCTTCTCTCCTGCACACTCTCAGCCCCAGCTCCCTCAGCCTCTCCTCCCCAGGCAGTGCTGCAGTCCCCTCAGCATCCTCACAGCCCTCTCCTGGACCCTCTCCAGCAGCTCCTGTCCCTCTGCCACTGGGGAGCCCCAAACTGAAGGCAGTGCTCAAGAGGAGGTCTGAGCAAGGCAGAGCAGAGGCAAAGGAGAACCTCCCTGGATCTGCTGGACACACTCTGCCTGATGCCCCCCAGGACCCCCTTGGCCCTCTTGGCCCCCAGGGCACATTGCTGTGCCATGGATCTTCTCCCCCAGCACTCTCAGCTCCCTCTCCTTGGGGCTGCTCTCCAGCACTCCCCTCCCAGCCTGTGCTGCTGCAGTTTATTCTTCCTCCTGAATGTGCTGCTGCTGCTGCTGCTGATGATGATGATCATGATGATGTCCTTCTGTGTGAGCTCTCCCCGGGGCTGTGTTAGATCAGTCCTTAAGGTGCTGCAAAGCCACAACACTTTGGTGTCAAAGGGCACTTTGGAGCCTTTTTTGCTTCAACTTTCGAGCTGGTTGATCAGAGCCAGGATGGAGGCTCAGCTTGTTGAGTCCTACACTGGGTTGTCTCTCTTCATGGGGGATCACAGATCCCATTCTGTGCTTCTGTTCTCCACATCCTCCCTGGAGGTGTTGGAGGCCAGGCTGGACGGGTCCCTGAGCAACCTAAGCTGGGGGGAGGTGCTCCCTGCCCCAGGGGGCTTGGAGCTGGCTGATCTTGGAGGCCCCTTCCAACCCCACCCATTCCAGGACTCTCTCCACTCCAGCCACGACCACCTCCAGGCTGTGACAGTCTGATAGATGTTTCTTCCTCCATGGAGACTCATCCTCAGTGCCACTCTGCAGCTTCACACTTCCTGTCCCTCTCATCTTCCCACTGCAGCTCCTAAATGCCATCACTCTGCTTCCTCCCACGCCTGCACCGTCTGCTCTGCTGGCTGCTGCCACAACCTGCCTTGTGGAAATAATGCTCCTAACATCCTGGCTTTGGGGATCTTCCTGGGAGCCCAAGCAGAACACCACGGTCCTCACTGTGCCTTTCCTGTAGGATCCAGTGACCCAAAAGCCCCAGGGAGAGCAGAGAGCCACAAAATCCAGCAGGGCTGGACCTGGCAACATGCCAGCCACGCTGAGTCCTCCACTTTTGGGTCCCTTTGTGAGAGGCTGAGGTTGGAAGGGACCTCTGGAGATCATCCAGCCCAAACCCCCCCTGCCAGAGCAGCATCACCCAGGGCAGGGCACACAGGAACACATCCAGGTGGGTTTGGAAGCTCTGCAGAGGTGCAGCCAAGAGAAGCTTTTGGAGTCTAATTTCTGTAGCTGACAGAGTTTCCCCCACCTCAGCATCTCCTCTGCTCACAGCCAAGCACAGCTCCTGTCCAGACTGACATTTACTCTGCCACAACATGCTCTGATCCCCTGCAAGGGATGTGCTGCTGCAAACCCCTGCCTTGGCACACAGGGCCCCAGCACACCAGCCTCAGCCCCAGCATACCAGTCCCAGCTAACCAGTACCAGCCCCAGCAAACCAGTGCCAAACCATTGCCAGCCCCAGCAAACCAGTGCCAAACCATTGCCAGCCCCAGCAAACCAGTGCCAAACCATTGCCAGCCCCAGCAAACCAGTGCCAGACCATTGCCAGCCCCAGCAAACCAGTGTCAGACCATTGCCAGCCCCAGCAAACCTGAGCCAAACCAGTCCCAGCACCAGCAACCCAGTTCCAGCTCCAGCAAACCAGTCCTAGGTTCAGCAAACCAGTGCAAAACCAGCACCAGCAAACCAGTCCTAGGTCCAGCAAATGAGTCCCAGCAAACCAGTCCCAGTGCCAGCAAACTAGTCTCAAAACAGCCCCAGCAGACCAGTCCTGGGTCCAGCAAATGAGTCCCAGCAAACCAGTGCCAAAACAGCCCCAGCAAACCAGTCCTAGGTCCAACAAACCAGCCCCAGCAAACCAGTGCCAGCTCCAACAAACCAGTGCCAAAATGGCCCCAGCAAACCAGCGCCAAAACAGCCTCAGCAGACCAGTCTTAGGTCCAGTAAATGAGTCCCAGCCCCAGCA
>VWZI01007085.1:0-17915 GCA_013396835.1 Psilopogon haemacephalus | reverse complement strand
ACTGAAGGCAATAGTTAAGATAAGGTCTCACTAGGGCAGAGTAGAGGGAGAGGAGAACCTCCCTTGATCTGCTGGATACACTTTTCTTAATACACCCCAGGGAATTCCATTTGCCCTCTTGACCACCACAAGGGCTCATTGCTGTCCCATGGATAACTTGTCCACCAGCACTACCAGGTCACTTTCCACAGGGCTGCTGCCCAGCAGATCATCTCTCAGCCTGTACTGGTGCAGTTTATTACTCCTCCCCAGGTGCAGGACTCTTCACTTGTCCTTGTTGAACCTCATGAGTTTCCTCTGTGCCCAGCTCTCCAGTCTGTCCAAGTCTCACTGGATGGCCGCACAGGCTTCAGCTGTATCAGCTGTATCAGCTGAATGAACATAGCTAAACTTAATCAGACTATAATATTCAGCCTTTCCTGCCAAATAGTTGTGTTAACTCTACTCTGCCTTACTCTATCTAGTTGGCTCTCTCCATTCCCTGATAACAATCTTACAGTCCTCCCATGTGGCCAGCCCTTCCTTTCACTCTCCCACTTCCATTTGCATAGCATTTTCTTGTTTAACCATGCAGGTCTCCTAGCTCCCTGTCTCAATTTCCTACTCCTTGGAATACTCTGACGAAGGAGCTCTGAAGCTTGGAAGAAGGGGTCCTTGAATATTAACCAACTATCTTGGGTCCCTTTGCCTTCTAGTACCCTGTCCCATGAGATTTCCTCTAGCAATTACTTTAAAAGGCCAAAGTTAGCCCTGCTGAAGTCCAATGTTGTGATCCTGCATGGTATTCTCTTCCTACTGCATAAGACCCTGAACTTGACCATTTCATGATTGCTACAGCCAAGACTGCCTTCAACTTTCATTGCTTCAACCAGGCCTCTCTTGTTGATGAATATCATGTCCAGTAGTGTTCCTTTCCTAGTTGGCTCATTCACCATTTGAATCATGAAATTATCATCATGCACTGGAAGAACTTCCTGGACTATGGATGGCCTTCCAGCAAATATCTGGATAGTTAAAATCCCCCATGAGAACCAGGGCATGTGATTCCAAAGCTGCTGTCAGCTGCATGTAGAAGGTCTCACCATCTTCCTCAACCTGATCAAGTGGTCTGTAATAAACACCCACAACCGTATCACCCATGCTAGACTGTCCCTTCATTTGCACCCACAAGCTCTCAACTCGACCCTTGGACAGAAAACAATACATTCTAGTTGCCTTCTCATGAAAATAAAAATACCACTATCTTGCTTTGTTGACCTCTCTTTCCTAAAAAGGATGTAGCCACCCATGACCACATTCCAGTCATATGAGCTGTCCCACCACACCTCTGTAACTGCCACCAAATGATAACCCCTATACCACACACATGTTTCTAACTCTTCTTGTTTATTCTCCATGCTGCATGCATTGGTGTACAGACATTTCAGGGAGTGAGCTGAGCACAACATTCTATGCTGGCAGGGTGGGAGGTTTTCTGGTCTTCATTAATACTGAAACACTGCCCCACTGGTGCAAAACTATTAACAACCCCACCCTACTTCAATTCTATTTTTAAGCCCTATGAATGAGCCCTGCTAGTTCCTGTCTTAGAATCCTCTTCCCCTGTGAGATAAACCTTTCTCGTGTACTACCATCAGTCCTGGTGTCCTATAAAACCAGCCATTATCAAAGAACCCAAAGTCCTGCCTGGAGCATCAGCCTCAGAGCTAGGTATCTATGGACTGGATTCTTCTACTCCCTTCCATATCAATGTCAGGTACTGGAAGCAGGGAAGAAAAAATAACTTGTGCCCCAGACTCTTTCATCAGCTGTCTCAAGACATTGAAATGTCTCTTCATTCACCTCAGACTACAATATTCAACTTCTCCACACATCTGGAAGACCAGTAATGGAAAATAGTTTCGTGACTGCACCACATTGGACGACACCACGTTCTCCAGTGATATCCCTGATTCAGGCTCCAAGAAGACTGCCAGCTTCCTTATGAAGAGGGTCATCTTGGGCTGTCTGTTCCTGCGAGGAGTGAGTCTCCAAGAATCAAAACTCTTCTCTTCTTCCTTGTGGAAGAGGTTGCTATATGCACTTTACCCCACCACCACTCATCCTCTTCATTTAATTTTCTGTCTTACACCTGACAGAGGCAGGATACAGGGGCCTCTTGATCTTGGCTCTTGACTTTCAGTGCTCCATTTCTGTTGCGTAGGGGTAACTGTGAAGGTGAGGGAGGCTGGGAAGCAGTTTTCCTGCCTCCCAGAGCAGAGACCTGTATCCATTGCTCTTTTCTTAGGCCACTTCCTTCTGCCTGGTGACATGTGGGGAGGGAATTCTCTTCTTCTCAAACAGCCTGCACCTGCTGCCTTTGCATCATACAATTCCACCAATCTATTTCTTTCTCACATTCTCTGATTCTTCTCAACCTTACCACCTCCTCCCAAAGCTCCACCACCTGGCTGAACAAATCATTAATTTGTTCACACTGCAGACAGACAGTGTCACTGTTCCCATTAGAACACCAGCAGCAACACCCAGTAGCTGGCACGATCAACACAAGGAGAGAGCTTTTCCTGATTTCAAACATAAACCAGAAGAGCTTTTTCTTGGACTTCCCCAGTGCAGACTTACCTGCCCTGAAGGTGGTCTCCACAGAAAAGATGAAGTTACCAGTCACTTTTCATGGTACTCAGTGATAGAACAAGGAACATTGGGTACAAGCTGGAACACAAGAAGTTCCACCTCAACATGCCAATATGTTTCTTCATGGCAAAGATGACAGAGCACTGGAACAGACTGCCCAGAGAGGTTGTGGAGTCTCCTTCTCTGGAGACTTCCAAAACCCACACGGATGCACTCCTGTGTGACCTGCCCTAGGTGATCCTGATTTGGCAGGGTGGTTGGACTTGATCTCTGGAGGTCTCTTCCAACCCCTAACATTCTGTGATTCTGTGATTCTATTTCTATTCTGGCATCAAGTGACCCTAAATGTCAGTCAGACTGTATTTTTCACCCCACTAATGAAGATTGATTCTTTCCTTCTACATTTAGATAGATAATTAAATGCTCCTGTCTTGTTTGTAAGTGGAACTTGGTGTCTTGTATCATACCTCCTGGTGTCTGTTCTCCAATACTCCATTAAAACTTTGCTCCATAGCTGCTAGGTCTCACTTGTGACAAAACAAGCAATGCAGTTTCTGGTAAATATCTAAGCTCTCTTTTGCTGCCTGTCCAGTCAGCAGTCAGAGCCCATGGTCTCTGTTCTGCAGCTATATCCATCATAAATCAGAAATAACAGAAGGAACTTTTTCTGAGAACATGTAGATTATTGATAATTCAGCTACCAGAGTCATTTTCAGTTTCTTTTCTTTCTTTTTTCAGCAATGAAATTTTATCTGGCTCAGGACTAGATGTTTCATTTTAACATTTTAAGCTATATTGAAACCAAAAATACAACAATAATTCTTCTAACAAAAGTATTTAGAACTAAAATATTGGCAATTTTTAAATAGTGCCACTATTGGAAAATGTTAAAGAATTGTGTAAACCTTAAATTTTAAAACTCTTCCTTTTTATCTGAAGAGCCTTCTTAAATTAATTCAGCCATAATAATTAACTAATTCAAGTATCCTATCCTCTCTGATATAATTGTTGTCACTCCAGAAAAATCCACGTGCTTTCTAATTCTTAATACAAGAAAAATTAGTAACTAAAATCACAGAGTAATGAAATCCTTACAGCAGAAAGACACTTGCAGCTATGTACCCATCAAGCAGTAAGAACAAGATTTGCAGATATCAGCATTGTCATCAAATATCATGACTATGAAGAGAATGTGGTATCAGTCATGGCACAGCATGACCATTCTCACATTTGTTTGGTACAACTGGGAAAGACAGAAGTTGATGAAAAAAACTGCTAAAAGTACAGTACTAACCTTGAGATATTTTATGACTTCTCTGTTCCAGCCTCACTTCTGATGCACATCTCTACAAAATTAAGTCAAAAGGTTATTAAATTTCACAAATATTTCCAATATACAACTGTCTTCTTTAGCATAGCACTGATCATAGTCATGTTTCATAACATGAACAAGCCAGTTATTATGTGTTGTCAGTGACAAAACAGGCAGTTTTGGATTTTTAATGAAGGACTCTTGCATCAACAAAACAAGAACTTATCCAGACTGAAAAATAATACCTTAACACAGTGTTTTAATGTAAAAAACATTTTGTGGTGTGCCTAAGGACAGATAATTATCTGCACAAAGACTAATAACAAATTCTTAGAGAGACTCTCCAAAATAGTTATTCAACAGCATATGCTGTTGAAGTGAATGTGGTATAACAAAGGATGTGAATGCTAACAATACTGCCAAGAAAGCCTCTAAACAGATCAAAAGTGACAATAAGGCTCAGAGCAAGGGTGAAGGAGTCAGAGGATCAGATGGTATTTTCATTAATGCTTCCATTGCGGGTCAAAGGATCAGACCAGGAAAGATTCATTCTACAGATGAAAGCAGGATCGCACAGATGGTTCACCAGGAGGGCTTTAGTTTCCTTGACTTTGGGAAGATGCTCTATAAGCCATTGGTGGAGGGTGGTTTCTGTGTCATGAATAGGGCTTACACAGCTTTGCATAACATTCGTTAGCTTTACAGGAGAGACTTTTCATTGGTAATCAAGTGGGAACAAGAAAGCGCAACAATATGGGGTTAAGAGCTTGTAGGAAGATGCGATCAGAAGGAAAGATTTTAAAAATGGTGATAAGTGTCCCAAGAAGTAAGCATGCCTTAGCTTTGTGGGAATGCAGGCCTTCTGACAGTCTGACAGTGATTAAAGCAGAACATGGAAGCTCAACAATCAACACATTCAGGTGAATGAACTACAAGATACCAAAAAAAGTCATAGAAATTGAAGAAATTCTGAAAGAAGTAATCATAGAATGATAGAACTACCTGGTTGGAAAAGACCTTAAGATAATTGAGTCCAGCCATAATCTAACATTTTGCTATACACAACTGTTCAACCGTGTTCCTAAGAATCTCATCCAAATGTCTTTTAATCATTTCCAAGGATAAAAACTCCACTATGTCCCTGGGCAGCTTGTTCCTGTGCCTGATAACCCTTTCCATGAGGAAAGTTTTCCTAATGTCTAACCTAAACCTTTCCTGGTGCAATTTGACATCTCCTCCTGTTCTGTCTCTTGTTACCTAGGAAAGGAGGTCATCCTCCATCTCACTACAACCCCTCTGAGGTAGTTGTAGACATGAATGATGTCTCCCCTCAGCTTCTTCTTCTCCAGGATGAACAACCTCAGTTCCCTCACATGCTCCTCTTAGGTCTTGTGTTCAAGACCCCTTAGCTTTGCTGCCCTTCTCTGGATGTACTCCAAGACCTCAAAGTCCCTCTTGTAGTGAAGGGTCCAAAACTGAACACAGTACTCAAGGCACAAACTAACCAGTGCTGAGTACAGGGGGAAAGTTGCTTCCTTGGTCCTGCGGTTCACATTATTTCTGACATAAGCCTGGATGTCATTGGCTTTTTTGGACACCAAAGTATACTTATGGCTCGAATGCAGTCAGTTGTTGACCAGTATCCCCAGATACCTCTCTGATGAGCAGCTTCCCAGTCAGTCTTCTCCAATTCTGTAGCCTTGCATGGGATTATTGTGATCAGAGCACAGGACCCAGCATTGGCTTTTTTGAATATTATGTAGTTGGTCCCAGCCCATAAATCCAGGTTGTCTAGATCCTTCTGCTGAGCCTTCTTCTCCTCCAGGAGATAAACACTCCCATCTCCTTTGGTATCACCTGCCAAATCAGTGAAGGTGTTCTCAGTTTCCCCGTGTGCTGGTTTGAACTAATTGGAGGATTTGAATGAGAAATTAGACTATAGGCTGAGAGAGGAAAGCACTGATGATGCTACTTCCCTCATAGCTTTACTGAGAAAGAAAAAAAAAATATTTAAGAGTTATAACCCAAATATAGATAAGTCAGACTGCTTCAGAATACTTTGGGCTGTGATAGCTCTTGCATGGTTCTTTCTTCCTGCCTTTTGTAGTTGAATCTGAATAATTCCACAAACTTCTTTCTTGCTGCTAAACCTTCTGGCTAATCTATCTCTGTCTATCTGTTGCATGAAACAGATGGTGAGATAAGATTAGGAAAGAGGGGAAGGTGGTAGGGGTGGTTAGAAACCCCTCTTAGGGATTTTGATCTCTGGGAGGGCTGTGGTGTTTCTGTATTACCTTTTTTACTGTATATATCTGTAAATATCTGTTATACATTGTAAATATCTGCTTGTAAATTGTGCATTGCTGTAAATATAAAGCTTAATTCCTTAACTTCCAGCCAACTGAGTCCTAGTCTGGGTTATTTTCAAAGTTTGGGGGGATGTGGGTTGTGGGGGGAGGGGAGCAGCCAACTGCTAAATCACCACACCCTGTCAATAAAGATATTAAAGAAAACTGTCCCTAATATCAAGCCTTAGGGAACACCACTTGTGGCTGTATGCCAACTGGATTTAACCACCACTCTTTGGGCCTGGTCACCCAGTCAGCTTTCAGCCTAGGAAAGAATGTACCTGTCCTGATCATAAGCAGCCAATTTTCCCAAGAGAATGCTGTGGGGAACAATGTCAAAGACTTTACTAGAGTCCACGTACATGACATCCATAGCCTTTCCCTCACGCACCATGAAGATTATCTCGGCACAAAAAAAGATATCAGAGTCATCAAGCAGGAGCTGCCTATCATAAACCCATGTTAAAAGGTCTTCATCCTTTAATTGTCCTGGATATGCCGCATCATAAGATGCAGCCCTCAAGATGACTGGCTCCATGACATTCCCCAGCACCAAGGTCAACTGACAGTTCTGTAGTTAACCACATCATCCTTATGGCCTTTCTTATAAATGGGTGTCACATTCAACAATCTCCAGTCATAAGGAACTTCCTCAGGCAGACATGACTGCTGATAGATTATGTAAAGGGGCTTGGGGATCACCCTTGCCAGATTCACCAGACCACTGGGTGGATTCTATGTAGACTCTCAGTCTACTGTGTGTCTAAGTGGCAGAGAATGTTCCTAAACATTTCCTCTTGCATCATGGGAGCTTTGTTGTGTTCCTCAGATGTGTCTTTTGACACACAGGGTTGGGTACCCAGGAAAGAGCTGATCTGACTATTAAAGACTGAGGCAAAGAAGGCATTAAGAACCTTAGCCATATCTTCATCCTTTGTTGCTATGGATTCCCCTGTGCCTAGCAAAGGGTGGAAGTTCTCCTTGGCCCTCCTGTTTTTATTTTACTGACATATTTATAGAAACATTTTTTATTATCCCTCATAGAAGTGGCAAAATAATTTCTATTTAGACTGTCATTTCACAATTACTATGCCATAGACATCCCCCAGCCACCACATCACCAACCAGTTCTTCTCTGTTCACAAATAAGAGGTCCAGCAGTGCACATTCCCTAGTTGGCTCACTCATCAGCTGCATCAGGAAGTTACCTTCCACACACTCCAGGAACCTTATAGAATGTGTTGTATTTTCAGAAGACATGAATTCCCTCATGAGAACAAGGGCTAGAAATCATGATATTACTCCCAGTTGCCTATAGAGTAATTTGTCTGTCTCTCCGTTCTGATTGGACAGCTTGTAACAGATTCCCACCATGACATTTGCCTTATTGGCTTTTCCTGTGATGCATAAGCTGCATCATCATTATTACAGAATTCAAGGAGATCAAAAAACTCTCTGACATAAAGAGCCGTCCTACCACCTCTACTTCCTGTTTATGTCATCTGAAGAGCTTGTAATTATCTATGGCAGCACCCCAGTTATGTGAGCTGTCCCACCACATTTCTGTGATGTCAACTATATCAGTTCTCCTGCTTCACATCAGATTCCAGCTCCCCTTGTTTGTTGTCCATGCTGCATGCACCCGTGTACATGCACTTCAGTTGGGCCATTGATCCTGACGCATTTTTACAGGGAGGATTCTCACCTGTCCATTCTCAGGCATTCTCATGGTAAATAACCAGCCAGTAACACTTGAGTTTCTGCTACTGAATGGATCTCTCTTTCTATCCCCTTCCTTCTCCAAATCTAAATTAAAGCCCTTTCTGTAAATGCTACTAAACATTGTTCCAGGATCCTTTTCTCCCTTTGAGACAGGTGGCCCCCATCTGCAATCAGCAGGCCTGGTAATACGTAAAGTGGCCTATGATCAAAGAACCAAAGGTGTTGCCTGTGACACCAGTCTGAGAGCTAGGCATTGATCTGATGGCTCTTCCTGATTCTTCACTCATCCACTGGTCAGCAAAGACTGAGTGAAGGGTCAGTTACAAAAATTGAACATTCACAAGTCCATAGGCACCCAAGAATGTTGAGAAAACTGCCTGGTGTTACTCTACCACTCCCCATGATTTTTGCAAAATCATGCCAAACAGGAGAAGTGCCTGAGGACTGGAATAAAGCTTATGTCAGTCTTTAAAAAGGACAAGAAGGAGCTTTCAGAAAACTATAGACCAGTCAACACCACCTCTACCCCTGGAAAAAACAATGAGGCACTCATTCTGGAGGTTATCTCTAGGAACATGGAAGAGGAGAAGGTTGTCCGGAGTAGTCAGAGTGGACTTATAAAGGGGAAATCATGCTTGACCAATATTACAACATTCTATGATGCCGTAACTGAGTGGGTAGATGCAGAGAGACCAATGGAGGTTGTCCACCTTGACCTTAGCAAGGCTTTTGACACTGTCTTCTGTAACATCCTTGTGAGCAAGCTCAGGAAGTGTGGGATAGAACAGCAGACAGTGAGATGGATTAGGAACTGGTTACACAATAGAGTGCAAAGTGTGGTGATCAATGGTGCTAAGTCCAGCTGGAGACCTGTAACTAGTGGAGCTGCCCAGGAATTAGTCCTGCTCAACAGTTTTATCAGCAACATTGATGATGGGACAGAGTGTCTGCTCAGCGAGTTTGATGAAGATACCAAACTGGGAAGTTTCGCTGACACACCTGAAGGCTGTGTGACTATTCAGCCAGACATGGACAGGATGGAGAGATTGGCACAGAGGAACCTAATGAGGTTCAACAAGGATAAGTGCAGAGTCCTGCACTTGCAAAAGAATAATAAATTGCACTAGTACAGGCTGGGAGGTGTTTTGCTGGAGAGCAGCCCAGTGGAGAAGGACCTAGGAGTTCTGGTGGGCAACAAGCTACCCATGGGACAGCAATGTGTCCTTGTGGCCAAGAAGGCCAATGGGATCCTGGGGTGCATTAAGAGGAGTGTGTTTAGCAGATTGAGGGAGGTCTTCCTCCCCCTCTACTCTGCTCTGATGAGGCCTCACCTGGAATATTGTGTTCAGTTCAAGAGGGACAGGGATCTACTTGAGAGACTCCAAAGGATGGCTACAAGGATGATTAATGGACTGGAACACTGCCTGATAGGTAAAGGCTGAGAGACTTGGGGCTTGTTAGTCTGAAGAGCAGAAGACTCAGAGGAGATCTAATAAATATATATAAATATAGGAGGGCTGATGTCAAAAAGGAGGAGACAGCCTCTTCTCACTTGTGTCCTGTGACAAGGGGCAAAGGATGTAAACTACAGAACAGGAAGTTCCACCCCACCATAAGGAGGAACTTCTATACTGTAAAGGTCACAGAGCACTGGAACAGGCTCCCCAGAGAGGTTGTGGAGTCTCCTCTGGAGACTTTCAAGACCCATTTGTATACATTCCTGTAGACCTGCATAGTACCCACATGGATTATGGTCCTGCTCTGGCAGGTGGTTGGACTCAATGATCTCCGGAGGTCTCTTCCAACCCCTAACATCCTGTGATCCTGTGCTTCTCTACAACTGTGAGGATAGAGGAAGACACAACTTGTGCACCTAATCCATTCACCAACTGTCCTCAGTCCATGAAGTCTCTCTTGATTTCTGTTGGGTATCTTATGATTACTTCCCATCAGAAGACCAATAGTGAATAATAATCAGAAGGCTGTACTACAGTAGAAAGCCTTCTTTTTACATCTTTGACCATGGTCTCGGGAAGGCAGCAGACTTCCTGGTCAGCAGATTGGCCCTTCCACTCCCTTCAAAAGTGAGGCATCTGTGGCTATGACAGTGTTTTTTCTTTATCACAGAAACATGAAACATTCAGCTTGGAAAAGACCCTCAGGATCACTAAGTCCAACAAATAACCCTACTATGCAAGGTTCACCCCTAAAACATATCCCTGAGTACCACATCCAAATGACTTTTAAACACATCCAGGGTTGGTTACTCAACTACCTCCTTGGGCAGCCAATTCCAATGCCTGACCACTCTTTCTGTGAATTTTTTTTTCCCAGTATCTAGTCTAAACAAACCCATTCACAGCTTGAGGCCATTCCCTCTTGTTCCATCATTATTTACATGTGAGAAGAGTTCAGCATCAACCTATGTGTATACAGCAGAAGGAGAATATATCATCTTTAAAACTACTTAAGCTCATAAGCAAGCTAACAAAACATGCAGAGACTAAATTGCTTAAAGTAGATGCAAAATTTACTAACAAGTTTTATTCAGACAGAAGTTTACGATATCTGGTTCAATAGTATCCACATTTTAATTCATCATTTAGATGAGCAAGCATGCTTACTAGATTTTCCATATACTAAAAAAGTTGTTAGTGGTTGAAATTCTTGTGAGCAGGTCTGAAACATGAAAGGATTGTCATAAATTGAATGAAAGAAAAAGAGAAAGGGGTGGGGGAAAACAAGTAAGATTTAGAAGGCTTTAGCAGTGTCATGAGTTCAATTGAATCTGCTGCTGATATTCAATCCCATGATGCTGTAATGCCAGCTTCAAAATGAAAGTACTGGCTAGATCAAAGTATTATGTGGCTTAAAGTTCAGATTGTAACATGAGAGCTTTCCTGTTCCAGATGCCATTCTCAGTTTTTGGGTTTGGGGTGTTGGGCTTTTCCACTTCAGGGGCTGCATGTCATGGGGTGGGAAGAGGTTGGTGGCTTTTGCTGCTCCTTCTGCATTTTGCTGCACGTTTCTGCAAACAGGCTAAGGTAATTGTGTGTTGTATCATCTCATTATACTTTTTATCTCAATCCAAAGGAATTTTTTGTGTTACTCTCCTTCCCATCTGTGTATGGGGAGAGGTTTGTGAGAGCAGGCTGTGTTAACCCAGAACAGGTAGGAAAAGTTGGCTGAATAAAGAGATAAAGAAAAGCCTCTTGGGCAGAAGTCCTGTTGGCTAGTCTGGAGGCTATAGTAAAGTCATAAGGTCAATTTCACTCAATAAAGTTAGGGGAAAAAATCCAAACATAATAAAGAGATATATGATGGGACAATAATTTTTGACTGCACAATCCTGCATCTTCTACCCCTACAGGATGACTGATGGACTGTAAAATATAATCAGTTTTAGGCAACACAGATTTGCCGAATTTATTTAGGCTGGAAATTACCTCTCAAGGTCATCTAGTCAAGCACTCTAGGCAACAACAGCTTCCAAGCTAGGTCAGACTGTTTAAGATCAGATAAGACAATATCTCAAAAGATTAAGATTTTACAGTCTCTCAGAGTTGGTTTCCATATTCACTATTCTCACTGATGGTATTCAGTTAAAAGTTCCACTGCTGCAATCCATCATTGCTGCCTTGCTTCCTTTTTCGCTTGGCACATAAATGAATTTGTCTCTATCTTCTCTGTACAGTGTTAGGTCATTGAAGACAGCAACTAGTTCCCTCCAGTCTTCTCTTCAGGCTAAACATATCCCCTGCACTCAGATCAAGAGTAACAGCAGCAGAGAAAGACTTGTGGATTCAGATAAAGAGAGTTCAATGGAATGATCCAATGCACAATACCATACAAATGAACAAGCAAGCCAAACCAGCAAAACCAATCAGCAAACAAGCAAGCAAACAGAAAAGGGCAGTATCCAAGCCAGCAGTCAGCAAAGCAGTCCGGGACAAAGGAATCATCTCAGGTTACAGTCTGAAGTACAAGCCCCATCATCCTTTCTCCAGTCAGCACAATGTTTCCTTATACATCAGGCATGACATCAACGTGGTATTGAATATTAATCATTTGAGTTAGCAGGCTGTCCCAAATTGTTTTTCACATGAAGCCAGGACAACTTTAAAGGAAAAAAAAATATTAGAAAGTCCATAGAAGAGCAACTGAGAATAATTAGATGTCTAGAAAATTTGACTTGTGGAGAAAGGTAAAAAGAAAGTAGTAAAACTGATAGAGAAACATTGCAGCAGTGTTCAAATGCATGAAGAAGATGTACAGAAAGGGAGAAAGGGATATCTTGCTTTCCACATCAATGGCAGTTAGAACAAGAGGCAATGGATTTAAATTGTATAAGGGAGCATTAAATTAGATCAGGAAAAAAAATCCTAAGATTAAGGAAGGTGAAATACTAGAACAGGTTACCTGGGAAATTCTCAAGTATTCATCACTAGAGAGTTTTTGAAACAGATTAGTGCACGTTGTCTTGACACAGAGCACAGAACAAGCTAGTATTCAAATCCTGTTTTCTATGCTTGTGTAGACATCTGACTGAAGAACAGTCTTGCAGCCCAGAAATATGGCAACTAAACAAGAATAAAGGATTCTCAATCTGATAAAAGGTATTAATCAAACCAAGTGTGTTCTGGCAAGGACTAGAAATAAATTGAGGGGAAATAAAACATCAAGGTTTACTTTCTATCTTTTTGAAAATACAATACATTTATGATAAAGGTCTCATTTCCATCATTCTGTCAGAACTGGCAGATACTGTAGGAGATGATGCATCCACTTCCTCAATGCACTCATGTTATTAGGATGAAATAAGTGTACAGAAGAGTATTGTACATGTGTGTGTGTGTGTGTGTGCTCATGAGAAATGTATACTATATTGAGAACAGAAACTCTCTCAGAAAAGATGCCAGATCCATTCTAGGGTTGACATCTATAACTGGAATGTTGCAGACTTTGCACAGAGGCCAAAGATGACCAAAGACATAAGATATCTAGGGAACACTTAACATGCATGTGGGAAACTGTGAAAAATAGCATAAATTCAGTCGTATCAGTGTCATTTTACCACATGAAAGAATTCAGGGAAAAAATAATCCTCTGCAAGAGTAAAACTTGTTATGATTCTACTAAAGCCATTGTAGGGTTAATAGGCTAGTACATCACTTGCACATATGGTAGGTATTAAAGATGCACCCTTATCTCCAGAAACATTGCAAATGGATGAGATGGAAGGACTACTAGCAAGACTAAAAAATAACAAAGGGGGAGAAGGAATGAAAAAGACATAGAAGTAAAACTATTGTTAAGATACTTAAGAAATTTAAACTGTTTCCTTCTTGTGGTGGGTTCTAAATTTCCCTCCACCAGTTGAAAGTTGACAGACCAAATCAGACAGGTTGGAAGTAAGATAAAGCTGTATTTTAAAGAAAATAAATTTGCAAGTGTATATATACACAATGTATTTACGATTATATACAATTTATAAATAATATAGAAATTCAAATTTCCTCCCTCTCCCCCATCCCTCTGACAAAGAATAAAATCCAGAAAGGGCTCAGCACCACCCTCTCTCTCCCCAGATGGAAAATAACCAGCAAAGCTTACATGTTATCTGGTCAAGCAAGGTTAGTTCTGTATTGCCTATGATGCACAGTTTGAGAAGCAATTGGCAGTTTCATATCCTGTATGTCATGTTGTTCCACAACTGCAGATTCATCTGAGAGTTCAGGTGTAATAGACAACTTCAACTGACAATCATCAGTTTCTACAGATGGTATTGAAAAAGCCCATTTGTAACCTTGTCTTCAGAAAGTAAATTCCCAGAATGCAAGGCACATCAGGACCAGTTACAATAGTATGTTTCTTCCACTCATTCCCAGTTACACTTATTTCAGCTTGCAACTTTGTTATCTCTTGAGATCCACCAGTGATTCCAGAAATAGACTCTATCCCGTTACAATTTGATGGTAATATACTACACTAGGCACCAATGTCAACCAAAACCCTGTGCTTCTGAACTTTTTAACCACCAGGCCACATAATTAATACATTCCAATATATTCTGTTACCTCTGTCATCACTCTCCTCCTGGCCAGAGACAGGGCTCTCCTAATGCTGAGCATAGCATGTAGGGTGCACACAGTGCTTGGTGTTATGGTGGAAACAATTGCAGGTCTTGGAACAATTGCAGTAGCTCTGAGAAACTGAAATAAGTGTACAGAAGAGTACACTTCTGTACACAATGCCTTTCTGGCATTGTTACCTCTGGTTTTGCCACTCTGCAGTTCCGTCACTCTTTTCAAAAGAAATGAAGGTTGACCATCCCAAATTGCTCACACATGATTATCTAAAGTGACCCGCATGATTGCTGATGTCTAGGTGGAATTTGCCTCCTAGGCTTGAAATGGTCTTCTGAGAGGAGAACATCTGTTTCTGATGGCAGAGGCGTTTATCCATCCAGAAGGTGAAGGCAACTGTGTCTTTCTCCTTTGCCAACTTGGATATGGAGGGTTTAAGTTCTCATTGATCTCTTTCACATCATCTTTTATGCCATCTTTTATCTCTGTAGCCAGAGTTTTTATGGCAAGAATTACTTCAGTATGTGGCAGGACTGTCTTCTTCATTTGGTCAGTAAATCCATCAACATTCCCCTCATTGTTCTTTCCCACAAATCTGCTTGCCCAGATATGAACACAGGATGAAAGAGCAAGCTTAATAATCTTTTTTGAAAGACCTGGTTTGACAGGAATTTCATCAGGGTTTTGTGCATTGTGATCTCCATAAAGTATTTCCTTCACAGCAAACTGCTCAGTTCTGGCCTGGGGCCTAGGGGTAGATGGTAAATCATCTCTGGAAGGTACCTCAGCAGCACAGCCAATAAGAGGCATGTCCACAGGGTGACCTTCCCAAGAGAGCTTACTATTCATTTGTCAATTTCTCTGTCTTTCTTGAGTGGTCCTATTTGTTTCGCTGACTTGTTGCCTGTTTCCAGAACCTGTATTATGGCATCTCCCTAACCAGCTCTGAATGTGTTCTCCCATCTCTTTCTGGTATTCTTTCTTCACCTGTCTGACCTCCTTCCTGGGCTCTTTAAAACTCTGGAGATCATGCTCTGCATCTTCTTTTCCTTGGTTTAGAATTAAAAGTTTCCTAAGGACATTATTAAAATCCTCAGAATCTTCATCTTTTTAAACATGCCTTCTGTAGCCTTTTCCCTTGTCCTCATCACTATATTGTGCCTGCATTACCTTAGCAATGTCCCTGAAGCTAACTTTCTCATCCTCCTCCTCTGTCTCACCTGGTCTGCCAGATGTACCTTCTCCTTCATCCTCTTCCTCCCCAGTCACTGAGTCTGGGAGTTTTATCCTTTGCCTTTCCTTTTGCTGAAGGGTTTTAGAAGTGGACCCTGGGGAATCACTGTCATCTAACATGAGCTTATCTGTTTTGTGCTTTGCCTTTCTCGGTTGAGGAACAGGAGCAGTTTTAGCAGGAGCGAGGACTGGGGTAGCATTCATCTTAGCCACAGCCGCTTCCATTCCAGAGGCCATGGGCAGAAATGCCTTTGCCTCACTCATCATGAGCGCCACAGCCAGGCGTGGCTCTGCCTCCTTAATGGCGGACATGACTGGCCCCATGCCGTCGCCCTGGGCTGCTTCCCTGTTCTGCTCGGCTTGGAGGAGGCTTTGCCAGCGCCGCTCACCTCCACGGACTGCTGCCTCCCTACAGGGCTGCTGACACTTGCCACTTGAAACTGGCTTCTGTCCCCATCCACAGCTCTGAGCTGCATTGCCTGGAGTCCTTATCTCAATTGCCTCAGAGCTGGACCTCCTCCACCTTTTGCAAGGAGAAGAATGCATTCTTGAAGCAGCAGTATGTGATTTTTCCACCCACAAAGCTACACCCAGCCCTATTACTGCAATTGCAAAAAACAGATTTAAGCATAAAAGGTATCCAGTGTTACTATTTCTAAGAATCTGATCTTCCAGCTGTTCCACTACATCTGCACTCACAGGAAGAACCAACTCAATTAACTCATATGGGACACTAACAGTGGCATTTTTGTAAGTATTATAGCCCATAAAACCAGAGCAGTAATTTCCAAGCTTTGCAAACATGGATTTCATTCCTCTCCATAAAATCTTTATAACATACAAGCAAAATTGATGATACATAGATGAAACAATCCACTTATGCAAAAGCCATAATATAACTGGATATATTAAATGCCAGATAACCCAAAATAAGTTCTTCTTAGCTTCCAGAACAGACTATTAATAAATAGCCCAGCTAGGCCCATGATTGGAGTGCCAGAAGTAAATGTGGTAGACTGGGAACTTTCCCTGTCCCAAATTAAAATTTACCAGCTCAGATGGCTTGGAAAGAAGATAAAGCTACATTTGAAGCAAAGCTAAATTTACAAGCATATACACAATGTATTTACATGTATTTACAATTATATGCAATTTAGAAATAATATAAAAATCCAACCTTCCTCCACCGGACAAAGAAAGTCCAGAAGGGGCCAACACCACCCTTTCTCTGCCCAGACAGAAAACAACCATCAAGGCTTATGTGTTGTCTAGTCAGCCCAGATTAGTAGAAGAAATTAGAGAAGTGAAGAGATCCAGAGCCCCAAAACAAAAAAAAAGAATGAATTGTTGGCACATTGGCTTTTTATACCTTTTAGCAAACCAATGAATGGTACAGATCCAATGACCTAATTTCTCTTATTAGAATATTCCAATAAGCCTTTACCCACTACATTTATGAACATATTTGTATGCTCAGAAAACAGCATCCTGTGCTGAGCAGATCACTCCTGGTTAGACGTATATATCTCATTTATCCAGTACAAGAACTTGTGTTACAGCGGACGCTGACTTTTCACTTTGCAGGGATTAGAAACGAAAACAAAAAACAAAGTCCTAAGAATGAATTCTTGAAACATCATCATTTCAGCAAAACAAGAGGCAAAGAAATCTCCACCATTATAGGAGTTATACTTGCACCACCCTGAAATCCTAGTAAGTGTTTTACTCAATATATCAACATTACAATTAGTCTGAAAACCCCAAGGAAAATAGCCTGTTTCTCAGAAAAGATTAATTAACAACATTTTAAAATAAAACACAGCCTAAAACATGCATGGATGTATTTCATCACACATACGTGCATACAGTGAAGAAGAGCCAAGATGTGCTTGATGGACACCCACAGATTGCCTTCACCTGCTCTGTAAGGACTAAAAAGTGAGTCTCTTGCTCACTGGCCATTGCTTCAGGGGGAAGGCATCTCAACCTTCACACCAAATCTATATACTGTTTTGAGTTGGAAGTTTTCACCTGTTCAGGGGTGAATATTTCAAAGTCAATCTAGGCCATAATTTAAAAACCCGCATGTTTTCAATATTTTTTTTTTGTTTCAGTGGTACAAGGAACAATGTATAGCAATACACAGCCAGTCATTTTTTCTTTTTCTGAATTAATATTAGGCAATTTAATTTTAAGAAAATTGATACTTCCCTTTGTCAGGCAGCCTTAATTGAAGTTCCTGTGAACAAGAAACTGATTTTCATTTTCATGGAATAATAAAATGGTTGGGGCTGGAAAGGACCTCCAAAAGTCATCTAGTCTAACCCCATACTATAGTCAGCAGGATCATATCTCCAGAGATGGGGCCCCAACCACTTCCCTGGGCAATCTGTTCCAGGGTTCTACCACCCTCATAGTAAAGAACCTCTTTCTAGAATCCAATCTAAATCTGCTCTTCTATAGTTTGAAGCCTTTGTCCTATCACCACAGGCCTTTGTAAACAGTCTCACTCAATCCTTTTCTTAGTTCCCCTTCAGGTACTGTGAAGGTTTAAGCCCACCTGGGACCCCCTGTCTTTTC
>VWZI01007083.1:67142-101632 GCA_013396835.1 Psilopogon haemacephalus | reverse complement strand
TCTACAGTATAGCCATGTATTTGTGCTCTATAGTATAGCCATGTACAGTGCTCTACAGTATAGCCATGTATAGTGCTCTACAGTATAGCCGTGTATAGTGCTCTATAGTATAGCCATGTATAGTGCTCTACAGT
The DNA here is from genome assembly GCA_013396835.1 of Psilopogon haemacephalus. Classification (NCBI taxonomy): domain Eukaryota; kingdom Metazoa; phylum Chordata; class Aves; order Piciformes; family Megalaimidae; genus Psilopogon; species Psilopogon haemacephalus. The sequence continues at coordinate 101,498 of VWZI01007083.1, read as the reverse complement.
ACAGCCATGTATTTGTGCTGTATAGTATAGCCGTGTATAGTGCTCTACAGTATAGCCATGTATTTGTGCTCTATAGTATAGCCATGTATAGTGCTCTATAGTATAGCCATGTATAGTGCTCTACAGTACAGCCATGTATTTATGCTCTATAGCATAGCCATGTATAGTGCTCTACAGTATAACCATGTATTTGTGCTTTATAGTATAGCCGTGTATAGTGCTCTATAGCCAGCAATAACTGCTTCTAATGAGGCTAATAAAGCTCATTTCCAATGAGAGACTGAAAACTCTTCAAAGCTGCCTCTGCGTTTCCTTCTAACTGTCTCTGAAGATGTGTGGTTTCTATTTGGGGGTTTCTGCAATTTCCTTTCCCCCTCACCCCCCTGCCCCCGAGATTATTTAGTACCACCAAAATGCCCCCAGCAGTTACAGACACAAAGCAAGCCTCCCACTGTTCTTCCCTGGCAGGAGTGTGTGTTCCCATAATTGATGTTTGCACAGAACAGCTTTGGGAGGACGTGGCCCCTCTGAGGCATCTCTCACCACCACAGAAATAAAGCCCCAGATACTTAAGATCGTAGAATCACAGAATCAGTGAGAGTTGGAAGGGACCACAAGGATCAGCCAGTTCCAACACCCCTGCCATGCCCAGGGACACCCTACCCTAGATCAGGCTGCCCACAGCCTCTGCCAGCCTGGCATTAAACACCTCCAGGGATGTGGCCTCAACCACCTCCCTGGGCAACCCATTCCAGGGCTCTCACCACTCTCATGCTCAACAACTTCCTCCTCACATCCAGGCTGAATCTCCTCACCTCCAACTTTGCTCCACTCCCCCTAGTCCTCTCACTACCTGATGGCCTAAAAAGTCCCTCCCCAGCTTTCTTGTAGGCTTCCTTCAGATACTGGAAAGCCACAAGAAGGTAATCTCAAAGCCTCCTCTTCTCCAGACTGAACAGCCCCAACTCTTTCAGTCTGTCCTCATAGCAGAGGTGCTGCAGCCCTCTGATCATCCTCATGGCCCTTCTCTGGACACACTCCAGCATGTCCACATCCCTCTTGCAATAGGGGCTCCAGACCTGGATGCAGTACTCCAGGTGGGGTCTCACCAGAGGGGAGTAGAGGGGGAGAACCACCTCCCTCAACCTGCTGGCCACACTTCTCCTGATGCAGCCCAGAATCTGTTTGACTTTCTGGGCTGCAAGTGCACACTGCTGCCTCATGTTGAGCTTCTCGTCCACCAGCACCCCCAAGTCCCTCTCTTCAGGTCTGTTCTCCAGCCAGTCACTGCCCAGCCTGTATTTGTGCTTGGGATTGTCTCAACCCAGCTGCAGGACCTTGCACTTGGCCTTGTTGAACCTCATGAGGCTGGCTTGTGCCCACTTCTCCAGCCTGTCCAGGTACTCCTGGATAGTATCCCTGCCCTCCAGTGCGTCTGCTGCACCACACAGCTTGGTGTGGTCAGCAGACTTGCTGAGGGTGCACTAGACACAAGAAACTCCAGAGCAGCCCGAGATCAGTTGCTTGGGCCATGGGTTGGCTTGGATACAAGGCTTAGCATCCTTACTCTTGCAAGAGCAACACCTGGCTGCTGGTAGGTTCATGCCCCTTTGCTTGCATTTGTGGCACTCTGGATGAGGCAGGGCAAAGAGGCACCTGGCTCCCACTCACTCTTCACTGCTCCTATCACTACCTTAGGGGCTTCCTCTATGCACAAGGCTCCTCGAGACATTGTCCTGTCCCAAAAATAGCCTGGTCAGATGCAGGCACCATTGTGTCTTTCCGAACAGCTTCAGTAGGTAAGAGAGGCTGCCTCTCCTCCCAGGTTTTGGAAAACAGCCCACGCCTCTCGGGTGCTGTGTCAGTGGGAGGGAGCTCTGGGACCTGGATATTGACAAGATATAGTAGGTTAGAACTGGGCTGAGCTGGAGTTAGTTCTCCTCTAATGCTGTGTTTTGCAGTGCTGTAGCTGAGCATTGATAAAGCAGCAGTGTTGTGGCTACTGCTAAGCTGAGCACCCAGGCTGGATTTTGTTTGTTTGTTTGTTTGTTTTTTGTTTGGTTTGGGTTTTGTTTTCAACATCTCCCCACCCCAAGATGCTGAGAGGACACAGCCGAAGCAGGTGATCCAGCCTGGCCAAAGGGATATTCCATACCATATGACGTCAGCTCAGATATAAGAACGAGATAATAGAAGGAAGTTTGGGACAGGTTCATCTGTGGCATCTGTTCTCCAGGAGTAACCATCAAGCATAGAGAGCTCTGCTTCCAAGACCAAAACATCATCCAGGTGATGGGAAGTAGAGATTAACACCTGTCTCTGCTCCTGCTTCCACGAGGTCTGTTGCTTTTGCTTATTTTTTCATTATTAGAATCATAGAATGGTTTAGGTTGGAAGAGACCTCAAAGATCATCCAGTTCCAACCCCCCTGTGCCATAGGCAGGGACACCTCCCACTAGATCAGGATGCTCAAGACCTCATCCAGCCTGGCCTTGAACACCTCCAGGGAGGGAGCAGCCACAACCTCCCTGGCCAACCTGTGCTAGTGTCTCACCACCCTCACTGTGAAGAACTTCCTCCTAACATCCCGTTTAGATCTCCCCTCTACCAGTTTGAACCCATTACCCCTTAAATCGCTTCTGTCTTATAACTGACCTTTGTTATATATTTTTCCCCTCTCCCCTGCCCATTTAAGAAGGGGAGTGATAGAGTGGCTCTGGTGGGCATTTGGCCCCCAGCTGGGGCAAAACCACCACACAGGAAAATGCTGGGGGAAAGCAGCCAAGCTCCTGCAGGAGGAGGCAGTGAGGTGGCTTCACCATCTTGACCATCAGATCGGCGGGCTGGCAGTAGGCAGCAGAGGCAGCGCCAGGTGAGGCTGGTGGGCCAGCTGCCTTCCCAGCCTGCTGGCTGGAGGAGCTCTGTGAAAGGCACAGTATTTCACTGGCTGTTTTACAGGGAGAATTGCCGATCAAAGATATCCCCACTGTGTACTCCAGAGCAATAAAAATAAAAAAAAAAACCCACAAGAAGAATTCTTTAGGCGGGTAATGGGCATTTTATTCCTTTTTATGACACTAAACATAGGCAGCTGGCATAATTACACCACAATAAAGGCATAATGTGCACCTAGCAGAACAAACTCATACTTTTGATAATTAGGCAGAGCAAACACAGTCTGGGATTCAGTCACGCAGCTTCACTGTCTCCTGGATCTGCCAGAGCCCCCATCCTTGCAGCACGTAGGCCCCATTCCTACAGCTGGCTTTAGCTGGCCCCCACAGGGGAGAGGCTGAGCAAGTGGAGCATCACCAAAAGAACTCTGCACCGAGAGCACTGGGCACACACAGCTCACTGTTTAGAGCAGACAGAAGGTGTAGTGCAAGGTGGGGAGGTGCAGGATGGGTCTGTGGACAACTCCTGAGACACAGCTGGGGATGATGACTGTGGAGAACTGGCAAAGGATGTCAGTCACCTCCTAACTGGCACCAGGGATAGATCTGATAGCCACAAAGGCACACAGAAACTCTGCAACTTGAATGACTCCGCAGACAAGACTGCAGCAGAACCAACTCCCAAGTAGCCAAATCATATAGGATACCAGTGGCTGTTTGAGCTACATTTCTAGCTCAGACATAGGAAAAAGGCTGAGCAAGTGGAGCATCACCAGAAGAACTCTGCACCAAGAGCACTGGTCACACACAGCTCACTGTTTAGAGCAGACAGAAGGTGTAGTGCAAGGTGGGGAGGTGCAGGATGGGTCTGTGGACAACTCCTGAGACACAGCTGGGGATGATGACTGTGGAGAACTGGCAAAGGATGTCAGTCACCTCCTAACTGGCACCAGGGATAGATCTGGTAGCCACAAAGGCACACAGAAACTCTGCAACTTGAATGACTCCACAGAGAAGACTGCAGCAGAACCAACTCCCAGGTAGTCAAATCATATAGGATACCAGTGGCTGTTTGAGCTAGATTTTGAGCTCAGACATAGGAAAAAGCAGTGAAGAGGTGAACATTCTAGGGACAGGCTATACAACAGCAACAATGGATAAGTTAATATCATTTCATTGGAACATCAAGAGCCTTACGTCTGGAAGTTCAGCTTGTTCTGCCCCTTTTGCTACTTTTTGCTGCGCCCGCTGCTATCTTCCCCCATGCTGTTTTGGCTGCTGCTGCTTCTGCTGCTTTCGCTGATGCTTGACCCCTTCCCCATCCTCCTTAAGGTTATATATACTATTTTTTTTTTCCTTCCTCTCTTGTAGTAGTATATTCTTTTTATACTGTTATATTTAAATTATAAGAATACCACAGCAAAAGGAAACCCAAAACACAGTAGAGATGCAGAGCTTTTTTGGGAGCTCCACTAAGGCCAGATCCAGGAACTGTATGGGCTGAGCAGAGACATGAGGACATCCCTTCACAGCACCCCTTGTCGAAATGCAGTCAGTGAGACAAAGACCAGAGAGAAGCTCTTTCCTTTCTGTCCTTCCCTTTTGACAAAGGGATGTCCTGGCAAGGCTGGAAGACCTTCATCTACAGAAGGCAGCCAGCTGGGACCTGCTGGAGGTTAGCAATTAGCTCTTTGAAGGCTCTATCCTCTCATTCTTCTTGGTGGCCCTTCAAACCTGCAGACCTACTTCCTCCAAAACACACTGGCAGGCAGCAAGCTCTGTCAGCCACAGACATACACGAAGGACAGGTCCTTCCCAGAGTGAAGAGCACAGCCAAGGCAGAGATCCCAAATGATCTCTAAAATATTAATAGCATCAATCAGAGCCAGGCTGACAGAGGTTACAACACTGGGAGAGTGCAGAGAGCAGGCATTCCTCAAGCTGGCACAAGACCACACACTAAATATCCAGAGTTTGTTTAAATAATGCCTATTCAGTTTAAAAATTGCATCCTCCTGGAGGATGCACTCAGGAACAGTGCTGGCAGAATGGAGCCCTGAGGCTTAATCTCCATGCCACTGAAACCTAATAAGGATGCCAACCACTGCACGCAGCCAGAGATACCAGCTCAGCTACTTTCTGTCCTCTGTGGCTTAATGGAAGTTGGTGGCTTTAAGGTATATTGAGTGCAGTGCAGAAATGATGGGAGTGTCTTTGCTCAGAGAAAGGTGAGGGAGGTGGAGCTGATCCATCAGCCGTGAGTGAGACCTGCATATTCACGTGTGGATAGGATGCCCAAGAAAACATCAAACAACAGCACTTTGAGCTTTTTCAACCTCAGATTGAAGGCAAAGAAGATGCATGCTGTCAGCAAATACAAGCATCTTGCCTCCACACCTACTGACACCCCAAAGGGCACTGCTGAGAACTAGATGGGCACTGAGCAAGCTTGGGAAGGCCACAGTGAAGCAAGCCAGAGTGTAACTTCAGGACAGTAATTTTGCACAGGAGCTTTGATGCCCCACAGAGCCACCAGCAACATTCATATCAGAACACCCAATGAGGAAATGGTCCCAGTCTGTAGCAGACAGTGCCCAGGCAACTGGGAAAAGCAGCCACTGTGAGATAGCCCCTGGCTGGGCTCATGCTTCGGACTGAACAGAGCTGCCCTCTCTAATGGACCACAAAATAGGAGAAGTTTCTGCCTAGACAAGGGCAAAAGATGGACTATTTCCTAAACAAAAGCAGACTGCATCTGCAGGCTTTCCAGCCAGCTTTTAACAAGCCACTGTGATAGATCCAATCCATGGGCTGCAGGCAGAGAGCTCAAGCAAGGAAACTTGCAAGTGGAACGAGCAAAAGCCAGGATGGAGCCAGAAGTGCTGTGCCAGCATGGGGGGAAGGGCAACAGGAGACTTTTAATCCTGAGATCAGCTTGCTTAGTAACTTATGAGGGATTTAATTAATTAATTTAATGAGAGTGAAGCACTGTAAGTTATTAATACACAAATTCCACTACTGTATCTCCCATCTCCCAGTTCAGCATCTCCTGCCATTCCACACAGAGCCCATGAGAGGTGGAAGTCAAGTCATGGTGTGCCTCTGTGCACACCCACACTGTCCTGGCCAAGACAGCAACAGCAAAGCTTCATGCCTTTCAGCAAGGTAGTGAATCACACTCAGCACAGAGCACCAGGAACACCTGAGACAGAAAAAAAAAACCAAACCAACCTCTTTCCACTTACTGGCAAGCCAAAATGCTACCACAAACCCCACTGTTGCTGCTGGTGGAGGTGGCAGACACTCTCCCTCTTTGCATCCATGTCAGCTCTGTAGGACAGTCAGGACTGGACCAGGTCATGTTTTAATCTCTAGGGCTAGAAAATAAGATTAACCCTCAGCTCCCCCCAGAATAGGTCTGTTTTCATGCTCCTACATGGAGCTCCTGTCTTTTAAACGCAGAGAGAAGAGGATGCAACTTCTTTCCCAAGCACTTGGCAGCTGTGCTGGTACCTCTGTAAGGCCCCAGCTGGCTGGCTGGGATGCAGGGATGCTCTGCCCCTCTCCTGACCCATGGGACTCTGGGAAAGGGCATCTATCACACGTTGTGCCTTCTCCTCCCAGCTCCTCCTGGCCTGGAATGCAGCACACGTTGCAGGATTATTGTAAAACATGCCCTGCCTCTAATCCCTTCTCTTGCCTTGCTCTGGTATTGACTGCAGGGAGCTGTGTCAGGCCTGGGGTCAGGCTTGCCTCTCGCAATGCCAGGGCATGGAGAAGGCTGCAGCCTGTGCAGCTGACCACAGCATGCTGAGACATGGCACAACACAGGCTGCTTCACACCTACAAATAAGCAGGCACATGAGACTGGCAGCCCCCAGCTTCTGCCAACGGTGCTAGTGCCCTAGAGGCACACCTGTGGTCCTGCAGGCAGGTGAAGCACCAGGCCTGTGCCAAACAGATACCTGCATGCTGGGAGACTGAGGGTTCAATTCTGACCATACTTATGGTTTCCTTGGTTTGCTCCTGGGCACGTTACAAGGCAAGTCTGGATGTGTGTGGCACATCAGCCTTGCTGCAGTCACACTGTACACACCATTACCTTCAGCTGACAGGTCCCAGCTACACCGTGACCAAGCCTGCAGCAACTCTCTCACTGTCTAGACCCCACCGTGGGGATCCATAAGGCCACTTCAGCCTGCATGACCTTGACAACGCAGAAAGTTTTCTTATCAAACAAAAGCACAAGTTGCTTAGATTTCATTGTGGGTTATTTTCATAGAATCAGCCAGGTTGGAAGAGACTTCCAAGACCACCCAGTCCAACCTATCACCCAGCCCTACCCAACGGCACTAAGTGCTCCATCCAGGCTTTTCTTGAACACCTCCAGGGACAGTGACTCCACCACCTCCCTGGGCAGCCCATTCCAATGCCAATCACTCTCTCTGGAAAGAACTTCCTCCTAATATCCAGCTTATACTCCCCTGGCACAACTTGAGACTGTGTCCCCTCCTTCTGTTGATGGGTGCCTGGGAGAAGAAACCAACCCCACCTAGCTATAACCTCCCTTTAGGTAGTTGTAGACAGTAATGAGGTCACCCCTGAGCCTCCTCTTCTCCAGGCTAAATGCCCCCAGCTCCCTCAGCCTCTCCTCTTAAGTTCTCTAAGCAAAACATCCTGGATCCCCCAGTCTTCCCCTGGAGGTCATGTCTTCCAGCTCTCTCATTCTTCTGTTCTCTTCTGGGCTTCCTCCACCTGTGCCAGGTTCTCCCTAAATGCAGTATGCAAAACTGACATGCTCCAAAGATTTAAAACTAGCCTCTAAGACACCTTGCTAGGAAAAGAGGTGAGATTTTGACATATGCCTAGCACAACTTCAGTATATATCAGCAAAAGAGAGTGCAGGAGACGCCTTGATGCTGAGATGAGCACAGGCAGAGTAGCTAAGGGAGGGAAGAAAGGGAAAGCTTCTTATTCTTATTAGTAGGACCAACATACTGACACATCCCCTCTGGACTGGAATATCAATAAATGGTGCCCATGTAAGAGGACCTTGCTGGAGGTTGTCTTTACCCACTCAGCAGACTCTAGACAGCAGTGGGAGAAGAAGTGGCTGTGGCCTGCCTACAACCTTCTGCTTGGCATGAGTTTGGCAGCAAGAAGGGTGCTCCTTCACACACCTGTGGATTTATGGCCAGAAGGAATTATTAAACTAATTCACCATTCTGCAAGCCAGGAAATTTAGCTACTTTCTGGTGAACCAGGACTAAGAACTTACATTAACCCTCTGAGAATTATATCTTTCCTGTCTGCTCCCAGAACAGTTCATGCAGACACATGGTCCACAGAAAACTGCTCCTGTGCTTTTAAAGATGCAGTACAATGAGAACACCAACAAAAGATAAAGGAGAGGGAGCACATGAAACTGTTGGGCAAAGACAGACAGTGCTTTTCTCTGCCCTTCTGAGATAGGCCATGCATGTTAACATTCAAGTCACCCAAAACCAGTGAAGCCTCCAGGCTGCATCTAGAGCCTCTCTCAACTGTAGGAAAAACAGCTCCTGAGACTGCAAGATAAGGATATGTGAGACTGGGATCATTACAACTACAAGCTTGTGCCACTGAACCAAAGCCTGCTATAGTGCCTTGTGTTCAGATCACCCATCAACAGAGATCATTGTCCCTCTCTGCTTGCTCAGCTCCCCTCCTTCCAGGACAGCTGCCCACCTGTGTGGTATTCCACAATGCTCTATGGAGTCTTGCTACAGAAAAACTCCTAACAACTCGTGCAGCAGGTTAAAGTTACAGAGTTGAGCTACTGCAGAGCAAAACGTACCCTGCTGACTTCTCCACCACATTTGGAAGGTGCAGAACAGCAACTTGCAAAACCCCCAAGCTTGCTTCCTAGGGATGGGTGTTGCTTCTTAAAGCCTCCAAGATCTAAAAGGCACTGAACTTGCACCTCACCAACACATAAGATGCTCCTGCTCTGCATCTCCAGGCACCAGTCTAGGCAGCAGCTCTGAGGGGAAGGAGACAATCCTGCCTGCCAGCAGCTCCCTAGGATGAGGAGGTAGTAGGCAGAACTCTGAGCAATTACTTGCCATGCTATGCCTCCACTTCCTTCATTTTATATGAAGTAGATACAAAACCCAACCCTGATGGTTATTCTGTGCCACACAAGCATCCTACCTTAGCACCTATTGAAACCCACCGCATCAACCACCTTAAGATCTGGTTATAGCTTCTAGGGAAGCTACAGAGAAGTCTGATGCATCCATCCATCACGTATTCCCTTCTACTGAGTCCAGGAGGAGGAAAGGGAAAAGACTGCCAAGAACTTGCAGATTCTATTCTCTTCCCAGCATAACTTCCTGTTTGTTGGTTTTCCTTGGAAATGTGTTTTCATTCAGCACTCCTTTTTAAATAAGAAAGGGAGGACAGGGCCCTCTGCAGCAGGACAGAGAGGGCTGCTCCTTTAAGGCCTCTCCTGGATGCCCTTTCCCTCCGAGATGACTATCCTCGTCTCCTTCCCTTTGATTTAAGAGTTCCTCTCCTGGCCCTGACAGTAAGGTATTTCTGTCCCACAGATTATAACTCACTCTGGGCTATTATTCAACTCCCGAGCCCTGGCCCTGCTGCATTTAGTCCAAACATAATATCCTTCATGCATATATTATCTGTCTCCCTATTATCTGGAATCATTTCGGAATTAAATTTCAGTCCTGCAATATTGGCTTGAAGAGCAGCTCGCTTTATGGGCTAGTCAAAGGTTAGAATACCAATCAAAATAACACTGCCGATGCAGAGAGACATTTTAATATTCCAAAACCCGGTAATTGTAAAAGGACATAATATTTTTTCCCTGATTACCCCAAAGGCAACACATGTTAACAAGGCAAGGGAGAGAGTGAAAAGAAATTTCAGAGTTCAGACAGCTGCACAACAGATTTAAAGGAGAAAGGGGTGGGAAGGGCTGCTCTGCTCCAGTCCTCCCAACCCCGCAGCGGAAGCCTCCCCTGCCCGCACTGGCAGCACCACGCTCCCTGGGATGCCAATCCCTCCCATCCCTGGTCTCACAGTGTCTGTGCCACCTGCATGTCCCCAGGGCAGATGCCTTTTAAGGTGTTCTTGCCACAAGGAAACGGAGCAGCCAGAGCTGTGCCACGATGGACAGCTGAAGATGATAACGGCAGGAGAAACTGCTGCCATCGGCTGGCCTGACCCCCATGGGCCATGGGGCTGCCCCAGATTAACTCCTGCTTGAACCAGAGCTCATCTTTTTAGGAAAAAAAACCAAAACCAACAAAACCTTCCCTTCTGAGTTGGAGAATCCACCACAGCCCTGGGTAAGTTGTTCCAACAGTTAATTAGCCTCACTGTAGAAACCTGTACCCGAATTATCTCGCTTTGTCTCCCAGGCGCTGGAACTGTTTGTGCTTTAGTCCGCTAGACTGGAGAAGCCTCTCTCCACATTTCCCCTCTCCCTTTAGCTACTTAAGGATTACAGCCAAGTGCCCCTTACCCTTTTCTCCAGTGCCCAAAATGGCTCCCAGACTCCTCACGGCAAGCTTTCCTCTGGGTCTTGCAGTCCTCATCCAGCCCTCACGTTTTCAGAATCCTTTCTGATGCAGAGATGGGAACCAGAATCCCACACCAGCCAAACCAGTCCCCAAGAAAGAAAGAAACCATCCTGTCCCTCTGCTCCTACTCGCCACTGCCTGTTTATAAACCCAACAGCAGCCACCTCCTGCATGCAGTATCTGCACACTTTTATCAAAAAATGATTTTTTATGTTTTCTTTCAGGGCATTGACAAAAGTGCTAAACACAAGAGGTCTGAGATATAGATCCCCCGTGGGACCCCACCAGGAAGACATGCACTCCATGATGATTACCCATTTACAATTAAATGCTAGGAGCTGTCAGTTTGCTCATTCTTAATCAATGTAATGTGTGCCATGTTGATTTTGTATCACTCTTGTTTCTTAATCAAAATGTCATAAGGTACCAAGTCAAATGCCTTACAGAAGTATATTACATTGACATGGTTACCTTTATCAACCAAACATGTAGTCTCATAAAAAAAATATCAAGTTAGTTTGAAAAAGACCTAGTTTCCATAAATCCACATTGATTGGCATTATATTACCCTCTTTTCATTCTTTATTAATCAACTATGATATCTGGCTTTTCATTACTTTGCCCAGAATTAATGTCAAGCTGATAGGGCTATAATTACTTCATCGGTCATCCCATTTGCCCTTCTAAATTACTGGTACAACATTAGCTTTCTTCCAGTCCTCTACAACTTCTCCCATGCTCAAAGACTTATTAATGGTCCAGGGATTCTCAGGCAGCCCTTTAAAAAACTCCTGTAAGGCAGCTACGCAAAAAGCCGACTGAAAGCTACCACTCACCTACCAGAAAACTTTCTTGTACCAGCAAAACCTCTTGCTCAACAATATGGCATCCCCTGCCTTGCTCTAAACACAGACCAAAGGATTTATTAAATTTGGTCATTCTTCCATTTCCTTCCAACTCTGAGCCAGCACCATGACACAGGCACTTTTCTTTCCTAGCCTTGATGGAAAAAAGTGTTCTTACTCCCCTCAACCCTAGAGCCGCACTTCTTTTGTTTCCTTTCACATCTTCTCCTATTCCTGTCTTCCCAGAGAGACTTTCCAAAGTGAAGAGCTCTGCAGCCAGGGATGAGGAACCCAGGAAAGGACAGCTCCCACTAAAGGAAGGTGTGACAGGGTCTCAGAGCACTAATCCATGCTGGAAGCTAGTGAAGCATGAAGCACTGTGGGCACATGAGCAGCTCTTTGCAGTGAAGTGGTAACATCTGCTCCTGTGCTGGGTGCATAAGGAGTCCTCCTCCACAGTTTCTAACCTTACAGGGCATTTTGTATTCCCTTTGTAGTCACTCCTCATTACCCCTCCTATGAGGTGAGACTGAAAGAGTTGGGACTGTTCAGTCTGCAGACGAGGAGGCTCCCAGGTGACCTTCTTGTGGCCTTCCAGGATCTGAAGGGAGCCTACAGAAAAGCTGGGGAGGGACTATTTAGGCCATCAGGTAGAGACAGGACTAGGGGGAATGGAGCAAAGCTGGAGGTGGGGAGATTCAGATTGGATGTGAGGAGGAAGTTGTTCAGCAAGAGAGGGGTGAGGCCCTGGAATGGGTTGCCGAGGGAGGTGGTTGGGGCCTCATCCCTGGAGGTGTTTAAGGGCAGGCTGGATGAGGCTGTGGGCAGCCTGATCTAGGGTAGGGTGTCCCTGGCCATGACAGGGGGGTTGGAACTAGCTGATCCTTGTGGTCCCTTCCAACCCTGACTGATTCTACAATGATTCTGATTCTATTCCCTATAGGCAATAACTCAATAAATAGGTAGTTGATATCAATCACAGTAAGTCCTCAAGAAATTAGACTTCCTGAAAGCAACTTCCAGGCATATGGACAAAAAAAACCCCCCAAAACTTCTCAGCTGCACTCATTTCAAACTGCTGTGTCCAAGGCACTCGAGGCACTTCAGCACAAAGTGTCTGAGAAGCACTCAGAGCTCCTCCTCCTGCTCTGAGAGCAGAGAAATTGTTAATTCAGAGGAGGAGACAAAAAGCAGTCAGCAAACCTCTGCTTGTTTAGGATGCCTTTATTTCTAGCTGCCAAATATTAACAAAAAACATCCTATTAGATGCTTCCTCTGACAGATCTCACCGTGCGAGTAGGTGACCTTAAGACACTTGTGCAATGTATACGAACAGTTTGCTCTCGGCTGCAAGGTACCTGCAGATCGATAAAGGCTGGGCATGGAAAAGGCCATCTCAGCACACGAGACATGGCACCCCAGCATGGTGATGCTGTGCTCCCCAAGCTTCTGTTAACTCTCTTTTGTGATGCCTCGAGAAGGAAAGGTGCATTCATTCACACTCGGTTCAACCCTTGCCTTTGGCCAGAAACACTCCTGGACTGCAGCAGGATGTCAAACCAGGCTCAGTTTTCCCTCACTTTTAAAGCAATTATTGCTACTACATCTAAAGATGTGCTGCCCTCTCTGATTAAACCTCGAAGATGGTCAAAGGTGCTAGAACAGCTGTCCTGACAAAGGGACATCTCTGTGATGGCTATGAAGATGGGTCCATGTCCAAGTGGAGACCAGTGACAAGCAGAGTCCCTCAGGGATCAGTCCTGGGACCAGTCTTGTTCAACATCTTTGTGGGCGACATGGACAAAGGCATTGAGTGCACCCTCAGCAAGTTTGCTGACGACACCAAGCTGTGTGGTGCAGCAGACACACTGGAGGGCAGGGATGGCATCCAGAGGGACCTGGACAGGCTAGAGAGGTGTCCACAAGCCAACCTCATGAGGCCCAACAAGACCAAGTGCAAGGTCCTGCAGCTGGGTCGAGGCAATTCCAAGCACAAATCCAGGCTGGGCAGAGAGTGGCTGGAAAGCAGCCCTGCAGAGAGGGACTTGGGGGTGCTGGTGGACAAGAAGCTCAACATGAGGCAGCAGTGTGCACTTGCAGCCCAGAAAGCCAACCAGATTCTGGGCTGCATCAGGAGAAGTGTAGCCAGCAGGTTGAGGGAGGTGATTCTCCCCCTCTACTCCCCTCTGGTGAGACCCCACCTGGAGTACTGCATCCAGGTCTGGAGCCTCTATTTTACAAGAAGGATGTGGACATGCCGGAGCATGTCCAGAGAAAGGCCACAAGGATGCTCAGAGGGCTGCAGCACCTCTGCTATGAGGACAGACTGAAAGAGTTGGGGCTGTTCAGTCTGGAGAAGAGGAGGCTCCCAGGTGACCTTCCACTATCTGAAGGAAGACTACAAGAAAGCTGGGGAGGGACTTTTTAGGATATCAGGTAGTGAGAGGACTAGGGGGAACGGAGCAAAGCTGGAGATGGGGAGATTCAGATTGGACTTGAGGAGGAAGTTGTTCACCATGAGAGCAGTGAGAGCCTGGAATGGGTTGCCCAGGGAGGTGGTTGAGGCTACACCCCTGGAGGTATTTAAGGCCAGGCTGGATGAGGCTGTGGGCAGCCTGATGTCCCTGGGCATGGCAGGGGGGTTGGAACTAGATGATCCTTGTGGTCCCTTCCAACCCTGACTGATTCTATGATTCTATTCTAAGATTGTCTTTAAGAAAAATAAATAAAACAGCATTTTAAAAAATCAAGGTATAAACCAAACTCTCAATTGTTACACAAAACACTCCTATCTTTTAACTGTCTAGCATTCAGAGAAGAATTTGGAGCATCAGCATACTTTATCCAGTGTTAAAGGTAGCTTTCACAGCCCAGTTCTAGAGTCACAGAGCCCACAACTGCCTTTGTGACAGCCCTCTGGCAAACTATGCTGCAGTAGAAGAAAGATCATGAAGCAAGAGTATGGCAGAGGTTCTCAAGGCAAGAATTATGCAAGACAGGAGAGCTGGAATTTGCTCTTTCATACAATGAAAAACCTAGGCCCAAAAAAATGATCTGACAGTAGGTTTGAAAAAAAACCCAAACCAACAACACCCCCCCCAAAAAAAAACCCTGCAAAAGGACCTGCAAGTTCACACAACATATGAATAAACAGAGAATCATTAATGCATAACCACAAAACAAAACTTATTGCTGCAGGATATTGCAGAACTGTAGAATCATAGAATGGTTTAGGCTGGAAAGGACCTCAAAGATCATCCAGTTCCAAACCCCTGCCATGGGCAAGGACACCTCCCAATAGAACAGGTCACTTAAGCCCTCATCCAGCCTGGCCTTCAACACCTCCAGGGAGGGTGCAGCCACAACCTCTTCGGGCAACCTGTGCCAGTGTCTCACCACCCTCACTGTGAAGATCTTCCTCCTAACATCCTGCTTAAATCTCCCCTCTGCCAGTTTAAACCCATTCCCCCTCGTCCTGTCACTACAAGACCTTGTGAATAGTCCCTCCCCAGCCCTCCTGTACATCCCCTTCAGATACTGGAAGGCTACTCTAAGGTCTCCTGGAAGCCTTTTCTTCTCTAGGCTGACGAGCCCCAACTCTCTCAGCCTATCCTCATAGCAGAGGTGCTGCAGCCCTCTGATCATCTTTGTGGCCCTCCTCTGGAGTGAAACCAAAAGGATGAGGAGATTCAGGAAAGGACATACAAGTTTGTGGTAGACAGGCATGCTAAAAACAGGGGGTGCTGGACATAGTGCTGCACAGGCAGCTGCAGCTCTCAGTCCTTGAAAAGGCAGTTACTGGGAACCAGAAAAAGCAGACTCAAGCCATGCTCTCCTTGTTACATCTGCAATATGTTGACGGCTTCTAGGTTTGACCTCTGGTGTGACAATTTAGACACTGTCACCTTCTAACCTTTTCTTGCACAAGCTAACTGTAAGAAAATCTAGCTTCACTGCCCTTCTTGCATGTCCTCCTTCCACCACAGCACCCTCTTCTCTGTGATGTACTGTCAAACCCAGCAGTGCTGGCACTTCTGCAGATCACTGGGTTTCCCATTCACAGCCTCCCAGCCACCCTATGATTACAGACACTATGTCCTCAGTCTTAACACAGTGCTGGCTCCATCCCTGCAGGGTATGGATCCATCATGGGACCAATCATACTGCTAACGCAAGTGAGACCTGGAACGATAAACCACAGAGGCTCTTGGAAGAGCAAAATGAGCATGAATGAGAGCTGATCCTTGTGTTACAACAAGCACTAATGAATTTATCCAGGCTACCTGAGGATAGCCTGAATAGAACGGAATAGAATAGATAATAGAATAAGAATAGAATAAAGAACAGAATAGGGTAAGAACAGAAAGAATAGGGTAAGAACAGAAAGAATAGGGTAAGAATAGGGTAAGAACAGAAAGAATAGGGTAAGAATAGGGTAAGAACAGAAAGAATAGGGTAAGAACAGAATAGGGTAAGAACAGAATGAATAGGGTAAGAACAGAATAGGGCAAGAACAGAGTAAGGATAGAATAAGTATAGAATAGAATAAGTACAGAATAGAACAAGAATAGAGTAAGAGTAAGAATACAGTAAGAGTAAGAATAGAGTAAGAACAAGAATAAGAATAGAATAAGAGTAGAATACAAATAGAATAAGACTAATAGAGTAAGAACAGAATAGAATAACAATAAGAATAGAATAAGAGTAGGAATGGAATAAGAATAAGAATAAGAATAAGAATAAGAATAAGAATAAGAATAAGAATAAGAATAAGAATAAGAATAAGAATAAGAATAAGAATAAGAATAAGAATAAGAATAAGAATAAGAATAAGAATAAGCCAGGTTGGAAAAGACTTCCAAGATCATCCAGTCCAACCTAAAATTGGACTGGATGATCAAAATTGGTTGTAGCTTGTAAGCTGCAGCAGCTTTCCTTTTTGCATAAATCTTGACCAATGACCTTCAGCTGCTGCACGTATTTCTCCACTGGTGTCCCTTGCTCCTGACATGGAGCACTCTGCTATTTACATCCTGAGCATCCAGAACCTGAACGTAGCTCAGGTTCTTCATCTCAGTCCTAAGCCACAGGGCCTCTGCAGATCGACATGACAGGCACATATGGAGAGCTGGCAGATGGGATGTTGGCTCTCTGTTGAGATGGTTTAGGGGGATATCTGAAATGTTGCAGCATTCAAAGAAAGTCTCCTCTGCTTTCTGCTGCCCTCCCACAAGGCTGAGCTAATCGAAGAACATGATAAACTCTCTGCCCCGAGTCAGCTCTACACTGACAGTTCACCAGAGATAGAAGATCGCTCAGTGACATTAAAAATGTCAGCAAACACCGATCAGGCTTGACGGAAGGGATGCATTAGCAGGCTGGGGGGGGAAAGGGAGGGGCACAGGCCAAGGTAAAACTTCAGCAAATGTAGTCAAGTGCACAGGCAGCTTTTCTCCTTTTGTCCTCCACAGAAGGCTTTTTCACAGACCCCAACACCCTGTGGCTGCGATTGCAGCAGCAGAGTTCACGACCACCGGCATGGCCAGATCCATCCAAAAAGGTTTGCTGAGGCAACACAAGCATGGCAGCTAGCAGGGCATGATTCTCATCCTCAGCTTGCCTGAGAGTCAACTCCTGGATACTTGCCTTGGATACTTGCAAGAGGCCTGGAGGCACAGGGTGCCCACCTGAATTGCTCCTGCAGCACAGAAGTGATGAGGGAAGGAGTTTTATTGGAAAATAAACCCTGGGAAAGACTGTCTCACCACCTCAGGAATGGGGAATGCTAAAGTTTGGAGCACCCCATTCTTTGGCAGAGGCAGCACAGAACTGCAGAATGCCCCAATGTGCTTTCACAAGGACCAGCAATCAGCCAAAAGAAAGGACTCTTTCTCCAGATGATATAAAACAGCTACAAAAGAGGAGCTGAAGCCAAGTGTGCATGGGCAGAGGGAATCTGAAACACAGTTTGTTGCTACTGCACTGCACATAGGTACACAAACACATCTGCCCCCAACACACAGCTTGCCATAGGTAATCCCACTCTATTGCACTGCCTTGAATTCGCAGCAGAAGTCCCCTAACTCAGTAGGGTCTGCTCATATCACTGCTCACAAGCACAGACCCAAAGGACACAGAACAGATGCAGCTGGGGCCGCTCTACAGGAAACTCCTCTCAGTCACATTTCCCATTTAAACTCAGGTGAACTGTTTTCTCAACACCTGAAACATCCAAGGCTCTGCATTATCCATGACCTAGAAACAGACAATTTCACACCACCTCCTCCCCAGCGCCTTCACTTCATGGATCAGCTCAGAGGCAGACTCAGCCTAGGAGGATTTTCTAAGTCTGGAACATGCCAGAGGGAGGAGAAAAGGGGGACACCTGAGCTATGCAGGGAAGAGCAGGGGGGCTACATATCTGCCCAACCATATTTGTCTTACACTGGGAGCTCACTCAAAAGAGACTGCAGTCCTACTAGGTCCTGCTTCTTGGCCAGAATTATTTATCTAGGCTGGAAATCCTCTCTCATGAAAACACAGAGGCAGCTGCCCCACAAGCATCACCAGACAGTGGGTCAGTGAGCAGCATGGACAGATCCTCACCCTGAGATAAAAGCAAGCTCTAGGGGAAGCAGCTCTTTAGCCATAGGACAGGAGAGGTTCCTGTTCTCCTCTTCAACCTTCACTTCCCAGAGAGGCACAGGGACCTTGGAACCACTCTGTCCAATCCACATGCCCCAGCCTACACACTCGGCCTGCAACCACCTTCAAAGAGTACTTCCTCCTCCTGCCTTTAGCACTGTACTTGGTACTTCATGGTTACTCATCAACTCTCAGCTTAGTATCACAATATATACAATATATACATGAATGCCCATCTTGAAGAACAGCCACTTGCCTGCATGTCCACATTGTGATGAATTCCAGCTCCCAGACATTCGGGAGCCTCAAACTATGGGAAAGAGCCATAAGTCATTCATTCTGAGGCCCAAAGAGCACAGCTGGATAAACCTACATTTTAAGTGAACATCATGGAACACAGAGATTTCTATTTCTATTTTTTGTTTGTTTGTTTGTTTGTTTTTTAAATATTATTATTCTGCAGCCATCGACGTGCTGCTATCCATTCACTGGAAGTTTAGTGAACTTCAAATGGCGATCATTAATGGTCACTGAACTGCAGAATGCCCCAATGTGCTTTCAGATTTCATTTACCAAGGACCAGCAATCAGCCAAAAGATTTGCTCTGACAGCAGGGAAATACAAGACCCTTTGACAAGTTCAGCCAGGAATGTGCTGCCAGCATCCCTTGTTAAGTTCGTGTTCTACCCTATTTGACGGAACAGATCATGCAAATTGTCCTTCTGTGGCTACTCAGCCTGTCACTCATGCTTCCACTTAAAACAACAAATAAATAAAAGAACAAAAGAGAAGCCCACAAGTACAAGGAGCTGTTTACAAGCAAATTCCACTTACCGAGACCCTTAATTATCAGGAAGATGCACAGAAGCTCAAATAAAATACTACACTGGATGGAGGAAGGGAATCTTACTCATCCAGACGTTTAACCAGTACAGTCACCCCAGATTCTCCTGGACACAGACCTCAGCCTCTCAACTCACCCTGCTACTGCTTGCAATTGCACCTGCTCTTTTCTTCCCACTTTGATTTGTGGCTTATGGCATCACCCCATTTTTTCTGTGCAGATGAAGCAGCTGTGCCAGGAGATCGTGTGGATGCACGGCAGGCTGCTCCTTAACCACCCTGAGAAGCAGTGGAGCAACACAAGGCACCAGACAGTAAAGTCCAAGGTATTCTGCTTTGCAAAGTGACCAATGGTTTCTCAGCTGGATGTGCTGTCTCAACAGCACAAATTGTCCTTCTGTGGCTACTCAGCCTGTCACTCATGCTTCTATTTAAAACAACAAATAAATAAAAGAACAAAAGTGAAGCCCACAAGTACAATGAGCTGTTTACAGGCAAATTGCACTTACTGAGTCCCTTAATTATCAGGAAAGTGGGCAGAAACTCAAATAAAGCACTACACTGGGTGAGGGAAGGGAATCTTACTCATCCAGAGGTCACCAGGACATCCAGGAAAGATGCTCCTGGACAACGACCTCAGCCTCTCAACTCACCCTGCTACCACTTGCAACTGCACCTGCTCTTTTTTTGCCACTTGGATTTGTGGCTTATGGCATCACCCCATTTTTTCTGTGCAGATGGAGCAGCTGTGCGAGGAGATCCTGTGGACGCACTGCAGGCTGCTCCTTAACCACCCTGAGAAGCAGTGGAGCAACACAAGGCACCAGACAGTGAAGTCCAAGGTATTCTGCTTTGCAAAGCGACCAACGGTTTCTCAGCTGGATGTGCTGTTGAGACAGCTTCCCCCCTTCCCCAACAGCACAAAGAAATAGTGATTTTTATTTGCCAACATTTCCACACATTTATCAGCCAGGATTCGACCTGAAGGGAATCGAGATCCTAGAAGCCTAACAAAGCTGCAAAACAAAACAGAGTCAGCAAGAGTGGGGCCAAGACAACCCTCTCTGAAGAGAGGCCTCCTGATGTCCCACTATTATGAGGAGACACCGCACTGTGCCTGCCACAATGGGACTCTCCCCAGCTGCAGAGCACATCCCATCAAGTATAGTAAGACTCTATTAGAGGAGATACAATAGGGAGCCGGAGGACTCGGCTCAGCTTCCGAGAAAATAACTCATTTCAATGCAAAACAGCAGTAGTTATTAGGCACCTTCTTAAAGAGGAAAGGAGAAGGACAAGGGGAGGGGGGGGGGAGAAAGGAAAATGAGGACTATGACAGTTTGCACAAAAGTACCTTTTTCAGATTAATCCACTGTTTGAAGTAATCAGCAACCGGCAGCCCTAAGTACTGGCATTGTCCTGGTAACCTGTAAGAGAGAAGAGAGAGCAGGTTTGATTCAATCAGTGTCCTGACAGCACAAACTCTGTTTTCTTAAGTACATTTCCTCCTGAGATGGAAGAGACCCTCAAGTCTACTGTAACACGCTGCAAATCAGAAGGATCGTCGCTCTTGGCAGGAAAAAAAAACCCAACAAACCTTAAGCATCTCAGGAGAGCACTGCTTGGCTGAAGACTTGCATACATTCAGCCACATCCAGGCTGCTGACACCTTTCAGACAAGAGTGTTTTGAGAAGGAACTGTGTGCAAGCACAGCGTGCAGCTCTTCTCCACAGTGGCTAGCACACGAAACATGACTGCAGCATCCCCAGCTGAGTTAATTCATTTCCAGTTCCTGCAAAAGCATCCTGCTCAGCCCAGCCAGTGGCTTACAGGGCAGACAGAAGGACTGACAATTCACCTGTCACACCTTGATTCTTCTTCCTTTGGCCTTTAGGTCCAACAAGGCCAAGTGTAAGGTCCTGCACCTGAGTCAGTGCAATCCCAAGTACAAATCCAGGCTGGGTGGCGAATGGCTGAGAGCAGCCCTGAGGAAAAGGACCTGGAGGTCTGGGGTGATGAAAAGCTCAACATGAGCTGACAGTGTGCACACATGGCCCAGACAGCAACTGTGTGCTGGGCTGCAGCAAGAGCAGTGTGGCCAGCAGGGCAAGGGAGGGGATTCTCCCCCTCTACTCTGCTCTTGTCAGACCCCACCTGGAGTACTGTGTGCAGTTCTGGAGCCCACAGCACAAGAAGGACATGGAACTGTTGGAGAGAGTCCAGAAGAGGGCCACAAAGATGCTCAGAGGGCTGCAGCACCTCTGCTATGAGGACAGGCTGAGAGAGTTGGGGCTCTGCAGCCTGGAAAAGAGAAGGCTTTCAGGAGACCTTATTAGCAGCCTTCCAGTATCTGAAGGGGGCCTACAGGAGGGCTGGGGAGGGACTATTCACAAGGTCTTGTTATGAGGGGGAATGGGTTTAAACTGGGAGAGGAGGGATTTAAATGGGATCTTATGAGGAAGTTCTTCAGTGAAGGTGGCGAGACACTGGAATGGGTTGCCCAGGGAGGTTGTGGCTGCTCCCTCCCTGGATGTGTTCAAGGCCAGGTTGGATGAGGCCTTGAGAGACCTGTTCTAGTGGGAGGTGTCCCTGCCTATGGCACAGGGGGGTTGGAACTGGATGATCTTTGAGGTCTCTTCCAACCTAGACCATTCTATGATTTATGGTTAAAACAGTAAAAGAGACACAAAGGAGGGAGAGAGGCACCAAGACATTCATTTTTGGGGGCTGTTTTCCAAACAGGTACTTGGAAGGAGAGAGCAGTCACAACCCTGCAGATGCAAGGTGCTGCACTGCCTCACTATGGGTTTGAGTACCAGTGGCCAGAGCTGTGAGCCCATGTATTTAACCTCTCCCTTCCTACTCTAAGCTGCTGGAACAGGGCTCACAAAACAAACTGGCATCAATAAAGGAGGGAGATTGCCCTAAAGGAGAGCAGGATTCAGAAGGCTGTTTCTGCTGCTCTGTACCAATCTCAGTGTACTTGCAAGGGAGCTACAAGGTGCACCTTGGATGAGGAAGGCAGAGTTGCAAAGCTGCGTGGGCTCCAGCCCAGCCAGTGCAGGGAGATGAGTTACAGGAGCTTCCCCTGGCCAGTTTGAGCTGATCAGGAGTAACTGATGGACCTTGATTGTTCATATGCTGCTGAGCAGTGCCTGGGGCACTGGTCATAGGATCTTTAACTGAAGCAAAGGAACATCCCAAATAAACATGCCAACTAAATAAACGACTAAATTAGAGCAGTTTGTGTATGCTAAAAGCCACAACCCCTGAAAACAGCTTTTGCAAGCAGGGGCACGGAGAATTTCACAGCATCCTCGGGCACCAGGGGGCTGTTGTGAGAGGCTGTAGAGAAGGAAGGGAAAGCTGCAAGTGGCAGAATAAGCTGCTCTAACACCCCAAAACAGATCATGATCTCAGGACAAAGTGTTCTCTCACTCTTGATGGAGGAAAGACAGAATTCTCACTCTTCATGGAGGAAAGAATAATGCGGATTAGGTTTCAGACTCAAACCTGAAATTCAGGAACAAGCTTTGCTCAGATGTGAATATGCAACATACACTACCTTGAGCTGGGGTGCACCACCAGCACCCCATGCAGTACCTGAGTGCTCAGCCCAGCTCCAAACCCTTTGGTAAACAGGGCAGCAGCTCTTCAGATCTGCATGCAATTTCCCAGGTAAGGAGCTGAAGGAGAGACAGGACAGACACTTGCAGGTAATGTGAGACACAAGGTGGGCAGTACCAGAGAGGTTTGGTCTCAGTGCTGCCTCCATTTCTATGGTAAAAAAAATTAAAAAAAAAAAAAAGGAAGGGGAATCTCCCAGGAACAGATGGCCAACAGAGACAGCACACACTGAGACTCACTACTGTACTGACTTTGTGAGCCCTGCTTGGACTGAGAAAGGGAAGGTACTCCCTGTGCCAAAATCAAATGTCTGGTCCTGAAAAGACGCATGTCATCATGTAGGAGCAAGAATTGAAGTCACACAAGCACATTTGAATAAGGAGCTCCAGAGCAATCTCTTTGAAAAGCAGGAAGCCTGTCTAAAGAACAAGCTTGTGAGCAGGAGGGTGATGTGCAGGGTAAGCAATGTGACTCGACAGCACAGTCTCCTCTCTGGGCTCAACTCATCTGATGCTAGCACCACTGTGTTGAAATAAACCACCTGGAGTGGCTCCCTGCAACTGCAAAGCTATCACATAAACAACAGCCTGCTCCATGCATTTTACAGCCGTTGCACACATGCCCATGCGTGCTGGTTTGAACTAATTGGAGAATTTGAGTGAGCAATTAGACTATTGGCTGACAGAGGAAAACACAGGATGTCACTTCACCAGAGCTTTACTAAGAAAGAAAAAAAAGAGTTGTTTTAAAAGTTATAACCGAAGTATAGATAGGGCAGACAGTTTCAGACCTCGCTGGGCTGCGGCTGCTCTTTGCATGGTTCCTTTGTCTCTGCCTTTTGTAGCTGATTCTTAATAATTCTACTAATTTCTTTCCTACTCCTAACCCCCCTGGCCGATCTACTTCAGCTTATCTGCAGCATCAACAGGTGGTGAAATAAGATTGGGGAAGGGGGGAAAGGTGGTAGGGGTGGTTGGTTACCCCTCTTGGGGATTTTGGTCTTTGGGAGGGCTGTGGTGTTTCTGTATTACCTTTTCACTGTACATATCCGTAAGTATCTGTTATACATTGTAAATATCTGCTTGTGTATTGTGCAAAGCTGTAAATATAAAGCTTCATTTATCAACTTCCAGTGTTCTGAGTCCTAGCCGAGGTTTATTTCAAAAGGTGGGGGGGCAGGTAACTGCTAAACCACTACACCATGACATCCTGTAGCTGAACAGACCCTACCAGCCCCAACCAGCACAGTAAGCAATTTTTTTTTCTACTGCCACCTAAATTAAAAAAACATAATAATCACAAGAAAAGGAACCACCTAAATCAAATGTCCAGTCTAAATGCTGATGATCAGAGGGCTGCAGCACCTCTGCTATGAGGACAGGCTGAGAGAGTTGGGGCTTTTCAGCCTGGAGAAGAGAAGGCTTCGAGGAGACCTTATAGTAACCTTCCAGTATCTGAAGGGGCCTACAGGAGGGCTGGGGAGGGACTATTCACAAAGTCTTGTAATGACAGGACGAGGGGGAATGGGTTCAAATTGGCAGAGGGGAGATTTAAACGGGATGTTAGGAGGAAGTTCTTCACAGTGAGGGTAATGAGACACTGGCACAGGTTGGCCAGGGAGGTTGTGGCTGCTCCCTCCCTGGAGGTGTTGAAGGCCAGGCTGGATGAGGTCTTGAGTGACTTGATCTAGTGGGAGGTGTCCCTGCCTATGGTGGGGGGCTGGAACTGGATGATCTTTGAGGTCTCTTCCAACCTGAACCATTCTATGATTCTATGAAATACAAGACCTGTGATCAGCTCAATCTCTCTTAAGACTGCTCATATGTAGCTAGAGAGGATGGCAACAGCAGCTAGCAAATGGTATGCTACTAAAAGCTGAATTTCTCCTCCCAGACCAAGAGGTTTTTACTAATACTGGCCTCCAGTTAAAGGAATAATTATCAATTCACCTTACATGTGGACAGCCTGGAAGAAGCCCAGCTCCAGTTAGAGGAATAATGATCAATTCACCTAACAAGTGGACAGCCTGGAAGAAGCAAGTACAGCATTGCTCTTGTTAGGCATGGGAATTGACAGCTAACCACACGGTGCAATGAATGACATCTAGAGAGGCTCCATCCCTGTGGGACCAAAAGGCCCAGCAAACTGGACAGTCTGGGTCTACTTCCACCCTGAGACTGATGGCAGTATGCCCTGGGCGCTGGACAGTGGGTCTTTAATTGGAGAAAATAAATGCTCCAAATAAATATGTCAACTAAATAAATGATGCATTTTTGCAAACTAGTAACAACCCCAGAAACCGTCTGTGAAGCTTTGTGACCTAAGGACATTTCCCCTCCCCCTTCATGCTTGTCCTGGTCTCACAGGCTCACAGAACGTCAGGGGCTGGAAGGGACTCAAAGAGATCATCAAGTCCAACCCCCCCTGCCAGAGCAGGGCCAGACAATCTGGCTCAGGGCACACAGGAACACATCCAGACAGAACTGGAAAGGCTCCAGAGAAGGAGACTCCACAACCTCTCTGGGCAGCCTATGCAATGCTCTGGGACCCTTACAGTCAAGAAGTTCTTCCTTATGTTGTTGCAGTTAGGGACAGGCGTTCTGAAGTTCTCGCGTTGTAACGGAAAGATAGGAGCCCCTCCCTTTAGCCAATAGCCTTGAGTTAGGACGTAGACAGACGGATGTGACGTTTTGTATGCTATAAAAAGCATTGCTACATTTTAATAAACGCCATTTTGCCTTTTGCTATCCATCATATTGATGTCTGTAGCGGATGGCCCGAGCAGCCTGGGTTTGGCTGTTCGTGTTGCCCTTGAACCAGGTCGTCACGCCTTCAGAGTAAGGCAACATTATGTTGAGCTGGAACCTCCCGTGCTGCATCTTCCATCCATTGCTTCTTGGCCTATCCCAGGGAGAAAGTGAGCAGAGCCTGTCCCCCCCTTCCTGACCCCCAGCCCTCAGATATTGATAAACATTGATTAAATCCCCTCTCAGTCTTCTCTTCTCCAGATTAAGCAGCCCCAGGTCCCTCAGCCTCTCCTCACAAGGCAGTGCTCTAGTACCCTCATCATCCTCATAGTCCTCTGCTGGACCCTTGCTAGCAGATCCCTGCCCCTTTTCAACTGGGGAGCCCAAAACTCATTTCACATCAGCACCAGAGACACTTTGCCAAGTTTTGCAAGCACCACAAGACTTATGGCTCAAGGAATAACCTGGGCAGGCTGTCAGCAGTATGCGACCAAAGCATCATTCTGCTCCCCAAAGTGGAAGATGCAGGCCTGTGGCTCCAGTCCAGCAGGGACAAAGCCACTCAATCTGCTTGACTTTAGCAAACGATTGCCATATGGGCCTGGTCTAGTCTGGGATATGCAGTGCTGTCAGCACAGGGCATGAGGACTTGTCACTGCACAGGTAGCTACAGGAAGGAAAACATCCCTGCAATGTCTCTTGCCCTGATCTAAGCTCACTACCTGCACTGGGGTCTCCCTCAGCCTGGTGACCAGGCAGGAATTTCTCCAGCATCTTCCCCAAGCTGGAGAGTAGCCCTGAGGAGAGGGACTTGGGGGTGCTGTTGGAGGAGAAGCTCAACATGAGGCAGCAGTGTGCACTTGCAGCCCAGAAAGCCAACCAGATTCTGGGCTGCATCAAGAGAAGTGTGGCCAGCAGGGCCAGGGAGGTGATTCTCCCTCTCTGCTTAGCCCTAGTGAGACCCCACCTGGAGTATTGCATCCAGTTCTGGAGCCCCTAGTACAAGAGGGATGTGGACATGCTGGAGTGTGTCCAGAGAAGGGCCATGAGGATGCTCAGAGGGCTGCAGCACCTCTGCTATGAGGACAGACTGAAAGA
Source organism: Psilopogon haemacephalus (assembly GCA_013396835.1). NCBI lineage: Eukaryota > Metazoa > Chordata > Aves > Piciformes > Megalaimidae > Psilopogon > Psilopogon haemacephalus. The sequence goes on along the minus strand of VWZI01007083.1, from coordinate 75,215 downwards.
GTTGGGGCTGTTCAGTCTGGAGAAGAGGAGGCTCCCAGGTGACCTTCTTGTAGCCTTCCAGGACCTAAAGGGGGCTTACAAAAAAGCTGGGAAGGGACTTTTTAGGCTATCAGGTAGTGAGAGGACTAGGGGGAATGGAGCAAAGCTGGAGGTTGAGAGAGTCAGACTGGATGTGAGGAGGAAGTTGTTCAGCATGAGAGTGGTGAGAGCCTGGAATGGGTTGCCCAAGGAGGTGGTTGGGGCCATATCACTGGAGGTGTTTGCAGCCAGGATGGACAAAGCTCTGGGCAGCCTGATCTAGGGTAGGGTATCCTTGCCCATGGTAGGGGGGGTTTGAACTAGATGATCCTTGTGGTCCCTTCCAACCCTGATTGATTCTATGATTCTAAGTAAATAGGGCACATCCATGGCTCTCCTGGGGCTTGTAGGGAGGTATCTCCATTTATTAAGGCCATCATTTACTCGAGCAGCTCATTTGGTAAACATGGTCTTATGCTCAGTATAGCTTCTTACTCTTGCAAGAAGCAACCTTGCTCACTGGAGGCAGCTTTCATTGTGCTAAGAGCTCGGGATTTGGCCCTCCCTCAGAGAAGGGAGAAGAGAATCAATGGCACATTTCATTGCGTTCAACACCCTCTCAGCCTTTGAACAAGGTTTCACTGCCTCCCCAAAAACTGGAGCTCGCACTCCTTGGGTAGGAAGCTGGCTCCCAAACCCACCCTGACAGCCCAACACTGTGCCTTCAGGTATGACTGCACTTGGTACATAGAAACTTGGAAACAGCTGTGAGGTTTTCCAGCCTCTGGTAAGGTTTGTCCTCCCAGCAGCTGAGATGGGAGCACACAACCTCCACCTGCTCCCACAACGTAGGTCCCTTTTAGGCAGAAGAGCAAGTGACCTCAGGCAGCATGTTCTTCTCCACCAGCCAAGCAAGTCACAAGGTCTTGTAATGACAGGACAAGGGGTAATGGGTCTAAACTGGCAGAGGAGAGATTTAAATGGGATGTTAGGAGGAAGTTCTTCACAGTGAGGGTGGTGAGACACTGGCACTGGTTGCCCAGGGAGGTTGTGGCTGCTCCCTCCCTGGAGGTGTTCAAGGCCAGGCTGGATGAGGCCCTAAGTGACCTATTCTAGTGGGAGGTGTCCCTGCCTATGGCACAGAGGGGTTGGAACTGGCTGATCTTTGAAGTCCCTTCCAACCTAAACCATTCTATGATTCAATGTCCAGCAGGGACCACCACGTCCGACCCACTAAAACACAAGGTGGAGAAAGGTGATGCTCCCATTCTATCATTCTACAATCCTAAGTCCAGGACCGCAGTCAGCAGTGGCAGTGTCTTCAGAGAGTTTCCTTCACCCCGGGTTTCCCTTTCCATCCAGCCCTGCTCCTCCACTCTGCAAGGGTAAAGGTGGCCTGGAGATGAAGGGGATGCAATCGGGAGGTGAGGTGCCAGGGCTGGATTTCTCCTGTTGAAGTCGAGTCTCTCTGAGGCACTAAGAAGCACACAGCACAGCGGTGATAAACGGCCTTGCCTTAGTTATCACTTCCCTTAAGTTAAGGAGAGGCAGCCCAGTGATGGATGGGCTGGAATTCGGTTATCAGGGAAGGCTGTCAGCCCGAGTTGCCTATCTCCACACACATTTAGCAGGGTGTCATTATGCGACGGCATGGAGTTAAAATATGACCAAGGGTATTGAAAGAAAAATAACAGGATTAAAGAAAAAAAAAAAAAAAAAAAAAAAAAAAAAAAAGGCAAAAAAAAAAGGCAAATTGAGCAACAATAAAGGAGCACGAGGAAAGAACGTTATCATACCAGTGACACCTTTTATCTCAGTCTGGTTAGCTAGAACAGGGCACAAATTGGTCCTTCCTCCACTATTGTATCCTCTTGTACAAACAGAAGCAGATAAAATGTGTCACCAGTGAGATAGCATATCAATTTAACCCTAATTATCTAGGGGGTCAAACTAAGAAATAGGGGTTTCTCCTTTCAACAGGTTCCCCCCCATCTCGAGCTCAGAGTGGCCACATTACTGGGGGAGGGGCAACCATAATTGATTTCCCTCACTCAGGTGGTCATGGCATATAAAAAATTAATGCTTGATTCTCCCAACTAATCAGGGCTGGTTAACGTCCATCTGCTTCTGGGTTCAGGATGTCAGGAGACAAAGAATGTTGGGCCACTTTCTACACACTGGGTGTATTGATGTCGAGCCAGTTGAAAGAACAGGCCCCTCTACAGGAAAGATAAAGGGACAGCAAATCTTGGTTATTATAGACCTGGTCTTAGTCTTCCAAAAAAACAAAAGCAAAAAAAAAAAATCCATGCCCTGGAGACTTTGTGTTGTAAGAGATGCACAATATTTTAATTGTGCATCCCCAACCAACCCCGCTGCAAAGAGGGCAGGCAGGTTACTGCTCTGGAAATCCTTTGCTGAAGGAGGGCTGGAAAGCCTGAAGGAAGCTGCTTGGATGCTTCAGCATATGACTGTAACAGCCAAAGAGAGGAGCTGTCAAACCATCTCAATCTTGCATCTACTTCAAAGCAAGTCTGGTCAAGGCATTGCTCTGGACCACGTGGTTGTGCTGGTTTGAACTAATTGGAGAATTTGAGTGAGAAATTAGACTGCTGGCTGAGAGAGGAAAACACAGGATGTCACTTCACCACAGCTTTATTGAGAAAGAAAAAAAAATTGTTTTTAAGTATTGTAACCAAAATATATACAGGGCAGACGGTTTCAGACTGCTCTGGCTGTAGCTGCTCTTTGCATGGTCTCCTTTGTCTCTGCCTTGGTAGCTAATTCTCAGGAATACAACTAACTTCCTTCCTACTCCTAACCCCCCTGGCCGATCTACCTCCACCTATCTTCAGCATCAACAAGTGGTGAGATAAGATTGGGGGAGGAGGGGAGAGGTGGTAGGGGTGGTTGGTTACCCCTCTTGGGGATTCTGGTCTCTGGGAGGGCTGTGGTGTTTCTGTATTACCTTTTCATTGTATATATCTGTAAATATCTGTTATACACTGTAAATATCTGCTTGTATATTGTGCATAGCTGTAAATATAAAGCTTCATTTATCAACTTCCAGTGTTCTGAGTCCTAGCCTGGGTTTACAAAAAGGTGGAGGGGGAGGCAAGTAACTGCCTAAACCTACACAGTGGTGCAGCTCTGGTTTTGACGTAAGGTAGGTGGTCTCTTCTAAGAGAGAAAGCTAGAGAGGGAATTACTTCCTGTGCTAAGGCACCTGAGATGTTTTAGCAGAGCAACAATACCGTGACAGGCATGGCCATGTCTGTTTGCACTGAACCTTCTGAGAGCTGGAGCCAGCCTAGCAATTCAAAACAGTTCAGAGAAACTCACAAACCCTCACAAAGAGGCAGCCTTAGGTTGATCCAAACATGCTTAAAACAGTTAAGTCCCAGCCAGATGGGTTCAATGGCCTGGAGATGCAAAAGGGTGAGACCCTGCTCCAAAGCACTGAGGCTGCAAGAGCATCCCACAGAGGGGCAGAGAGACTCGCTGAGCTTTACCATTGTGGAGGCCCAGAGAGCTCTCGTACAAGTGGAGTGCCTTGGGCCAAGCTATGCTGAAGCCTGTGGAAACTGAAGTATGCTGACCTCCAGATAAATCCCCAAACCCCAGCTCTCCCATCCCAATAATTCAACTTGTGCTGGAGCAGCTCTCCTGTGTAATCCAAGACTTCGGCAGGGAGACGACTCCTGAGTGCTGGAGTAACTATGCCACTCAGTGCAAGGAGGCAAGAGCTGAGCCTGTCCAAAGTGAAGGATGGAGAGATGAACCCCCTGCCAGACCTCTGGCACTCCACTCACATGTTTGTCAGCCCTAAAGATCTGCCAAGGGGCTGAGGAAACCTGCCTGCCCTTGCTTCCTGACAGATGAGTCCTTGCCAGGTAACTGCACCCCACTCTCACCAAGCACACGCATGGTGCAGGGGTCCCTCCCTGTCCCCATCAGTGCAGGATGGGGCACCTCAGCATGGCTGTACTCAAAATTCCCAAGCAGTAGCTGTGGAAAGACAACAGATTTGGAGAGGGTCTGAAAAACCCTATGCTTTCAGAAACCCTAAGACAAGTCCCATCTCCCTCCCTCTTCTCTTTCCTTCCACCCTCTCAGTTCTCTCAACCACCCCCAAACTTGTCACAGTGCAACAAGCCTATGAGCCACACATCAGCTTTAAATATCAGCATGCATGAAGCAGGGAAGTAGGAACAGACAGAGCAAGCCTCCACTGCCTGTCAGGAAACACTAATGAATTTCAACACCAGCAGCCATTGCCTCAGACGGGCTGGCAAGAGGAAGAGACGGAGTTACAGCGAGGAGTCTTTGCAGGAGCAGCCTGCCTGTTTTCAAAGCCCCCTCTGTTAATAAATGTCACTCCTGAGAGGGCTGCAGCAGTCCTCAAGCCAGGATGGGGCGGGTCGGGGGAGAGACAGGCAAGTGACAATGCTCAGGATGCCCAGGCAGTACAACCTTTTCTTCTGCTGCACTCCCAGACAGGAGCTAGGAAAAGGAAGCGGATGGGACATTGCTGCTGGCACAAAGCTGTCTTCCACTGAGGTCTCAGGACCCAAGTAACAACCTCCACAAAGAGCCACGAGTACAACCCCAACATCCCTCACTCTGCTCACTGGGACGGTTAGAGGCTCTTGGGATGGGTTGGGACAGCTCCTTGGGATGGGCAGACAGATGCAGTGACATCCAGACACACTGCCTGTGCTCCCAGCAGCAGCAAAGGGTTACAGAGCAGCCTGTCCCTTTGCTAACACAAATGCATTCCTGAGGCAGCAGAGGCAGAAGCATCCAGCACTGGGCACCGCATGGCAACCGCACCGATGCACAACATGAAGGTCAACGCAAGTCTTCTTTACAAATGTCAACCTGTCATCTCGGGATATTAATGAGGGCTGACCAGCAGCTAAAATGCATCCATGCTCCATTAGTAATAAGAGAGGCAGGATGCAGGAGAAGAGCACACACCACGGCATGCGGAGGCACCAATGGGTCCACAGGGCCCGGGGAGGTGTGGTGATGCACAAGATAACTAGGGCCACTCCGGCTGCCCAGGAAGGAAAGGAAAGCAGTCACCACACAAACCCCTTCACTGGAGTGTGTGTTATCTTCTTCCATCAGTCTTTAATTGGATTAGGGTAATGAGGCCAAAAAAAGCCCAGGCTAAGCAGTGAGGCTAATACCTGGCACTTTCAGATCTTCCTTTCTTTTGCTGTGATGCCCGTTCTGGACCATGCTGCTTTCTCTCTCTACCAGGCATATTAGAATCACAGAATGGTTTAGGTTGGAAGTGACCTCAAAGATCATCCAGTTCTAACTCCCCGACATAGGCAGGGACAACTCCCACTAGAACAGGTCACTCAAGGCCTCATCCAACCTGGCCTTGAACACATCCAGGGAGGGAGCAGCCACAACCTCCTTGGGCAACCCATCCCAGTGTCTCACCACCCTCACTGTAAAGAGGCACACTCCTGCTCAGGAAGCCTAGAAAGCAATCTGCAAGCCTTAATGCTTGGCACTCACAGCAGCCCTGGCTGAAATGCCTCAACACCCATCACCCACAGCTAACAGCTCTGAATTTCCCACTAACTACCAACAAAATGGGGAGAACCTGAACACCCAAGCTCTCACTGGGAATGGCAAAGGCTGTTACCCCAGACTGCAAGGGGAGCCTTGTAGACCCTAGGAAAATAATCCTGCCAGAAAAGCCACACGGGGCAAGCGGCTCGTCGTGACTGGCTCATCCTGCAAAGCACTGTGTGCCTTCCCCTGCCATCAACCTTAATGAAACATGAAGGCATTTAACACCAGAAGAGATCTGGCCCTTTTATGGGTATCTGCCTAGCGTCAGCTAGGTGCTGCCAGAGATGCTATCTCAACATAAAAAGCAAGGCTGTAACACAGCAGGTATTCAGCCTCTAACAGAAGATGTTCATCAACAATTGCACACACATGATGCCACAATAAATCTGTGTGCTACTGTTTAACAGCTTCTCTTAAAAAGACTCATAGCTCTATTTACCAGGCCTGATTCGGCTGCAATGCATGTGGGAGTAAATCTGGAGGAAGTCTACCTGGAGTAAGCAGCCAGCAAGAATAGGATCAGAAATGAGCCTTTTGATTTTTCAATAGCTACTTAATTACCATGCAAGAAACCAGAGCCTGCTGGCTCCACGGTTCAGTTGAGGTTAGCAGGGCAGCAGGCAGAAGCTTTGCACTCCTCCACACCAAGTTCCCCAGATGGGTGATGCTGTAGGGCAAATGCTCTCACAGCACTTCCAGACAGGCTGGCCAACTGGGTGGACTTAGAATTATAGACTCATAGAATCAGTCTATCAAGTTCCAACCCCAATGCTATGCCCAGGGACAGCCTAACCTAGATCAGGCTGCCCACAGCCTCATCCAGACTGGCTGCAAACACCTCCAAGGACGTGGCCCCAACCAACTCCCTGGGCAACCCATTCCAGGCTCTCACCACTCTTATGCTGAACAACTTCCTCTTCACATCCAATCTGAATCATAGAATCATAGAATGGTTTAGGTTGGAAGAGACCTTAAAGATCATCCAGTTCCAACCCTCCACCATAGGCAGGGACACCTCTCACTAGATCAGGTCGCTCAAGACCTCATCCAGCCCGGTCCTGAACACATCCAGGGAGGCAGCAGCCACAACCTCCCTGGGCAACCTGTTCCAGTGCCTTGCCACCCTCACTGTGAAGAACTTCCTCCTAACATCCCGTTCCAATCTCCCCTCCGCCAATTTGAACCCATTACCCCTCGTCCTGTCATTACAATCTCCCCACCTCCAGCTTTGCTCCATTCCCCCTAGTCCTCTCACTCCCTGATAGCCTAAAAAGTCCTTCCCCTTTGACATGAGAAACACACGACACCGCTCCAAACAACAAAACAAACTGGAAAGTCTCCAGGACTGAGATTGTCCCTCTCAGCCTGACACTATGAAAAATGCTTAAACCCAGACTTCTGCACACGAGCCTGCTGCGCTGTGACAGTCCATCTGCTTGCTAAATATGACACTACACAGCATCTTATGAACAGGGGTGTGCAAAATTGGATACTGTGTCCATACACCACACAGGCACGTTCTCAGTTCAAGTCACCTGTCATGACCACAGGCTGCAGCAGGTGAGCTTCCAATTTGTCATCAGGAAAAACACTTCCCCTGTGCAGGTAATAAAGCACCGTAACAGATTGGCGGTGAAATCTCCTCCCCTGGAGACACTGAAACTCATCTGGAGAAGACCCTGAGCAACCTGATCTAAGTTTGACGCTAGTTCTGCTTTGAGCAAGGGACTGGATTAGAGATCTCTATTTAAATGATTCTGTGATTCAGAGTGCAGCAGAGCCTGATGACACAAAGGATGTCCTTTCCCCATCTACATGGTCTCTTGTGAAGCCCGGCACACAGACACGGATTTTAGTCATCACCTGGCCCTCCCTATAGAAGCTGTTTTAAGAAGCAGCATTCAGACTCCCACTGCAGAATACTGTAATTGCACACTGAGTAAAGCAATGTATCTGATGCAACAGATGCACCCAGAACGCATCGTGTCTGAGCCCCCTCAAAAACAAAGCACACACAATAACTAAGCTAAAATTAAACCTGCTTCTCATCCCAGTGCACAATTCCCACTGCAGAAGCATTTCTCCCCAGGACACCCAGGCGTTCAAGACCTGTGAAACGAGGCACTGCTCTGGAATTAGAATCATAGAATCAGTCAGGGTTGGAAGGGATCACAAGGATCAGACAGTTCCAATCCCCGTGTCATGCCCAGGGACACCCTGCCCTAGATCAGGCTGCCCACAGCCTCTGCCAGCCTGGCTGCAAACACCTTCAGGGATGTGGCCCCAACCACCTCCCTGGGAAACCCATTCCAGGCTCTCACCACTCTCATGCTCAACAACTTCCTCCTCATGTCCAGTCTGAATCTCCCCACCTCCAGCTTTGCTCTATTTCTCTCACTACCTGATAGCCTAAAAAGTCCCTCCCCAGCTTTCTTGTAGGCCCCCTTCAGATCCTGGAAG
>VWZI01007083.1:55519-67080 GCA_013396835.1 Psilopogon haemacephalus | reverse complement strand
GGAGAATCACCTCCCTCAACCTGCTGGCTACACTTCTCCTGATGCAGCCCAAAATCTGGTTGGCCTTCTGGGCTGCAAGTGCACACTGCTGCCTCATGTTGAGCTTTTCATCCACCAGCACCCCCAAGTCTCTCTCCTCAGGGTTGCTCTCCAGCCAGTCACTGCCCAACCTGGATTTGTGCTTGGGATTGCCTCCACCCAGATGCAGGACCTTGCACTTGGTCTTGTTGAACCTCATGAGGTTGGCTTGTGCCCACCTCTCCAGCCTGTCCAGGTCCCTCTGGATGCCATCTCTCCAGTGTGTCTGCTGCACCACACAGCTTGGTGTCATCAGCCAACTTGAGAAGACATATCCTGCCCCACTCCTTCCTTAGACCTGTGCAACAAGGCAGGAGGAAACTTTGCCTTCTCCGTGCTTTGCCTGTCCAGACCACTTAGAGTATAAACTCTTCAGGACAAGGGCTTCTCTGCTATGAGTCATAAACTGTTTAGTGCCTAATGGTAAAGCCTATAGACGCTTAACATAATACAATCATGTCACTTAGAGGCCATTAGTCTCCAGTCTAAACAGCACTTTTCTAGTCACAACGGGGACCTGCCAATTCAGGAAGGCAGGATAAAGGACGTGGGTGGCCAGTCGGGTCACTGGACTTGCAGACACTGGACGTGAAGCCCCAGGCACGATGGAGCCCAGCCAAAAAGTATGGGGAAAAAGACATGGCAGCTCTAGCACTCTAAGAGCTTTATCTTTTGTGCTTTCTTGAACCATCTGAATCAGCTGGAAGCCCCTGCCTGCCAGGTGAAAAACCTCTCCACCTCCAGCCACAGCTGGCAAGGGGATGGGGGAACCCCTTCCCCCCACACAGTCTCCAGATTTCTGCATTATCCTCTCTTACCACTCACCAAAGCATATAATAGAATCATAGAATGGTTTAAGTTGGAAGGGACCTCAAAGATCATCCAGTTCCAACCCCCCTGTGCCATAGGCAGGGACACCTCCCACTAGATCAGGTCACTCAAGGCCTCATCCAACCTGGCCTTCAACACCTCCAGGGAGGGAGCAGACACAACCTCCCTGGGCAACCTGTGCCAGTATCTCACCACCCTCACTGGAAAGAATTTCCTCCTAACATCCAGTTAAATCTCCCCTCTGCCAGTTTAAACTCATCACTCCTTGTCCTGTCATTACAAGACCTTGTGAATAGTCCCTCCCCAGCCTTCCTGTAGGCCTTTTTCAGATATTGGAAGGCTACTCTAAGGTCTCCTGGAAGCCTTCTCTTCTCCAGGCTGAAAAGCCCCAACTCTCTCAGCCTGTCCTCACGGCAGAGATGCTGCAGCCCTCTGATCATCTTTGTGACCCTCCTCTGGACTCACTCCAGACCACTTATCCACAAGAAATTATGCCATTCTGCCTTGTGATGCTGTTGGAATTCCTCTTCTTTGCTGGCACCATCTCTGCCTTCCTCTAGCACCACAACATCCAGGTCTACTCTCTCAACTGACTTTTGTAATTGTCTCTTCTTCCCTCTCCCTGCTAAAGGGAAAACAGAAATTCTCCGAGGAGCCAGTGGGATGGGGTAAACCCCTCCCCCCACTCTCTCCGAGGATACACAACCCAAATTTATGGACACAGGAGCTCCACAGGCTCTTGGCAGAACCTCCCGGGTGGCAGGAAGCCTGGCACGTCTCGGGTCTGAGCACAGCCACAAATAACATCTGCATAAGCAGAGACAAATTTGCCTTTTCCTTGTGGGGAAGAGAGTGCTCCCCACCTCCAAGCACAAGCTGCCATTAGTATTTGCTTCACTGGAGAGAAGGAGCAGCGAATCCTCCAGAGCAAAGGACAAGTGCAGCAATTAGGATGCAGGGGCTGCGGGAGCTGTTTAACAGCACGACCCAGAGGTCAGTGTCGCCGACTCCCAGCCCTGCATAAATATTGTATGAGTCGGGGAGAGGGGCTGCTAGAGCCACCCTCAGCTCCGGCCCTCCCCCTCTCCGTCGCCACTCTGCATCTAGCTGGATATGCCAGAAACATTATTTACAGATGTGACAGATGGGGAAATCACTTGAGTAACCAGGGGAATGGGAAAGAGGACTGCTCAGTGGAACAGGTGCTGGCAACTGGCTCCCACCTGCCCCTTCTGCTTCCTTCTGAAGGGTGCTCCTCTGCATGGGTAACTGACATACAGCATGGCTTGAGGAAGGGGGGCTGTGAGCTCCTCTCTCAGAGGCTGCCCAGGGGTTTGGTTATCAGTGCAGCTGAAGGACAGTTTAGCCAGTAGCTGCTTTCCAGTTTTCTGCTTTTCAGTATCTCTGCTGGGCTCTCCCTTTGAAGGTAACTTTACAGAAATATAATGAAAGATTTTATAGAGACCTTCTGCTCTGAGTCTGTCCATGCAGCTCTGGATTCCTATGCCAATTTCTACGGCCACAATGGCCTCATCCCTACAGAGAGACTCCAGCAGCTGTTCTGATTGGTACCAATCACGTGCTTCACCCATGGCATCTCCATTGTTTATTCTCTGACAGACGGGAATAGAATAGAATAAGAATAGAATAGAATAGAATAGAATAGAATAGAATAGAATAGAATAGAATAGAATAGAATAGAATAGAATAGAATAGAATAGAATANTAGAATATAATAGAATAGAATAGAATAGAATAGAATAGAATAGAATAGAATAGAATAGAATAGAATAGAATAGAATAGAATAGAATAATAGAATGGTTTAGGTTGGAAGAGACCTCAAAGATCTGCCAGTTCCAACCCACCTGTGCCATAGGCAGGGACACCTCCCACTAGATCAGGTCGTTCAAGACCTCATCCAGCCTGGCCTTGAACACATCCAGGGAGGGAGCAGCCACAACCTCCCTGGGCAACCTGTGCCAGTGTCTCGCCACCCTCACTGAAGAACTTCCTCCTAACATCCATTTAAATCTCCCCTCTGCCAATTTGAACCCATTCCTCCTCATCCTGTCATTACAAGACTTTGTGAATAGTCCCTCCCCAGCCCTTCTGTAGGACCCCTTCAGATACTGGAAGGTTAATAGAATAGAATAGAATAAAGCCACGTTGGAAGAGACCTCCAAGATCATCCAGTCCAACCTAGCACCCAGCCCTAGCCAATGGCACCAAGTGCTCCATCCAGTCTTTGCCTGAATACCTCCGGGGATGGCAACTCCACCACCTCCCTGGACAGTCCATTCCCATGCCAAATCTGCATCAGTCACGCTGAATGGCACGCATCCTTGCTACATCCTGGAAGCACATTTTGCTCTTCTGCCCATCTCTTTTCTAGAAATGCCAGTCAACTGCAGGCTTGCCATGATGCTCTACACAAATACAAACCCACTTTTGGGTTGGCTAGAGGCTCCAAGGACAAGGGCACAGGCCACTCTTCAAATGTACCAGCAGCACATAAATTCCTACGGACACACTGCTAATAAACAGTAACGCTCAGGGCAGCACGGGAGGGCTGCAAGACAGGCAACACACCTTGCATGTGCCCTTGATACCCTTCCAGAAATTCCTCCAGTGCTCTGTGGCTGGTTGCTGAATCCAGGCAAGGCAGAAGCCCAGCCTGATCATTCTCAGCTTTCCTGAAGCCGCTGTGCAATTAATGGGCTTAATTATTGATGGCGAAGGCAGGGAAGGGAGGAAAGAAAGAGAAGCGAATGATGTGGGGGTGGCAGGCGCCAAAGGTCTCCGAAGATCTTCCCTCTGCCTAGAGCAGAGAAAGAGCCCCTAGCCGCTCTGCCGCTCCCACGGCCCTGCTCTAATGCTCCCTGACATGCCTCTGAAGACAGCGAGCTGTTTGCAGTCACCACCGTGATTTGTTAGTAATTATTTTCACGGTGTCACATTGCTGTCACTCTCTTAACAAAGAGACAGGCAGCCCGAGGCTGCCTGCGAGATAGAACCAACAGAGAAAAGGGACTGTCAGGCACCTAGGGATCCTCTTTACTTCCTGGGTTTCACAACCAGAGTCCTTACCAGCTTCTGAAGAAACTTCTGAGGAGAAGTGGCAAGTCAGAATCATCTCCCATCCTGGTCACAGCGAGAGGAATTAATTACTTAGTCCTCACCTTACCTGCAAATCCAGTGCAAGACCCAGGTGCTCAGAGCCCCTTGAGCCAGCCATCTGCTCCGGGTCTGCAGCAAACACAGAAAAGCTCTGGCAATTCACAACTTTCAATACTCTCTTTATAACCTCCAATTTATTTTCACATGGACTTGCCCCTGGAGTACATTTCCTGAGCATGGCAACCCTGAAGACAAACCCTTGCTTAAGCCTATCACCCTCACACACATTAAGCCTCCACATCAGCCACATGTGCTCTCCCTACACCAGCCTCATTAATTCCAGCACGCTGCTGTGCTCTGCATGGCAGTAACATTTCACTTGGCATTTCACAGTGCCAGGAGACCTTGGCAGCTTCCTCACACCTGAAATACACAGTCTGATGGCTTTTTCCTCTCAGTTTCCTCATATGTGGTGCAGCAACTTGACAAAAACCTCCCCTTGAACCACCACCCATTCATCCCTCCCGCCCTCCCACACAGGCTGTGCAAGCACAGTCATCCATTCTTTGGCTGCCTTGTCATTCCAAGGTAATCACTCCTTTACTGGTGACTGTGGAGCTTGCTCAGTCCTCCGAGGAATGGAAGGTACTTTGGCATCTCAAGTGTCACACAGTGTTAAGGACGTGGAGATGAAAGATTGAGACACCTGGCTGGCCAGACAGCTCTCAAAGCACCCTTGATACTGAAAGCAAGTGGACTTCCTCCACAGCAATTCCAAGTTTGAATTACTCGGGCAGAAGTGTTCTTCCCCACCTTCCTTCTGATGGCACACAAAGGTCAGTCCCTGCAACCACAGGGAGACTTTTAGGTATTAATTCACCCTCTTAGCACAAGGAGAGTTTGGAAACATTAAGCCTCACAGCCTAAGCAAAACCCTCCTGCAATTAGCTGCATGGAAGAGCACTAAACCAGAGGGCAGATCCTTTTCAGGGGTCCTTTTAATAACCAAGAAATGACACGTACACACTGTGAAGAATTAGGATCACCATTGGGAAGCCAAACGGTCCATAAGATGTTAACAATTCTTCAGAGCTGAGAGCACAGCAAGATGCTGGAGAGGTCTCAGCAACCTCTCACCAGCTTCCTCCCTCCATTCAGTGTGCAGGGGACACATGTCACTCAAGACAGGGAAAAGGAGCTGAAGTCAGTCAGTGCCCAAGCACCTTCAGCATGCTGGCTGACAGTCAGCACCGAGACCTGGCTCAGCACCCAAGTGGGAAAACTTAAGTATGATTGACCAAGAGGCACCTACTGAGGGAAGATGAAGGGTGAACTAGAATGTAGGTGTTGGGCAGAGGAAGACAAAGCCCTGCTCAAAGATAAGCAGGAAAAGCTAGTAGTACCAAGGTAGGACAAAGTCTCAGGCAGCATGAGCTTCCCACACACAGCCCTGCCAGCACATTGCACTGCTTCCTCAGTGTTCTTCCCTCAGGCTCCTCTCCTCTGCTCTTTCTTCTCATGCCACCTCCACATGTCTGATGTCATTGCTAGCACCTGGTCCAGAGCAACCTTTGAGCATAGGACACCAACTCCAAGATGCCAAGCTGAGGGCAGCACCCTGGCTAAACACACAGTCCAATATGGAACGGACTCAGATGAAAAAGTTAGTCTGCAGCTTCAGCATCCTCCTGAGAGTCAGACATCCACTCCTCGGGATACAGAGAGTCGCTGGACAAGGCACATGAGAATACGCTGGAGGGAAAATACCAAGGATGACCTCAAGATGGCCCAGTAGGTCTTTGCCAGCCAGAAGCTTCAGAAGAAAAGGGATTGAACCCATCCAGGAAGATGGCTCCCAACAGGAAACAAACAGGCAAACAAAATAAAAGGCTTCCAAGGGAAGATACCGATTCACACAGGGCTAGGACAGGGCAAGTGAAAAGGGAAGGATGCTGCTCCCGTGCTGGCAGTATTTGTCAAGCTCAGTGCTCTAAGCAGAGAAGCCATGAGAGCACCACTCACAGCCAAACCACTGGGAGGGCAACATTGGTGCCAACACACAACTGCTCTCCTCCGTCTGGGAATTCACAAGAGCTGGGATGCAAAGGGAGACAGTTGTCATTTCAGCCCAAACGTGACACGCTACAGCTGTCTAACGTTAGGAAAATTATGCTTTTGGAAGTCATAAAGAGAATTCACACTTTGTGAAGCTAATCCTACTGTTCATATACACCATGGACAACAAATCTCAGACGGCAAACAGCCCTCCAGTGATTTATCCTCCGTAGTTCCCAAGTCATCCGGTTTTGAGCTCCACAATGCACAGGACAACTACAGTGTTGAGCTGCTATCAGAGGGAGGTGTGCTTTTTATCAAATAATCATTGCACAATTCTTGGTTTTGAAACTGTTTTGCCCAAATAAATTATAGAACTGGACATAGAATTCACCTAATCAATTCCTGCTGCAGAGGGAATTAGGGTTCCTTGCTGTATGAACAGATGGCATAGAGATCAACAGCCTGCATTCAGTTCAGTGTGACTGCTTCCAAAGGCAGCTTGAGGTAACACAGACAGGGATGGAAAATCCTTCTTCCTTCACTACCCCACCTCAGTAGCTCAGTACTTGATGCAATTCCTGTCCCACTCCCATCTACACTGTAAGCTTGTTCCAAGTTTCTCCACCTTTCACACTCCTTCCAACTTCTTTGGTTCTATGGCATCCTGGCCTCTATCAGGAACAGTATGGCCAGCAGGACAAGAGAGGTTATCCTTCCCCTGGACTTGGCACTGGTCAGGCCACATCTTGAATACTGTGTCCACTTCTCGTCCACTCAATTCAAGAAAGATACTGAGGTACTGGAACATGTCCAGAGAAGGGCAACAAAGCTGGTGAGGGGCCTGGAGCACAGCCCTGTGAGGAGAGGCTGAGGGAGCTGGGGTTGTCTAGCCTGGAGAAGAGGAGGCTCAGGGGTGACCTCATTGCTGTCTACAACTACCTAAAGGGAGGTTGTAGCCAGGTGGGGCTTGGTCTCTTCTCCCAGGTAACCAGCAACAGAATGAGGGGACACAGTCTCAAGTTGTGCCAGGGGAGGTATAGGCTGGATATTAGGAAGAAGTTCTTCCCAGAGAGAGTGATTGGCATTGGAATGGGCTGCCCAGGGTGGTGGTGGAGTCACCATCCCTGGAGGTGTTCAAGCGAAGACTGGATGGAGCANCTATTCTATTCTATTCTATTCTATTCTATTCTATTCTATTCTATTCTATTCTATTCTATTCTATTCTATTCTATTCTATTCTATTCTATTCTATTCCATTCCATTCCATTCTATTCTATGCCATTCTATTCTATTCTATTCTAATTCCCAGGGCAGCAGACTCCAAGCTCCCCAAAATGCATTGAGCGCAATACGTCTGTGGCCATTACAACCCTGACTATGACAAATGTCTTTGCTACGAGAAGCCAGACAAATAGCAGACCCGAAGGTGACAGTCCACTGCATGATGATCTCTGTGCAAAGATTTCAGATTCAAGGCTTAACACAAAGCCTTGAATGTGTCACACACATCCCAGACAACCTAACCTGCAGAAGTTCATGCAACCAGTGGATTTCAAACAAAGGCAAGAGGAGGAGATGGCTGCTGAAGGGTAGCAATAGTGTGCTGTGTCAATTTTAAGTAAGTGTTCAGGAAGGGAATCTTAAAACCCCAAAATTTATTTTTGCATAAGTGATACAATTTCCTTTAAAAGCAAAAAGCTGGACTGTAGGGTCACAGAAGTGAACTGGGTCAGTGCTACTCCCTGTAAGTGCTGGAGAAGAGCATGCTCACAAGGCTGCAGTGCTCAGATCTGGCAAAGCACTTTAGGATGTAATTACATGAACGACTCCATCAGCAAAGCTGACTCGAAAGGTTCCTGACCCTGACTACTCAGTTCCATCCCTGCACTGTAGTTCACACCACCCTCTTCCTTCATCCAATGTAAAGAAAGACACCATAGGCTTGGTCAGCAAATTGATCCCCACTAAACACAACAACAAGCTAATCCAAAGATCTTACTTGGGAAGGAATTGGTTTATTATTTTAAAATACAAATTACTATATTATCCTTCTGCTACCAGCTCTTTCTTGTTACTCTCAAAGCCACCCTCAGAACACATCCTCCTGCCCTGCTGCCACTCTACCTGCCCACCCTTTGCTTTCTCCTGCCTCTCCCCACAGCTACCCTAGTGGCCCCACTGACTCCATTCAGTGGCTGTCTGCAATTTCTCCCCCAGGCGGAGTCTTTCAACCCTCTTCCAGTACTGTGACAAAGAACAACATGCACAAGGGACACTAACACCATCCATCCTCCTTCATTTGTGACCCAGGGCTTATCTCAAACCAAGCCTCCAGGACAAAAGGCTGCAAAGATCAGCCCATTGAAGCATTCAGAACTGGTCTGAGATGGCAAGTATCCTCCCAGCCTGTTTAACTTGCAGAGAAAGAATTAAAACAGTAAGATAAAATTAAGCAACGGTATAATTCACTGCTCAGAATTTACTAATATGCAACCTAGGAAGAGCACCAAGGGCTATAAACATCTCAAGACACTTCACTGTGTTTTATCACTATATTAGAGAGCACTTGCCTGTTAACACTTCTGCAGAAGAAAGAAAAAAAAAAAAAAAGCCTTCTGAGCAGTAGCTTCCTGTAAAGACATAAATTAGCAAGTTCTCACCAGCCATAGTGAGTGTGCTACAGGCATCTTCACCTCAGAGGTATCCAGACCAAAGTCTACATGCATTTGCTGAATGATCCAAAATTGAAAGAATTAACTGATGCTCTTGACGTGAAGGTGCAGGTCTGAAAATTCAGCACATGTGGCTTCAGCTCCTTTCTCTGCCTCTGCCTGCCTGCACAACCAGAGGTATATCACTTCACCTGTATCACAGCTCTGTAGCTATGAACATGCAGTAGAAATACTTCTTTGGTTGCCAGAAAGGGCAACCTCGTTGCTGTCTACAACTACCTAAAGGGAGGTTGTAGCCAGGTGGGGCTTGGTCTCTTCTACCAAGCAACCAGCAACAGAACGAGGGGACACAGTCTCAAGTTGTGCCGAGGGAGGTATAGGCTGGATGTGGAGGAGGAAGTTCTTCAGAGAGAGTGATTGGCATTGGAATGGGCTGCCCAGGGAGGTGGTGGAGTCACTGTCCCTGGAGGTCTTCAAGCAAACACTGGATGGAGCACTTCGTATAGGGCTGGGTATAGGTTGGACTGGATGATCTTGGAGGTCTCTTCCAACCTGGCCTATTCTATTCTATTCTATTCTATTCTATTCTATTCTATTCTATTCTATTCTATTCTATTCTATTCTATTCTATTCTATTCTATTCTATTCTATTTCTATTTCTATTCTATTCTATTCTATTTCTATTCTATTCTATTCTATTCTATCCTAATTCCATCCTATTGTAATTCTATCCTAAGTTGACACCATGCTTAAGCGCAGGCGAATTGATTCCATACACGGATGGAGGCAATCTGACATTTCAGAGGAGATAAACCACACTAAAGAGCTTAGAATACAAAGGCTCCACCTTGGCAGACACCAAGTTCCTTCTTTTCCACTCAAACCATCTCTTGCACTCACTCAGTGGCTGCCTCAGCCCTTCAGAGGTGTGCTACCCTGACCACCCAATGCCACATTAATGCCATTTGCTTAATGACTAGTGGCAGTTCCATCTGAGGTGCAGAACGAGGTCCAAGCACTAAAGCAGACTATGTCAGGTATCTGAATTCATACCTGGGAGCTGTTAAACTTGGATGATAGCTCCTTGCAACAGGCTAAAGGAATCTTCCTACTGAGCACTCCGAGGCCCAAGGACCGTGTGCCTAACGAGGCTGTATCCCCACTCATATTTTAGCTTGGCAGATCTGGTGCTCCTTTCATCTTTTGCTTCAGGTAGCTCTCTTTTAATTAATAACATTTCTGTGTTGACACAGGGAACTTTCCACCCAGAATGAATGGCCCTCTCTCATTAGAACCACGACTTGTCATGATGTATTCAAGAGCAGGAGTGTGATTCATTCCCTTGTCTGGGAACGAGGGGTGTTGCTGGGGGGTGGTGGTTGGGAGAAGAATCTCTGTAATGAGTGACTGATATTTGCTGAAGGTGATATGTGACTCTGTCGGCTTGAACTGCCTTGTCAGGACAAGCCTTCAGAAAGGTGATGTTCCTACTCAAGAGGTTTTCCTCATTAAAGAAATTGCACCTTAACAAGAGAGAAGAGGAGGGGTGGCAGGAGAGCTGCTGTCTCCCCTACTCCAGTCTGGTTTACACACCCCAGGTACTGAAAACTGGTTGATGCAAGTGCAGTCAGTAGAGGATCAGTGCTCTGTTTGTGAGTCTTCTCATGCAATGAGCTCTCTCCAGCAGCAACCAAATTCATCCAACAGGGACTCTCCTTTTGATGGTGCACAATACCTTTGTCAAGGCCTTTGCTGGCATGGCCAAGGACCTCAACTCGTGCTGAACCTTCACAAGCCCTTCCCAGACGCCTGGTGTCCTCTTCTGGGTGTTCAGTGCCTTGTGACTAGTGTTTCCTCTGGTCAGATGGATGCCAGACAAACAGCTCTCTGATCTTCCAATAAAGCTCTAACATTCAAGAAAAGGCAAGCCTGTAGCCACACAGTGCTCTTTCTCTGAAGATCCTCCAGCCAAGCAGAGACTTCACAGGTCCTTTGGCAGCTGAGTTTCCATCTGGAATCCTGAAGACTCAGATACTGCCAGGCACCATCAGCAAAGAGCAACAATTGGACAATCAGTATTCCTCTGGTACTTTTCATTGAGCTAGGTGTACTACACACACAGCTTTTGAAAAAGCTCTTCCCACACCTTGCCCCCACATGCACCATTGAGAGCTTCCAGATTCCTTCTCTCTGTTCCAGCCACTCCTTCCAATCCAGCTTGCTCAGTCCACTGCACCTCCTAGCACTTCTGCACCTACCAGTGATACCTACTGGAAGCATTCGCAGCAGACAGGCCTGTCCAGAAGATACCATGCCTCAGCTCTTCAACAGAACATGCAGACACAAGCAGAACTAAACACACAAGTCACTGCTGGAGAAGCCAGGAACAAGACTGCATAACTTCTGACCAACAGCCCAGCTATGGACAATGGGCAACTCCCACCAACATGAGATGCTGGGCAAGAGGACTGCAGCTTGCTTTGCAGGCAGCTGTGCAAGCAGCTGTCATTACTAGAGGAAGCTGAGAAAAGGAGTTAGAATCATTGAATGGTTTAGGTTGGAAGAGACCTCAAAGATCATCCAGTTCTAACCCCCCTGTGCCATAGGCAGGGACACCTCCCACTAGATCAGGACGCTCAAGACCTCATCCAGCTTGGCCTTGAACACAGCCAGGGAGGGAGCAGCCACAACCTCCCTGGGCAACCTGTTCCAGTGTCTCACCACCCTCACTGTGAAGAACTTCCTCCTAACATCCCCTTTCAATCTCCCCTCTGCCAATTTGAACCCATTCCCCCTCATCCTGT
>VWZI01007083.1:34277-55450 GCA_013396835.1 Psilopogon haemacephalus | reverse complement strand
TGCACACAGTACTCCAGGTGGGGTCTGAGGAGAGCAGAGTAAAGGGGGAGAATCCCCTCCCTTGCCCTGCTGGTAATGCTTCTCTTAACGCAGCCCAGGACATGGTTGGCTGTCTGAGCCATGTGTGCACACTGTTGGCTCATGTTGAGCTTCTCATCCACCCAGACCCCCAGGTCCTTTTCCTCAGAGGTGCTCTCCACCCACTCACCACCCAACCTGTATTTGTGCTTGGGATTGCAGCAACCCAGGTGCAGGACCTTACACTTGGCCTTGTCACAGAGTTAGGAATGGATCTGCCCCAAGTTGCAGAGTTAGGAATGGATCTGTCCCAGGGAAGCACTGCACTCAACTCATTATCCTGAATTCCTCTGAAACCCAATGGGCTTTCTACCACGCAGTGCTTCCACCAGCACACTCCTCCCAAGTACAGACAAGCAGCACTACCCCAGCGCTTCCTGTGCCTAGTGGGTCACCTCAGCCCAGCAGCAAAAGGCACCAGGTCTTGTAGGGAAGCACAGGGCAATCCCCTGAAACACCTCCTAGACGTTCCCCACCTCCGAGGCTCCGTCTGAGCAGCCTGGTTTCAGCTCCCTGCCTTCCCTCTTTAAAAAGAGATGCTCGGTTCTGCTTTGCTAAACCCTATTTGGCAATGTGTCTAAACACAGGCAAACTTAATTAGTTCAGGAGGGAGACTCGGCATTTGTGGTGACGGCTTGAAGTAATGGGAAATGAGACAAGTCAGAGCTGGCAGGGCAGCCTCACTCAAGCCTCGTTCAGTGGCAGAGGGCTAATCAGATGTGACGCCGCACGCCGCAGCACCCAATCGGCGCCGCCGCGATGTGCCGCTGACTGCGCGGCTGCAACCCGGGCTCCTGCGAGCCACGAGCCTGGAAACACAAAATGTATTTTCTGCTTTGCCCTGGAGACACTTCAGGATTGAATTCTGAAGTTAATGGTTTAAAAAAAAAAAATGTTGGTTTTTTTTTTTTTAAAAAGGAAGGAGGAGAACTGAACCACTTGCTGCAACCTCATGGCCAGCAGTAGAGTCTTCTTTTCCAGCTGACTAGTGAGGCACAATCCATGCGAGAGACCACTGCAAATGGTGAACTGAGTATCTCCACTCCAGAACTGCATGCCACAGCATCACAGGACTTTTAGAGGTTGGAAGGGACCTGCAGAGATCAGAGTCCAACTTCTCTGCCAAGGCAGGATTCTCTAGGGTAGTTCGCACAGGAATGAATCCAGGCGGGTTTGGAAAGTCTCCAGAGAAGGAGACTCCACAACCTCTCTGGGCAACCTGTTCCAGTGCTCCATCACCCTCACTGTAAAGAAGTTCCTCCTCATGTTGAGGAGAAACTTTCCGTGTTCTAATTTGTAGCAATTGCTCTTTGTCTTAATGGAATGGGATAGAACAGAATAGAATAGGAACAGAAGAGAACAAGCCATGTTGGAAGAGACCTCCAAGATCATCCAGTCCAACCTAGCACCCAGCCCTAGCCAATGGCACTAAGTGCCCCATCCAGGCTTTTCTTGAACACCTCCAGGGACAGTGACTCCACCACCTCCCTGGGCAGCCCATTCCAATGCCAATCACTCTCTCTGGGAAGAACTTCTTCCTAATATCCAGCCTATACCTCCCCTGGCACAACTTGAGACTGTGTCCCCTTGTTCTGTTGCTGGTTGCCTGGGAGAAGAGACCAAGCCCCACCTGGCTACAACCTCCCTTTAGGTAGTTGTAGACAGTAATGAGGTCACCCCTGAACCTCCTCTTCTCCAAGCTAAACAACCCCAGCTCCCTCAGCCTCTCCTCACAGGGCTGTGCTCCAGGCCCCTCACCAGCTTTGTTGCCCTTCTCTGGACATGTTCCAGTACCTCAATATCTTTCTTGAATTGAGTGGATGAGAAGTGGACACAGTACTCAAGATGTGGCCTGACCAGTGCCAAGTCCAGGGGAAGGATAACTTCTCTTGTCCTGCTGGCCACACTATTCCCGATATAGGCCAGGATGCCATTGGCTCTGCTGCCCACCTGGGCACACTGCTGGCTCATGTTCAGCTCCTATCTCCCAGCACCCCCAGGTCCCTCTCTGCCTGGCTGCTCCCCAGCCACTCAGCTGCTGACCAGCAAAAAGAGACTGGCCCCATCCACTTGACACCCACCCCTCAGATATTTGTACACATTGATCAGATCTCATCTCAGTCTTCTCTTCTACAGACTTCTCCCCATGTCCTGCTGAGCCAGCTCACCCCATAGCCCCTACGGCTCACCAGAAATGGGGCTCATCTCTACCTGTTTTTTCCCCACTGTTGAGCTCTGAAGAAAAAGAAAGAGAATCATCCAGAAAAACTTGATCACTCCATACAGACACCAAGTTAGAATGCCACTATCTAAGAACCTTGTTATCCCACTGTGTGAGTGATGGAAAGATGGGCACTGAACAAAGATAACTCTGCTCCTGACAACTATCACCATAAGCAGTAAACTGGACTCCCAGAACAGCAGAACAGGTATGAAGAACTGAAGAAAGAGAACAGGTGAGAAACAGAAGTCTAGCAAGTACCTGCAGCTGTCTTTTTGCTGGTCTTTAACAAAAGTTTGAATATGATACATAAGGAAAAATAAGCCTTACTCGTAATTTAATCCTGGAATTGGCAAGGTACACCAGCTCTGGACATGGCCCCAGCAGACCCAGATTTTGACTCAAAAGTTTGTCTACCACAATCCTGTCTGGAGCATGGCAAATTTCTCATCTCCACTAGTGCTTGTGCTACTGCTTTGGTCCCCATGTCTCACTAATCACACCAAGAGGAAGCAAAGAGCTGTCTGCCAGACCACTCTCTGGGAAGAACTGGTGCCGATTGTTCCCAGGCTGTGTACAGTTTATTTAGGCTCCCAGCTTGGAGAAACCAATGTCACACTGAAAACCAAGTAACACTACTAATGAGTTGTGGATGTCAGTTTAGCATTGGATGTGTCAAGCCCATGTTTTCCTGGTGTGACAACAACAGGAGTCTTTATCCAGGACGCAGAGGGAATGAAAAGCTGAAGGTGAGATTAGAGAAATCCAAGTGAATTCAGCACAATGTGACACTGATCTGCAAAGGCTTTACAGATTAGACTAATCTAATTCTTAGACGTTTAACTTTTGAGTTTTAAACACGTTTTTAGGTCAGTAGTCTAGATATTTTCATAACAAAACATGCACATAAACTGACGCTTCCCAAGTCCCCACCTTTGTGCTCTCTATATACAGCTGCCTAGATGCTGAAGATGACCTTAACAGTAAGGACACCGATGAAGTGTGCCAGGCTTTGCTTGTACCCTCTTTCCAAAGACTGCTCTGTGGTTCACATCCAGTTACTGTGCCAAGATGGCAGAGAGAAAGCCTTGCATGCAGAAGTCAGAGAAGGACCACTGCTTGATTTGGGTGTATACAGTTCAATGTCTGTGCTGAGCAATGCCCCACCCTTTGGAAAACATATTGGATAAAAGGGAAGGCATCACAAAGCTCCATTTTAAACCTCTCTGGGGATTCTAAAAGGATTCAAAGAACACCCTAGGCAGCGATCTTGCACTGTGCCCAGTGCCCATACATCTTCTTAAATCACCTTCCATTCTATGCATAACAAACAACAATTTCCCTAAGAAACAAAAGACAGTCGGAGGCTCGTTAAGGACAAAGACACGGAGCAAAAAAAAAGCCCAGAAAATTCCCCTCCCCTTTCCATACTCACATCACTTTCAAATCCCAGTCTCCACAGGTCACAAAAATCGACTTGACGCTGGGATCTAAGAGGCCTTCCTTTGCCATCCACTCGTCAACCCTCTGAAAGGCAGGCAAGAATAGGGGATGAGTTTTGCAGAGACAGGCCGAGCCGCAACAGTTAAACTCAGATAAGCTGCTTGCAATCAAGGGAGAAGAAAATTGTGATCTTATCCACTCTCTCCCTCTCTCTCTCTTCTCTCTTTGCTTGCCATCTCAACAACAGCACGTTTGGACCTTTGAAGATTTCCGATAGGAGACATCAGGCAACCAGAGCAGAGATGATCTTATCAGACACCGCAGCAGCTCCCTGAGTGGAGGGATGGAAGTTGTGTGGCATTAACGGGACAACACAACTGTGCTGTTACCTGTCATTCCTCCTCCACTTTTCCTCTCCCTGTATCAAATGGGCTGGCAGTGAGCATAACTTTTGTCCTTTCCAGCGAAGAGAAAACACAGGCATCCTGGGACTCCTATCCTACAGCATTTCTCACATGCTCCAACTCGGTACAGCTCCAAGGGGATACGAGAGAGAGAGAGAAATGGAAGGGCTGGGTACACACAGGCACTGTGTGGCACTGACAGGCAAAGCCATGGACCTCCTTCCTCTCCATGCTGGGAGTCTCTTTCCTCCTTACAGTTCTGTGGAAGTGTTCATTCAGGGTACAGCATGAAGTAAATCCACTATTCCTGATCAGCTTCAGGAATAGGGGAAATGGAGCAAAGCTGGAGGTGGGGAGATTCAGATGGGATGTGAGGAGGAAGTTCTTCAGCATGAGACTGGTGAGGCCCAGGAATGGGCTGCCCAGGGAGGTGGTTGAGGCCACATCCCTGGAGATGTTTAAGGCCAGGCTGGATGAGACTGTGGCCAGCCTGGTCTATGGTAGGGTGTCCCTGGGCATGGCAGGGGGCATTGGAACTAGATGATCCTTGTGGTCCCTTCCAACCCTGACTGATTCTATGACTCTATGTTCTGGATCCACTTCAGAAATGGACCACGTTAATCTGGAGGATGCATATCTACCTTGGGGATTAACTAGGAGGAACTAACTTAGACCAGAACTTCCACGCTGACACTTATTCCAGCTAATACTAGCAAATTAGAATCATAGAATGGTTTACGTTGGAAAAGACCTCAAAAATCAGCCAGTTCCAACCCCCCTGTGCCATAGGCAGGGACACCTCCCACTAGAACAGGTCACTCAAGACCTCATCCAGCCTGGCCTCAAACACCTCCAGCCAGGGAGCAGCCACAACCTCCCTGGGCAACCTGTTCCAGTGCCTCACCACCCTCACTGTGAAGAACTTCCTCTTAACATCCCCTTTAAGTCTCCCCTCTGCCAATTTGAACCCATTCCCCCTCGTCCTGTCATTATAAGACTTTGTGAATAGTCCCTCCGCAGCCTTCCTATAGGCCCCCTTCAGATACTGGAAGGTTACTATAAGGTCTCCTCATATATAAATTATGTGCCCCAAATCTTCCCGTGGCAAGTAACAGGTAACCAGCTGTAATTATGCAGTCTTACTAGCAGCATTTCCAGTACTTCATCAAGTGAACACCCTTGTAGGGAATTCCTTTGTTAGAGTCTCTACCTCAGACTCCTCTACACCCCCTTCTTTTGCCTTACTCAACACCTTCAGCTCCTGAATAAACAAGCGTGCCCTAGGAGCTGCCCAACCCAAACTGCATTTTAACCTAGAAACATGCTGCTTTTCAGTGAGACAAACAAACAAATCTACAGAATATTTCCACACTCTAAGAAGCCCTCATAAAAACAGAATCAACCCTTTTCTGCAATACTCCAGCAGCAGTTCACCCACCCAAAGAGGGCTCTTCCCCCTGGGGAAGCAGGCAAAGGCATCCGTATGCTTACAGACACGCACCGCTGCTACGTGCTCTCTGGAGAGCACCAGAGAGAGTTGGGGGCTTGCATAGATGTAAGATGTCACCTTCACAGAGCACCATCTTCAGCTTTGTGCCACTGCCACAGCCTTTAGGGCAGGAGATGGTGCCTCTTTCTGCAACTAATGATAAAATAACCCTCTGGAGTAAAGCTCCCTGCAAAGTAGCACCCAGCCTCTTGGCCACATTCCTGTCTCACTTGAGCTGCTGGGATATTGCAGCCCAGCCCTGTGCAAGGCTCCCCAGAGCAAGGCACAGTCAGCAGTAACCTTCCTAAACTTCCTGATGCGAGTGCCCACCAAGTGCTGGCTCCATGGAGGATTTAAAACCCTTTAATTTGATTTTCTCAAATAAGCAATTGTTGCAATTATTCTGATTAGGAACAATTAGGTAACACAGCAGAGGAAATCCTGACAGAGACAATGCATTGAACACCAACCTGCAGCTCAAGCAGACTCTGCTTGAGGAGGCTTCCTCCACTATTTGACTACCAACAAAAGCTATTGATGGAGAAACACTTCCGAGCTAATTAAGCCCTAAATGCTGTAGGAATTCAGCACTAAGCAGATGGCATTATTAGGACACTATCTGCATTCACACATCCTCTAGATTAGATTTTAAAGGCATTTTCTTTCTATACTACATGTATTATTAAGCATTTAAACAGGTAGAAAAAAAAAAACTAATTTAATAAAGCGCTAAGGGAGGCAAAAGAAAACGAAGGCAGAAGCTCCGGGAGCAGCGGTCTCAAGCAATGCCCTGGTGCTTTAAAGCTGGCTCAAGCAAGATTTGCCTCTTCTCCTCCTCTACTGGCAGGAGTTTAGATATCTTGTCAGCACCCTTGACATGAACAGCTGGAGATGACAGATCAATGGTTCAATACTCCCAGCAGTGTGTCACCAACGTGACAGCAAATGTTATTCTAATGAAGCTGTAATCATAGTCAAATTACGCGGTTCGATTCTCAGCAAGGGGAGGGTGCAGGGACCAGAGATGAAGAGAGGACAACAGGATCAGAGGTCAGAGTTCAGGAACTAAAGGTTACTCCGCTTACCTCGAGCACTTGCTGGAGGCTCGGCTGCCCATCCACCATGCCTTGAATAATCCCAGTCAGCTGAAACAAGAAACAGACAGAAAGCAGGCATCAGAGCAGCGCTCAAAAGATCATTAGAGAGGTCTCCTCTCCTGTCCATCTTGGCTGTAACCAAAACATGCTCCTGTGACCCACAGGGACACTGCTGAGAAGCCAGCCACAGCACAATGACCCTGGCAGCTCTGCAATCACAGGCAAGGGCACGGCATCATCCCCAGCAGAAATGCAGGGAGGGCCCCTACCCGCACCACAAAAAGCTCTCAGTAGGGTGAGATCCACGTGGGAATCAGTGGTACCCTTTGCCCCTCTGATACCCAAAAGGTCCCTTTCCAACATGCATTTCAGTTTTGATGTTGCCTTGACTTAGAGAGGCAGCAGTGACCAGCAGGGACTCTGGCTATTCCCCTGCTATGGTGATGACATCTAAACTGCAGTCTTTGGTGAACACAACAGACCACAACTGGTGAGACCCAGAGCGGACCCAGCCATGCTCCCCTGTGCTGAACAGCCAGCTCTGTGCTTTCCCACCCCAGCATCCTCTGCATTTTCAAACTGTATTTAAAATAACTGAACAAAATCTGAAGACAACTCCTTTCCTTCAGAACCCTGGTCTACTCTAGTTTTAAGAATCATAGAATCAGTCAGAGTTGGAAGGGACCACAAGGATCATCTAGTTCCAACTCCCCTACCATGCCCAGGGACACCCTACCCTAGATCAGGCTGCTCACAGCCTCATCCAGCCTGCCCTTAAACACCTCCAGGGATGAGGCCCCAACCACCTCCCTGGGAAACCCATTCCAGGGCCTCACCACTCTCATATTGAACAACTTCCTCCTCACGTCTAGTCTGAATCTCCCCACCTCCAGCTTTGCTCCATTCCCCCTAGTCCTCCTCACTACCTGAGAGCCTAAAAAGTCCCTCCCCAGCTTTTCTGTAGGCCCCCTTCAGATACTGGAAGGCCACAATAAGGTCACCTTGGAGCCTCCTCTTCTCCAAACTGAATAGCCCCAACTCTTTCAGTCTGTCCTAATAGCAGAGGTGCTGCAGCCTTCTGAGCATCCTCGTGGCCCTTCTCTGGACACGCTCCAGCATGTCCACATCCCTCTTGTAATAGAGGCTCCAAAACTGGATGCATTACTCCAGGTGGGGTCTCATCAGGGCAGAGCAGAGGGGAAGAATCACCTCTCTCAACCTGCTGGTGACACTTCTCCTGATGCAGCCCAGGCTCTGGTTGGCTTTCTGGACTGCAAGTGCACACTGCTGCCTCATGTTGAGCTTCTCGTCCACCAGCACCCCCAAGTCCCTCTCCTCAGGGTAGCTCTTTAGCCAGTCACTGTCCAGGCTAGATTTGTGCTTAGACCACATGCAGGACCTTGCACTTGGTCTTGTTTAACCTCATGAGGCTGGCTTGTGCCCACCTCTCCAGCCTGTCCAGGTCCCTCTGGATGCCATCCCTGCTCTCCAGCATATCTGTTACACCACACAGCCTGGTGCCATCAGCAAACTTGCTGAGGGTGGACTCAATTCCTTTGTCCCTGTCGCCCACAAATACGTTGAACAAGAGGTTTCTTAGGAACAAGAGGTTCCTTAGGAACAGGTTCTGCCAACAGGCAGTGCAACTGCCCATACCCAAACTGCTTGGCTGTTTAAAGCTAGACACACAAATAAAAAGATGCGGTCTCATGGGCCTCTGCCTGTGTCTGCCCAGGATCGCTTGAGGCACATGGAAAAGAGATAATTTTTCTGTCTGCCTCCCACCTGACAAAACTGTCTTTTAACATATCGAATATTGGAGGTCAGTAGCTCGCCATCAATGCACCTAAGTAATTAAAAAAATCATTATGAAAACAAGTGCACACTCCAGGATTTCACTTCCTATGGCGCTTCCCTGACGCTACGCATCTCACACGTTCTCATAAAGCAAAGGTCAAGCGAAACCTGGGAGCGTGCCCTGCTGCCTGCACCTGCATCCCAGCCTCGAGAAGCCAGCAGCCAGTTGAGAGGTGCTGACAGCCCCACCACTACTCAGAAGTGCTGACCATCTTAACCCACTCGTAAAACAAACCCTCCCACAAATCACAGGGCTCTGCTTTGTTAAGTGTGTGACGGCTGAAAGAAGCTCAGCGGTTTCCACCTCTCCGTTTCTTTGGTTGCTTGGCTTGCAGCAGGGAACTCAGAGGAAGGGAAGGATAGGGGAAAAAAAAAAAAAAAAAGAGATTAAACTCCAATTAAACTGTAATTACATTTAATGAATACCAAATACCTGATTCACTGAATAAGCTGTAAGTGGGAAGATTATTTTCTCCTAGTGACTTCCATGGAATGGTAATATATACCTTTTAGGGGAAGTATTTTAATTTTAAGAACGCAGAGTTCCTCTAGCTGGGTTTCTCAAGTTCATCAAGCCATTATGAGGTGGAATTTTAAGGAAGTAGAGGGACACAGACACTCTTTTATATTCCAGAAACTGGCTTTATATTAATCTGTACTTTAATTGGGGAACAGCTGCTACATGCAGACTTCCCAGACTCTGAGAAGCAAACAGATATGAGAGGTTAACACATGGCTCTTTAGAGCAGTTTTTAAAGCTCATTGGCTTGGTTTATTTTTGGTTGCTTGGTGGTTGTTTTTGGTTTTTTGGTGGTGGTTTGTTGGTTTTTTTTTTGGTTGGGTTGTTGGGGTTTTTTTTGGGGGGGGAGGAGGGTGTTTTTGCTTGGGGTTTGGGGTGGTTTTGTTTTGTTTCATACCCTCTTTCTCCCCTATGCGTTTGCCTAGCAGAGGTGGACAGTTCACCTACTGCACAATGCTGGCTCTGCCTCTCGGAGGACAGCTCAAATCAAAGCTCTGGAATCACAGAATCAGTCAGAGTTGGAAGGGACCACAAAGATCATCTAGTTCTACCCACCCTGCCATGCCAAGGGGCACCCTACCCTAGACCAGGCTGCCCACAGCCTCAGCCAGCCTGGCTGCAAACATCTCCAGGTGTGATGCCCCAACCACCTCCCTGGGAAACCCATTCCAGGCTCTCACTGCTCTCATGGTGAACAACTTCCTCCTTACATCCAATCTGAATCTCCCCACCTCCAGCTTTGCTCCATTTGCCCCTAGTCCTCTCACTACCTGAGAGCCTAAAAAGTCCCTCCCCAGCTTTTCTGTAGGCTCCCTTCAGATCCTGGAAGGCCACAAGGTCACCTGGGAGCCTCCTCTTCTCCAGACTGAACAGCCCCAACTCTTTCAGTCTGTCCTCATAGGAGAGGTGCTGCAGCCCTCTGAGCATTCTTGTGGCCCTTCTCTGGACACACTCCAGCATGTCCACATCCCTCTTGTAGGAGGGGCTCCAGAACTGGATGCAATACTCCAGGTGGGGTCTCACCAGAGCAGAGTGGAGAGGGAGAATCACCTCCCTCGACCTGCTGGCCACACTTCTCCTGATGCAGCCCAGGATCTGGTTGGCTTTAGAATAGAATAAGCCAGGTTGGAAGTGACTGAAAGATTATTTTTTAGGAAAGAATCAAAGAATGGGTTGAAATGGACCTTTAAAGGACCTTTGAAGTCCAGCCTCTTCTGCACTAAGCAGGGAACAAAATAGGTCACTCAAGGTGCCACCAAACCTGATCTTGAATGTTTCCAGGGATGGAACAGGGAAAGATTGAAAGGGGATGCTAGAAGGAAGTTCTTTCCAGTGTGTGTGGTGAGATACTGGGACAGGTTGCCCAGGGAGGCTGTGGCTGCTCCGTCCCTGGAGATGTCCAAGGCTAGGTTGGATGAGGCCTTGAATGACCTGTTCTAGTGGGAGGTGTTCCCGCCTATGGCAGGGGGCTGGAACTGGATGATCTTCGAGGTCACTTCCAACCTCAACGATTCCATAATTCTATGGGATATCCACCACCTCACTGGGCAATCTGTTCCAATGTTTCACTACCCTCACCACAAAAAAGTCTTCCTTCTATTTACCCTTTTTTGGTTTAAAACTATTACCCTCCTTGTCCTTTCACAAGAGACCATGCTAAAAAGTTTGACCCAATCTTTCTTATGAGGCCTTTTTAAGTACTGAAAGGCTGCAAGAATCACAGAATGGTTTAGGTTGGAAGGGACCTCAGAGATCAGCCAGTTCCACCCTTCCTGTGCCATAGACAAGGACACCTCCCAATAGAACAGGTCACTCAAGGACCTCATCCAGCCTGGCCTTGAACACCTCCAGGGAGGGAGCAGCCACAACATTCCTGGGCAACCTGTTCCAGTGTCTCACCACCCTCACTGTGAAGAACTTCCTCCTAACATCCCATTTAAATCTCCCCTCTGACAGTTTAAACCCATTCCCCCTCATCCTGTCATTACAAGACCTTGTGAACAGTCCCTCTTCAGCCCTCCTGTAGGCCCCCTTCAGATACTGGAAGGCTACTATAAGGTCTTCTCAAAGCCTTCTCTTCTGTGATTCTCCAGGCTGCAGAGCCCCAACTCTTGTAGCCTGTCCTTATAGCAGAGTTGCTCCAGCCCTCTGATAATCTTTGTGGCCCTCCTCTGGACTCTCTCCAACAGTTCCATGTCCTTCTTGTGTTGGGAGCCTCCCTGGAGCCTTCTCTTCACAATCTGAGCAACCTTGAGTCTGTCAGGCTTTCCTTACAGGAGACTTGTTCCAGCTCTCTGCTCATTTTTGTGGCACTCCTCTGGACTCGCCCCTACAAGTCTATGTCTTTCCTCTACTGACAGGCAACTTTTTGGTATCATGGTCAGCACTGATGTAAAGGGCTTCTGCTGTTCTGAACACCTGCAGGACCGCACCTGGTCAGAGCTGTAGCCCTGATGGCCACGGAAGTACAGGGCAGAATGGTCTCATCCAGACATTTCCCATCAGATAGGAAAGCAGACACAGAAGTCTCAGCAAACAGCCGCTGCTTGATCTTGCCTGACTCCTTCCCTGCCCAGCCAACTTATCCATACAAGAACACATCACCAAGCACACACAAGATTCCTGCTGCAGAAATCACACACACAAATACAAATGGATATACCTGCTCCACGAGTACATCTCAACACAGGTCAGAAAGTCCTCAAAAGAGACTGGACTTCTACTATTCTCTTACCCTTTCTGATTCTTTCCCTGTTACATCCTAACCCAGTGCAGGATTATTGGTCCTGCGGTTTTGATGAAGTATAAAAACATAAAATTGCACCATTGTGATCCCGAGAAGCACATGGTGCTTGGAAACATAAACAAGCTATAAGGCATTCATCTTCTTTTACTTTTATTGCTTGCTTCTTCAGGGAAAAAAAAAAAAAAAAGGAAAATCAATACAAATTAATCATAAAAAGAGAGGAAAGTACCATGAAAAAGCCTGTACAAGCACATTCTGTGTAGAGGGAACCTTTCACATAAGCTCCTAGCATGAACCTTTTCAGGTATTAGACAAACCACCTACACCTTTCCAAAAGGTCATGATGAGCTTTATATACCCAACAATGCCTTTTAACCACTTGGAAGCACTTTCTGCTGTCTCTGTCTAAACATTCATCACACCCCACATCCTAACCAAACCTCATCACCTGCTGTTTCACAGGAACGGGCCAAGAGAAAGGGGACCAAGTAAGAGCTGCAGAGTAAAGCCTGCGATGGGATGGAAATTAGAATGAGAGGTTGGAAGAAGCTTCTGTAGTCAATGAAGAGCA
This sequence comes from Psilopogon haemacephalus, assembly GCA_013396835.1. NCBI lineage: Eukaryota > Metazoa > Chordata > Aves > Piciformes > Megalaimidae > Psilopogon > Psilopogon haemacephalus. The sequence goes on along the minus strand of VWZI01007083.1, from coordinate 43,024 downwards.
CAGACACACCAAAAGCTAAGGAAAAGGGTTGCCTTGAGTGACCACAAGCTCTCCACTCTTGCAAACACCCTTTCCACGTTGAGTGTCTTTTCAAGAAGGCAGTTCTTTACATGAGGAGGAAGTTCTTCACCATGAAGTCCCCGGAATGGGTTGCCCAGGGAGGTGATTTGGGCCACATCTCTGGAGGGGATCATCCATGAGGATGATCAGAGGGCTGCAGCACCTCTGCTATGAGGACAAACTGAAAGAGTTGGGGCTGTTCAGTCTGGAGAAGAGGAGGCTCCCAGGTGACCTTCTTGTGGCCTTCCAGTATTTGAAGGAAGCCTACAAGAAAGCTGGGGAGGGACTTTTTAGGCTATCAGGTAGTGAGAGGATTAGGGGAATGGAGCAAAGCTGGAGATGGGGAGATTCAGACTGGATGTGAAGAGGAAGTTCTGCACCGTGAGAGTGGTGAGAGCCTGCAATGGGTTGCCCAGGGAGGTGACTGAGGCCACATCCCTAGAGGTGTTTAAGGCCAGTCTGGATGAGGCTGTGGTCAGCCTGTTGTAGAGTAGGGTGTCCCTAGGCATGGCAGGGAGGTTGGAACTAGCTGATCCTTGTGGTCCCTTCCAACCCTGACTGATTCTATGATTCTATTCTAAGGAAGACAGATGTGAGAGGTACTCCAGACCCAAGGAGTAAGTTGAGCAACCCATGTGATCCTCCCCCACACGGTCTATATCTGTTGCTTCCCAAGCAATGGGGAGAGGGTGAGCAGTGGCAGAGCAGACAGGTTCTCACATAACACCAACACCATTGCTTTTGCTACAGAGCTTATCTGGGAAACCATCGTATTTCTCCTCCAAGGCAGTTTGCTGATTACCTAAGCACTTGTCTCTAGTGTACAATCTGATAATCAGGCCTGGTCTTTCTTTGTAGACAAAGAGGCCAATAAATCTCACCCTTTGTAAGCAGAGGTGTCTAGAGAAAGCCCTTTACTAGCGTTTAGCGACATGGGTATTTTTTCAGAAAACATAAACCAGCTGCAAGTCAATAGCAAGTGCTGGAGCTGTGTGGGCAGCAGCTCTCCAGGAGCTGGACACACAGCATGTCCCAGCTGTGTCCGCAGGGTCTCAGGAGAACCTACACTAGGAGCACAGTGCTGACCCCTGCACCTGCCTAGCAAGCGTCACTGACCCACGGTCTTCTACGCAGCCACGAAGGCCTCCACAAAGAAGTGGCTGAAAATGTGAAATTGTATTTTTGCAACTGTTTAGTAAGGTCCTCTGCATGACCACCTCACCTGTGGCTCGTAGGGGAGGGTCTCAAAGTCAGCCCTGAATACAGGGCCCAGGCACCAAGCCAGTTACCCCTCCAGCAGGATCTCACTTGCTGCACCTCAACAGGCACAGTGACCATAATGACAGAAGGTTGTTTAGATGGAGCACTTAGTGATATAGTTTAGCCATGAACCGGCACGAGTAGGCTTGTGTTGGTTTGAACTAACTGGAGAATTTGAGTGAGAAATTAGACTACTGGCTGAGAGAGGTAAACACAGTATGTCACTTCACCCAGAGCTTTACTGAGAAAGAAAAATTTGGTTTTAAGAACTGTTCTGAAAACAACGAGATAGCAGATGGCTTCTGACCGTTCTGCGCTGTGGCTGCTTCTCTTGCATGGTCTCCTTTCTCTCTGTCTTGGTAGCTAATTCAGAGTAAAACTACTAACTCCTTCCTATTACTAATCCCCCCGGACGATCTACTTCAGCTTATCTGCAGCATCAACAGGTGGTGAGATAAGACTGGGGAAGGGGGGAAAGGTGGTAGGGGATGTTTGGTTACCCCCTCTTGGGAATTTTGGTCTTCGGGAGGGTGTTTCTGTATTACCTTTTCACTGTATATATCTGTAAATATCTGTTATACCTTGTAAATATTTGCTTGTATATTGTGCACTGCTGTAAATAGAAAGCTTCATTTATCAACTTCCAGTGCTTTTGAGTCCTAGCCAGGATTTATAAAAGGTGGGGGGGGCAGGTAACTGCTAAACCACTACAAGAGTTAACAGTTGGACGTGATGATCTCATTAGTCTTTTCCAACCTGAATGATCCTATAAGAGAGGCCATGCTGTCACCAAGCATCATGGGCATGGTTGCAGGTTTACCCAGGAGCGAGTGGTTTCCAGGCTAGGATTAAAACCAGCTCCCTAACGCACACTGCTAATAACGGAGAACTTGATGAACCTACCAAGCTGGACCATTTTGTGCCACCAATACACACAGGTTGGGGCTCCGAAGCCATTTTGCCTGCTGGCCTCAGCACTGACCATTTTTATTCAGCTCTGGACACAAGACACTTGACTGAAGTCAGCAGCAGAGTATGCAACTGGGATACATCATGCCCATCCTGGGAACTCCTGCAAGCTGCACAGCTGGTGCACACACACATATGGTTCTACTTGCTCAAAGGCTCCACACAGAAGACACAAACCCGCAAAGATACAAACAGCTGCTCCAGGCTCCCACGAGCAAGGGAAGACAGAGAAACTAGCACCAGAGAGTGGGAGCATTAGGTAGGCTGAACTTCTGTCAACAGCTCAGTATCCAGAGAACCTCTCAGTGTCCTCAGGATGTGGCAGACCAGAGGCTCCATTCAGCTCCAACAGCCACACTAAGTAAGTCATGCAGACACTCACCGCAAGAACAGAGCTGCAACTTGTAGCAGCAGGAGGAAGGGCCCAAGAGAGGAACTTCCAGCAAAAGGGACAAGTTAATGAAAACAAGACAACATCTCTCTAGAATTTAGAGGACATGTAAAATGGACACTCCTGGCTGTACTCTAGAAGGTAACATTGCTTTGAGCAAAAATCAGGTGCAAGCTGTGATATTTATCACATTTGTACAAGCAGATGTCCAGCAAACCTCATGGGGATAAGGGCAGCCAAAGCAGTTGTCCAGCCTTCTAGCATTAATGTTCCAAAACTGTATCCATTATAACCCTCTGTTTTCACACATTTATAGCTTTTTGAAAGTCTCTCTCCTGGGAATAATATTCTCTGTGCTTAGTTGTTGGTTGGGGTTTTTTTTTAAAGTTTAAATAAAATACCTTCAGATGGTTTTTAGTTACAAGAAAATTTTTTATAAGTATTTGTTTTTACAACATGGAAGGGGCTGGTTGGTCCTGGAGGATACTCTGTCTAACACAGAGGAGTCATTTTATATCAAGTTTGTTCACATGGGACAAGCACTTCAAGGGCCTAAACCTACAGCCAAGGAGGTCAGGGAAAACATACCACAATGTCAATGATCCCAGATGAGACGGGGACAGAACAAAGAACTTGGATAGTCTGATTCCCAGTCACTACTTCAGTTACTGACTGACCAACATCAAACCAGTGGACTGACAGGGAAAAAAGCCCAAAGCAAAAGAAACTTAAACTTTGTTTTGATGGTTATAGCACAGAGGAAAAACACACTTGCAGGAACAGTCAGTTTTTTTGTTGAATAAAAAAAAAACAAAAAACAACCCACGCTCCCCTATTCCTTTGAACCTTCAGAGATCACATTTACTGCTTTCATCCTCTCGCCTGTATCTGCAGAAAGGTGGCTGCAGCTCAAGAGCAGCTGTCCTTGGCAATGACAGTAACCAAGTACCAAGAGGACACTACCCCAGCAAACATTTCAAGCACCCAAGCACAACATCAAAATGTCTTAAAACCACAGACATAAGTTATTCTTCTGCTCTGAAGGACTTACCAAATCCCATTAGGCAGGCCCACAGGAGAGTCATTTAAGGCCTCTGAACCAGGCAGACATACAACACTTTCTTGCCTTGCAAGCATTTTCTTTAAGCTTCCCCCACCAAAGAGAAGCATGGCAAAACCACAACATACTCTCATCAAGGCTACAGCATTTCAAGTATGAGCTAACAGGAGTGCTTTTATTCTGTCCTCACAGTTAAAACATTTTTTTGTTAGACAGCTACCTTAGTTAGCAGCTCACACAGAGAGTTACCTATGAACCTAAACTGAGGTCTTGACATGCTACTGCAATGCCAAAAAATTACCCCCCCCTTGCCCTTAACTTGAAACTGGAGTGATGTGCTGCCTTGCAGCCACACCACGAAGAGGCAACCCCAACCCGTGGTGCAATGGAAACCTGCTTCCCAGGGAGACTCTCGGAGCACCAGGGAACCTTTGCACTTTACCTCTGTACAGAAGGGCGTAAGCTGGGGATGCACCACAGGCTGAACATACATGTGAAAGGTGGACTCAATCTCCATCGTCCTGCCATTCAGCTTCAGGATAGGGAATTCGATGATTTCCTGAAGAGGGCAAAAAGAAAAGCAGCTGTTCATTTAAAACAAACAAAAAACAAAGCAGGAAATGATCTTGCCTAGCAAGCCAGCTGTAAAATGAGGGGTCTGACGGTCCGAAACAAAACCATGCCCAACACAAAGCTCTGCAAACCAAGTGGGAAAATGGTGCCAGAGCACAAAGCGCATCCAACACCATGAGCACAGAAGAGGATGGTTGGTGCTGATGCCCCTTATGGCCAGGATGAGCAGCAAGGAGGTCTCTGTGCTCAGCACTGGGACTGCATGCATTGTCACCTAAGATGAACCTCAGGAAGATGGTTTAGCATCAATTGCAGATGCTACTGTGCTGGCTTGAACTAATTATTCGAGGATCTGAATGAGAAATTAAGACTACAGGCTGAGAGAGGTAAACACTGATGGGTCCTACTTCACTCATAGCTTTACTGAAGAAGAAAAAAAAAGAATTTAAGAGTTGTAACCCAAATATAGGTAAGTCAGACAGTTTCTGACTGCTCTGGGCTGTGGCTGCTCCTGCATGGCTTTTCTCCTTTTGTAGCTGAATGTGAATAATTCCACTAAATTCTTTCCTGCTGCAAATATAGATGAGTCAGTTTCTGACCGTTCTGGGCTGTGGCTGCTCCTGCATGGCTTTCTCCTTTTGTTGCTGAATCGGAATAATTTCACTAACTTCTTTCCTGCTACTAATCCCCCTGGCCCATCTACCTCCGCCTATCTGCTGCATAAAACAGATGGTGAGATAAGACTGGGGGAAAAGGGGGAGGTGGTAGTGGTGGGAGGGCTGTGGTGTTTCCGTATTACCTTTTCACTGTATATATCTGTAAATATCTGTTATACACTGTAAATATCTGCTTGTATATTGTGCAAAGCTGTAAACATAAAGCTTCATTTATTAACTTCCAGTCGACTGAGTCCTAGCCTGGGTTATTTCAAAGTGTGAGGGGGCAGATAACTGCCAAACCACCACAGCTACCCAGCAACATGGACATGTACTCGCATTTGTTTAGCAAGGACATCCCAGAAGCTGCGCCCTCCCCAAGACCACTTTCACCCTTCCCACCATGCCACCCTTTTGGAGGACACCACCAGACAGACAACGTGAGCTACTTCTCCCAGGAGAGGCTGAGGAGCACTATGCTCCTTCTGCAGTGAGGAAGAGAAGCTGGAGGCCACTCCCAAATCCATCCCTAAGGGATACGGCAGAGTCGCAAGCCTCGCCTCATTTTCATCTTTGCAGCCAATTTATGCTCGATAGAGAAATAAACCCGCTCCTTCATCAGGAGAATGTTCAATTATTTGTACAATCAGCAGTCAAAAATTTACATGGACCTGTTAATAAAAAAGTTTAAGCAAATCCAGTGGCGATGGATTCTTCAATTATTAAAAAATATGCACGAAATTAAAAAAGAAAACGGCCAAATAAAAGCGATAAAATCCTTTGTGTTCGCCCTCCACCCCCTTTTCCTCCCTCCAGTTTAATGTAAGGGGAGAAGTGACAATTTGTTTGGTGTCTTTTAAAGAATAATTTGTCTGTGTTATTTAATAGAGATGCATGGCACCAAGGTTCTGGAGTGCAAATGAGCCCGCTGAGTGATATCCATGCAACAAGCCTCTCAAATCACTTCTGGAGAGAAAGAGAAGGAGAGAGAGGAGGGGGGGGAAGGAGAGAGAATAAAAAAAAATATTGCTTTTTAATATTCAAAAACAGTTTGCAAAATTTAATCAAAGCAGAGCAAAAGCTAACATTTTTACCACTTTGACATTTTTATTAGCGCTTTCATAAATTTTTAAAACATGAATGGAATTAGTTTAACAACAACAACAACACAAAACAAAACAAAACAAAAAACAACCCAAAGTGCCTGAAAACATCTGGAAGAGACAAATAAGAAATTTTTTAAAATAAAATTAAAAAAAAAAAAAAATCCCAACTCCTGTGTGTAAAATTAGCATGTGGCAAACGCAGTCGTTGCGGAGGAACTAACACAGGTTTTTGACCCTGCAACCTTCACGACCCACAGGTGGAAATTATCATCTGGTCACACATATAAGCTGATGACATCAGCACCTCAGCAGGCAGAAAGAAGGCCAGCAGCTGGGTGGATAAATGGAAACAACAAATAATTTAAGCAGCCAGGAGAAACACCCAATTTCCAGGGTGGGCAGAGCCCGTGGGCACAGCAGAGCAGCTCCCTGGAGCATTAGGCACACAGCCCAGACTGGGGCACGTGGGGACCATGTGCCGCTGAGATGGAAAGCCTGAAAAAAAGAATGGAAGTGTTAACAGTGCTGAACTGCTCAGGTGTAGGCATTGAGCAGGCGAGCTACAGAGGACACAGGGGTTTTCCCCACGGACAGCTGTGACACACTCTGCATATGCTTGGCAGGCTAAGGCAAGAGCGGAGGGTTGGGCACATCCCTCCTCACCGCCGTACCACCCCCACCAGCTGTCACCAAGTGTCCCCAGAAAAGAGATGAAATTCGACCCGTGGGCTAGAAGGGGAGGAGGGCACAGAGACGAAACACCTGATGGCCCAGACTGCCTGTTGTGGTGCAGCCAAATTCTGCAGCCACCCTGCATGACTTGTGGAAATATGAAAAAAAAAAAAAATCTGAGTAAGAGATGCTGAACCATGCGGAGAGTTATCACAGCTGGGCTCTGAAATCAGCAAATTTCTGTTCAAAAGTGAAACAGCCTGCAAAGTTGGAAGTCAATGAACAGGGCATCACAACGGAGGCAGGCTTAACCTCAGGATAACACCACCAGCCCTCCAACCAGGCTGTGGTGCCTCACTGCCCCTTAGCTCTGCATCCCACCCAAAGGGAGACCACGAAATTAAGCAAGCCCACGGCAGGGAAAGAAAAGCATTCTCCGTCCCCGAGAGAGGGATACAGATTGGTTGGATTTCACAGTAGGGCTATGCTGCAACACCAAGATCAGTCCTAAGGGACCAGAAACATCCTCAGGGGCCATCAAGCGGCTGGATGCAGAGCAAGACTGAAAGGCAGCCCTGCCGCTGATCTGATACACAAAGGCGTCGCTCACCTTCCGGAACCAAAGGCAAAAGGCACTTGCAGGAGGGTCAGATTAAGACAGACAGAAGGAATAAAAAGGAATAGTTAAAAAAAAAGGTGGAAATTTTAACAATATCCAACATTCTTGCAGGTCTGTCAGAAGCACATAGCCAGAAGTGGGGGTAGGACCCCAAGAGCAACTCGAGTGTCTCAGGAGCAAGCACAGCCACTCTTTTGGGCTTATTTGGTCAGTTTTTGAACCAAGTTTTAAGGGACCTTTCCCAAAAGGCTATTTATCTGCACGCTTCCTATAGCAGAGATTTTTCCAGTCTCTGGCAGTGTTTGCTCCACTGGTATCTAAGGCAACAGATACCAGCCCCATGAAATCAGCCCCACTCCTCACTAACGACGTTAGCCAGTCCTGCAATGAAATTTAACCTGTGACACTGCTGTACTTTTCATTTAAACTTTCATTTGGAGAGAAGCAGTGTTTGGAGACCCTGCAGTTTGTCCTGCTAATAAAGACAAGTGTTGGGACCTTTAAAGGTGCCATTCATCTTTTGCCGTTATTAAATTCAATTTTCTTAAGCCCACGATACATCATGAAATTAAGAGTTGACATTCCTGCAGAAACAAAAATATCTATCAAACATAAACAGAAGGAGGAGGGGGTGGGAAGAGGCCTCTATTACCAAGAATTTATGGCTTGAAGTTGCTCTGTTTCCACTTTTTTTTTTTTTTTTACAAGCATATGGTTTGTTTTAGATATCCAAAATGTTATTACAGATCTAGAATTTCATTAGTAATTATTATGAAATGGTGAGCACTTAGGCACACACACACACACACAACCCCCCCAACAGACCCTGACTGCAGGGAGGCAGCAGGGGCACTCTCACATTTCACTGCAGCCCAGTGAGCTCAACCAGCTCAGCTCCATCTCCACCTTCAGGGACCTTCACTCCTTCTTCCCAGATGGGTGGGAAAGGTGGAGCAAGGCAGTGCAAGGAGAGGTTCACAAAGGAGAGGTTCACTGCTGCTACCTTCCTTCTAACAGAGCCTGATCACCCAGAAGCATTATCTGGAGATCCTCACCCATTTCCACTTCCAACACTCGAGTACCAGTTCCAACTCTGCCAGCGATTTGTAACAGCAGCATTTTGAGGCTTCTAAGTATTTCCCTTCCCCACCCGCCCCACCCCAGCTTTTCCTTATAGCACAACCAGAAGTTATGGATGTGCTGAAATAAGGCTGAGGGTGTCAAGAGGCTGCAAATAGCCGCAAGCTACCAGAAGAACAAATGTACCCATTTGAATTTTGCGAGCGCTGCAATTAGGTATTTTATTTAGCGCTGCAAAGTAACTTGAAAGGAAATCCAGGGTTTAAAACAGCAGCAATAAATAAGCTGGGTTTGGGGATTT
>VWZI01007083.1:7266-28165 GCA_013396835.1 Psilopogon haemacephalus | reverse complement strand
GGGGCAGGTAACTGCAAACCCACTACATCTCTCCACCTATTCCCTTTCAAAATCCACGTGGTGTGAAGGTCTCCAGCAGCACCCTCAGCATCAGCTTGACGGAGGGGCCAAGGAACCTTTAAACAGGGTACAGCAGACTTGCACATTCCTGAGACAGCCTGGATCTTTGCTTTTTCAGGGTGACTGCCCCTCAACTAGTTTCCGCTGCAACAACAAGCCTCCTTAACTTTGCAACTTGTCACCTGCCTACAGGAGGTGCAGAATGTTTGCACAGCTAAGGATAGAGTGCTCAAACAGCACAGGTGGGGAACTGCATGGCAAGAGGCAGAACTGATGTGGGGAAAAGGCAACATGAGTGATTGCTTTAAAGTTGTCATCTCGTCAGCCTGTCAATAACCAGCCGAAAGCTAAGCAGGTTGGGTCAGGTTAGGACGGCAGCAATTGGCCACCTGAGTGCCTTGGTATTTTAGGCTTGCTGCTAACATAATGCTGGGTTTACATCTTTAAATAAGAAATTGCTTTGAATCCTTTGCTTTTGGGTTTTTTTTGTTTTTTTTTTTAATTCCCCATACATCAGATGTCTTGCCTGGTGGTCTTGTGGTTGTGCTCTCCGGGAGATTCAGGTTCAGCAACTGTTCATGTTCTCTAGCTCATCAGGTTTTAAATAAATACAGCTAATTCTGTTGCCTGAAGCCATAACCCACCCTGTCAGATTCGTATGGGTCACAGCAAGGTTGTCCTCACTTGCTGGGAGAAAGAGGGGAGGCCTTCAAGGTAAAATGATTGCCACAGAGAGTGCAGCTTTTGAGGGTTACACCACACCTGGCATCTCAGACCCTGCAGAATCCACTAGTCTCCTCTCTCAATCTTTTTAAAGAGAGACATTATTCTCCATGTTGGTCAGACAGTCCAACGGGATGGCAGTGAAGCACATGGAAATGGATATTTTTCCTAAAATAGAATCACAGAATGGTTTAGGTTGGAAGGGACCTCAAAGATCATCCAGTTCCAACCCCCCTGTACCATGGGCAGGGACACCTCCCACTAAAACAGGTTGCTCAAGGCCTCATCCTACCTGGCCTTGAACACTTCCAGGGAGGGAGCAGCCACAACCTCCCTGAGCAACCTGTGCCAGTATCTCACCACCCACACTGGAAAGAACTTCCTTCTAGCATCCCCTTTCAACCTCCCCTCTGCCAGTTTAAACCCATTACTCCTCATCCTGTCATTACAAGACCTTGAGAATAGTCCCTCCCCAGCCCTCCTGGAGGACCCTTTCAGATATCAGAAGGTAGGGCCCCTTCTCCAGGCTTAAGAATGACATCTCTTTAATTTCAGATGCACCTTGTAGAATGTTGAGCTATGGATTTTCATGTGCTCTTTGCAAAATTTTTCACCGTTCAGAGGAAGTAGCTACAGGGCCTCAAAAAGTTGTTTTAGTTTNGAAAAGACTTAGTCACTGTGTTACATGCATTTTAAACAGCTTTCCTCTAGAAACAGCACTGTAAGAAGGTGAACTGAGAAGCAGGTATTTAAAACTACACCCAAGCCTAAGCTGCATGAAGACAGGTAATTGCAGATTAATATTCCACCATAATACTCATGCACAAGCGTGCTGAGTTAAAGTTGCCATGGGAGACAAGCCTGAATCTCTTCACTTTTCAGCAATTCACAATTGTCCCCAATAAAGCTTTTGGCAGGTGAATTTTAATGCACTGAACTTAACAGGCACACAGAAAAAAAAAAAACAAAAAAAAACCATGCAAGAAGATGCTATATGGGGATAATCATAGAATAGCTCAGGTTTGAAGGGACCTTAGAAATCATCTACTCCAACCTCCCTGCCACTGGTAGGGACACCTCTCAACTAGACTCAGCTGCTCAAGGCCTCATCCAACCTGATCTTGAACACCTCTATGAAGGAGGCAGCCACAACCTCCCTGGACAACTTATTCCAAAGTTTCATCACCCTCATACTGAAGAACTTCTTCCTAAGATGCAGTCTAAACCTGCTCTCCCTGTTTAAAACCATTCCTCTTTGCCCTACTGCTACACATCCTGATGAAAAGTCCCTCTCCAGCCTTCCTGTAGGATCCCACAGGTATTAGAAGATGCCCCCAGTGCCTTCTCTTCTCTAGAATGAATAATCCCAGCTCCCTCAGCCCACATTCATCACAGAGGAGCATCTTTAGGGCCTTCCTCTGGACTCACGCCAACAGCTGTGTCCTTCTTATGATGCAGACACCAGAACTAGATGCAGTATTTGTGGTGGGGTCTCACAAGAGCAGACAGATGTCCAGATGCAACAGGCAGACACAGGCATATCCCTATTACCCACCTTTGGGTTAGGACTGTGACAATCTCTCTTACTGTGTGAGTCACCTCCTGCATTCAGCTAGGATTGTCTTGATACAGACTCCACAGAGAACCACTTAAAAAGCACACAGAATATACTTTGCAGAGCATCAGCAGTCCCTCCATAACCTCAGGGACACACTCCTCCTAAAAAAATCCTCTGAGGCTCCCATGGCAGCTTGCTTACCCTGCACAGGAAGCTCAGCAGTGCCTGCACATCTCTTTGCAACGGCCTAAATGTGGCAGAAATCAACATCCACTCCCATTACAAGGCCAGTCTGTAAATCACCACAGCATCTCAAGAACAGAGACACATCATTCAGTTGTCCCTGTCACAGGAATGAGACCATGGGTGGAGCAGTACAGGCAGTGAAGAGGCAGCAATCACTGCAGCTACCCCAGCTGCACCTCCCTGCAGAAGGTTCAGGGCAAAACACCTCTAATGTTCTTTCACTTAAGCCAACAGCCTGAACCCAACACAACCATTTGCATTTAATATTTATCCTACAGAAAGCCTGCCTCTCATTTCTTAATATTCTTTTGCAATCAGGAAATGTACTATGATCATTCAAATTTGTTTGTACACATAAAACATAAATTAGCAACTGGCATATGCTTATTCATAGATTCAGTGCTTATGGTTTGATGCTGAAATGCTGAGTGATGTTCTGTATTTATTAGCTTGTCCCGTTTTCATTTGATAGCAATTATAAATTTCCTCAGAATAACAATCAAAATGCAGGCTAAACAAACTTGAAACACATAGGATACACTGAAGAAAAAATAGAAATATTTTTTTTTATTTCAAATGTGCTGTGTAAGAGAACAAGGAAAAGTATCATCTGTAAACAATTTATTCTTCTGCCTCTGGTCACAACCTCCTTCAGCAGTTAGAAGATCTGAACATTTCATACCTTTGTCTTACAGACTTTGGAAGAGGCAAATTTGTAATTCCCAACTGATTATCAAATTTGAGCCAATCTGAGAGACTGAAGTCAAGTACCTGAAAAAAAATTACATGGGAAAAAAAGAAAAAAAGCAACTTCATCATTATCAAAAGATAATTTAGCAACTCTTAAGGCTAGCTCCAGGTCAGAGATATGATACTTTATTTTTTCTTTTTTTTTTTTTTTTCCCCAACAATTCCAGGCAGCAGATATACAAAGCTTTAAGTCTATTTGGTTTTCATTCAAGTGGCTTTAATAGGTTACTACAGAAATTACCACCTTATGTAGAAGCCTAATTTCAAATTTGGCTTTGAATGAATCTGATTTCTACCTTCACACTTTTTATATTTAAAAAATACCACTGCTTTTCATCCCCTCTGCTGAAGCTGGCTACCTAGAGGTACTTGGCTTGCTGACCAAAAGAGGCACACCCACTCACTGCAATAATAAAATAAAGTTAGGGGCAGCCACAGACCTGAGCCTCAGGAGCTCCTTAAGAGACAGTGGCTCGAAGCACTGACCACCATAAACACTGGTGCATGCAAGGACAAAGGGACACAAGAGTGAGACTCCCACTTCTTAATGCACCTTCTCTTGTGTAGCTGAAGAACCATATACTGCCAGCTCTACAGGCTGATAGCATATAAAAGCAGCAGGTACTTATAAACTCTTAGCAGACAGTAAAGGGGGGGAAAAAAAGTCAGAATTAAGAGCTGAAAAATAAAGCATACTACCACTGCCATGGTCCAAGGTCCACCAACCTCCACAGAATGACAGCTCCCATCTGACCCTATCAGGCTTTGGATTAAATTCCAAATGCACAAGGTAAGCTTTAAAGAGATGCAAGAGGACAGCCATAAACATCCCTTACTGCCAACCCCTACTGACCTTTGGCTGGCTAAAACACTACATGACACAGACTGTGACTCTATTCTTTCAGGTTTTCTCATTTATCCATTTGGGGCAATGCAGTTAAACCCTTCACACACTTCTCTCTGGGATGGTCTCATTATTCATAAAACTGTATTAAAAAAAAAAAAAAAAGCCCAAGCAACCAAAAAGCAAGCAAACAAGCCAGCCAAACACCCAACCAAAAAGCAAGCAAGCAAGCCAAACACCCAACCAAAAAAGCAAGCAAGCAAGCAAGCCAAACACCCAACCAAAAAAACAAGCAAGCCAAACATCCAACCAAAAAAGCAAGCAAACCAAACATCTAACCAAAAAGGCAAGCAAAAAACCCAACCAAAAAGCAAGCAAGCCAAACACCCAACCAAAAAAGCAAGCAAGCCAAAAACCCAACCAAAAAGGCAAGCAAGCCAAACACCCAACCAAAAAAGCAAGCAAACCAAACACCCAACCAAAAAGCAAGCAAGCCAAACACCCAACCGAAAAGCAAGCAAGCCAAACACCCAACCAAAAAAACAAGCAAACCAAACATCTAACCAAAAAGCAAGCAAACTAAACACCCAGCCAAAAAGGCAAGCAAACAAAAAACCCAACCAAAAAAACACTAATAAAAAAAGAGAAGCTCAAACAAACTACAGAAAACCCCGACCACAAAAAAACCCATAAAATTAAGTTGCTGCTTTGTGCATATTCATATGCACTTTGATCTAGGGAAATATCTGTTGAAAGCTACCAAAGAGTTGGGACTGAAAGGATGCTACCATTTCTGTGTGGGTATAGAGGAAGGAACATGAATGAGCCTCCATGCCTGACCTCGAAGTGGTAAAGCAAGGGGCAGCAGTCACAAGGCACTCCGACTGCAGTCCCAGCCACTGAAGCCACAATGCAGACAGCTTCCCAGGTAAATACTACCATCCCCGACCCTCCCTGATCTCCATTACCAAGGCCATACCATGAGACCTTGGAGAGAAACCAGGCAGCATGAAAGAGAATGGAAACGAAGGAATCTTCAGGGCTCCCAAAAGAGCATGAAGGACTTCCCCAGGGATAATGCCAGCGTGGCTGTTGGCTGCAGAAAAGCACAGATACATACAGTGGGAGCGGGAGCAGATGTGGCAGTCACACACCTTAATGTAGATAAAAAGACAGCTCTTACACCAGTTTCTGGTTTGAAGCCAGAATGTTTTGAAGAGCACTTAGTGAGAAACGTGAAGTGTGCTGTACAGTGGCAAATGCACTTTAAGAGACCTTTAGGCTAGGCTAGCTAAATTTACAGCTATGCCTACCCACTGAGAGTAACCTGGACCACAGCTTAGCTCTGTTATGTGCAGTCTCCTCATCAATTCTCAATGCATTTTAATTCCATTGTATCTTGCAGAAAAAGGATCAGGATCACAGTGTAGATCAGCATCTGACTATTCCTAGATCCCAGGTCTCTCCTCAGGGCCAACCTCCAACACCCCTCTGCTAATGTAACTGCATTGTATCTTGCATTTTAATGCCATTGTATCAGCAGAAAAAGGATCAGGATCACAGTGTAGATCAGCATCTGACTATTCCTAGATCCCAGGTCACTCCTCAGGGTAAACCTCCAACACCCCTCTGCTACTGCCACAACTAAAGATCTTGCCACTAAAACCTTGCACACAACATCAGTGAAATACACAGTACAGAATTCTCACCATGACATACAGCCCAGTGGTGGAGAAAAGCCATGCTGGGCAGCAAAAAGGTAAGACATAGGCACAGGGGGCATTGACTCATGTCTCCTTTTATAAAGTTGCCCAGTTTTGGCAGGCACCTTCAGCCTTTCCAGCTACACTGATCACCATAGAGCAAAGGCCAATTCTTTGTCAAAGTGATTTGTTGGTGAGGATGTGACAGGCTGACAGTCCTTTCCACACACAACACAATGCAAGCAGGCGCTGAACACAGCAGACTGGAAAAACAACACTGAAGAGCATCTCCACCTTAAAGTTGCTATCTCACCAAGAAAATATATAGCAGATCTGCATTGGCCCAGACCATTACTTTCCCTGGCAAGGACTTGGGGACAAAGCTCCTTAAAACAGTAGTAATCATATTCCACTCATGCTCCTTTTTACTGCCAGCTGTAAACTAGCTCCACATGCATCATGGTTTTGCATCAAAATGTGCACAGACCAAACCCATATCCAAAGGGACAAGGTAGATCCAATTTACAGCTTTGACAGGTCTGTGCACCCGAGGCAGAGTGTGCGAGAAATAGCCCCACATCTCACTTGGAGAATGGTTCAGATCCTGCTAGCAGAAGTAGATGCAAAGTCACAATGGCCTACCACAAATACCCAGAAAAAGAGCCGGGAATTCTGAGTCCGTTTCTCAAGAAAAACGAGAGGCAGGAAGCACTCACTAAGGCATTACTGGGGAATAGAGAAGTCAGACTTGATCCCAACTTGCAGCTCCCTTTGAAAGGACAAGCCCAGGGGAAACCACAGCTGCACTAGAAAATGAACACTGAAAACCACTTTGCCTTTAGTATATTTGAAACAAAGCAAACGGAAGTTGTGCTGACCCAGTGCAAACATTACTGGCAATAGCCGTAAGAGGTCAATTGCTTTGGCAGAGGAGGGTGAGAAGTCCAAGTTCAATTTAGAGACTCAGAATTTCTATGTGTTACCAACCCAGTATTATTTTACTTTCTGTCTTTTTAGCACAATTTGCTAATTTAAATTAAAAACTCACTCCCATACTGCTGGCAACTGAAAATATATTTATTATATGCTCTACACTAGAATCATAGAATGGTTTAGGTTGGAAGGGACCTCAAAGATCATCCAGTTCCAACCCCCTGCCATAGGCAGGGACACCTACCACCAGAACAGGTCACTCAAGGTCTCATCCAACCCAGACATGATTACCTCCAGGGAGGGAGCAGCGACAACCTCCCTGGGCAACCCATTCCAGTGTCTCACCACCCTCACTGTAAAGAACTTCCTCCTAACATCCCATTTAAATTTCCCCTCTGCTAGTTTAAATGCACTACCCCTCATCCCGTCCTTACAAGACCTTGAGAATAGTCCCTTCCCAGCCTTCCTGTAGGCCTCTTTCAGATATTGGAAGGCTATTATAAAGTCTCCTCGAAGCCTTCTCTTCTCCAGGCTGAAGAGCCCCAACTCTCGCAGTACGATGGAAAAACTGTCTGCAGAAAAGCCTCTGTACTTTATCTGAATCTCTGTGTTTCGAGTGGCAGGGCAAAATCTCTCTGAAGCTGAATACTTCCTGTCTCATTACGCTCCAGAGTTAACACCCAGACCAAATAACTTCAGCAAGATCAGAACTCCAAACTATTTTTCTCCTCTCCTTAGAAACACCATTGTGTTGCACACATCCCTATCATTCAAACTTGTCCTGATTTTGGCTGGGATAGAGCTAATTCTCCTTCTTAGTAGCTAGCATAATGCTGATTTGGATTCAGCATGGGGTTTGGTATGAGAAGAATGTTGATAATATACTGATGTTTTCAGTTGTTGCTAAGAAATTGAGGACTTCAGCTTCCCATGTCCTGCTAGTGTGTAGGTGCACAAGAAGCTGGAATCGAGTACAGCCAAAGCAATGAGCCCAAACTGGCCAATGGAATATTCCATACCATACAGCATACTATTCAGTATATAGATGAGGGCTGCCTGGGAAGCTCAGGCTCTTCTGAGATTGCAGTTACAGGATTTTCTCTCTTCTGGGATTGGTAGCCAGGAACAAGACAGGCATTGGTCAGCAAGTAGTAAGAAACTGTACTGTACATCACTCATTTGTATATTCTATTACTGCCATAACTGTTATCATATTTATCTTATTTCAGTTATTAAATTGCTTTTATCTCAACCTACAAGTCTCCTTACCTTTACCCCTCCACTTCTCTACCCCATCCCCGAAGGCAGGGGAATACAAGCAAGCAGCTGCTGAGCAGTTTAAAATACAACAGAACAATTCTTTTCCTAAAGCTGCTGGCTACCAACAGCCTTTTTCCTTACAGAATCAAACACAGCTTCCACAGGCACTATACTCCTGCAGGTTCCCAGCCAAAAAAAATTCAGACCCTCCCCAGTTCAGGCAGATGACAAGCATACATGACTTAAAGATGTCTTTGATAACACATGAATTGTCACTTCCTTAATGGAATCAGGCTCCTTCATTTCAGTTCCATCGAATGGTCATGGCATTGCTCCCGAGAGAGCAGGCAGCTGGCAGGAGCCCTGGAGGACCAGTAACAGAAAGGAAGTAGGACGAACAGGAGGAAATAAGCGAGACAGCACTTGCAAGTCTGCCTTTTCACTACCACCTCCCAGACCAGCAGCAGCAACTTGCAAGGGGATAATTAACAGGGTTGACTATTTACCTGAGGATGAATCTGTGGTTTATCACATGTAGCCTCAAAATCCAGCACTAAGAAGTAGTGGTATCTCTGTGGAGGGAAGGATGACATTGCTGCCATGGAAGCTCCAAAGCCGTGGGACGCCAGTTTCCTGCTTACAATGGAGTTGCACCCTTTAAGAACAGCAGCAGGGAGGAGGGAGCGCACAGTTTGTCTTGCCCTTTGAAGTAACTTTTGGGGAAACTTTGCTGCTCCAGTATGGAGGAGTGTTATCATTGAACATCCAGAAGCATCTGAAACTGAAGAGAGAGACTCGTGTTACACGTGCACACATACTTCTCCTCTCTGCTAGCATCTCTTCACTGGCCTCCTCTTGACAGGGATTTCCTCTGTGCTTCCCGGTGAAGGTTTCAGCATCACAAACCTGAAATAACATAGTAACCTGCTCCAAGTACAACAAATTACATTTAGACTGAGCTGAAGGTGTCCAGAATCACAGGCAACTGGAAATTAACTTCTGCAAATGGCTCTAAATTAAGAGCTATGAGACACACAGCAGTCATAGCTCCAGGCACCAGGTGACACCCTCCCCCCTGCTGAATCTCATCATAGCAGAACACAATACCAACCACTTAACACGCAGAAAATCTGATCTAAACATCTTTGACATTTCTGAGTAGGCCTTTTTTTTTATATATATACAAATTTTGATGTGCGTGAGGAATTAAATGTAGAAATACACGTATCAACACTGCAACTCACTCAAACAGCTTGGCCCTGAGACACCTGTCAGCTGCACCAAAACGTCCCACTTCAATTGAAAACCCATGCATTTGGTGCCTGGAAGGTTCCTCCCGAGGTAAGTTCTCATTTGCTCTGTGTATGAGGTTTCTCAGAGATGTGGTTCTAATCCTGCACTCAATTTCTTACTTTATAGTATCATTTCAACAAGACCATGTGAACTACAGGGGCTGAAGCAACTCCAAAATGCAAGCAGGACTCTATAGGCTACAATCTCCCTCCCCAAAAACCCCCTCACCCAGTCATCACCTTCTGATGCTTCTATTTAATAAATTACACCATCCATGTGAGACTACTTGGATTTTCCCTCACCTTTCTGCTTTTAAAACATTGCACAAAAGCTTTACAGGGCAGTCACTGCCCAAAGGGAGTCAACCTCAGAGCAGTTAGTAGATTAGAAGGCTGAGGAGAACTATTCACAAGGTCTTGTAATGACAGGACAAGGGGTAATGGGTTTAAACTGGGAGAGGGGAGATTGAAACTGGATGTTAGGAAAAAGTTCTTTACAGTGAGGGTGGTGAGACACTGGAACAGGTTGCTCAGGGAGGCTGTAGATGCTCCCTCCCTGGAGGTGTTCAAGGCCAGGTTGGATGAGGCTTTCAGTGACCTGTTCTAGTGGGAGGTGTCCCTGTCTATGGCAGGCAATTGGAACTGGATGATCTTTGAGGTCTCTTCCAACCTGAACCATTCTGTGATTCATTTGAATGAGAGCACAAGCCCAACTCAAGGAGGTGTTACATGGCTGGCTACAGTGACTGAGAGCAAAACAGGTGAACTGCAACAACCCATTCCTCTTGAACAAGGATATGAGTAGCTCCTCTAACTGTAAATAGACAAACACACGCACACACCTTGCAACACAGGTGTCTCTGTCTATGGCAGGGGGTTGGAACTGGATGATCTTTGAGGTCTCTTCCAACCTGAACCATTCTGTGATTCATTTGAGTGAGAGTGCAAGCCCAACTCAAGGAGGTGTTACATGGCTGGCTACAGCGACTGAGAGCAAAACAGGTGAACTGCAACAACCTGTTCCTCTTGAACAAGGATATGAGTAGCTCCTCTAACTGTAAATAGACACAAACACGCACACACCTTGCTACACAGGTGTCTCTGTCTATGGCAGGGGGTTGGAACTGGATGATCTTTGAGGTCTCTTCCAACCTAAACCATTCTATGATTCTATATTGAAATCCATCCCCGTGGTAGGTCCCACTGCTCATGACTCCATCCCATCAGAAGCTACCCACCTGCCTGGTGTCTAAGCCTGCCCTCTCTGCATCTGCACTCACTTTTTGCTCTGCCAAGAAGGCCTGGAAGCGTTTGCCTTGAGACACGGAGCCAAAGCAGGCAAGGCGAACGAGAGGACTCATTGCCCGCGAACAAAGTCGCTGTTTGCACAAAAGAGAGCATTTGCTCTCTCCCATCCGTTAGTCCGTCAGGTAAATAATGCACGTGCCAAAACACACACTTAATGAGGTAAATAATATGCCTTGAATAACGGCTAAATCCGTATTTACCTGCGAGACCAGAGGAACTCGGCAGGACCAGATTAGGAGATAATTGCGCCTGAGCAGGTTGTGTGCTTCGAGTAAACACTCATTTGGTAACCTTCCCTTTCCAAGGTTCTGAGTGAAAGGCAAAAATCAAAGGAGCTGAGAGAGATTCAACACCCAGCCAGCACCCATGCTGCTAATTCCATGGAGTAAATGCATCCTCACCTTGTGGAGTTCACGTTTGGGGGCGGGGAGGGGACACGAACGACACTGCTTGCATCATTAAAGCAGTGTGCCAGGCAGTAGGTACCCAGAAAACTGAAAACTCAAGTTGCAAAACCACAATGAGGAGTCCAACACTGCATTCATCCTAAATGATGCCAGCAGGGCAAGGGAGGTGAATCCCATCCTTTACTCTGCTCTCATCAGACCCCACCAGGAGCACTGTGTGCAGTTCTGGAGCCCCCAACACAAGCAGGACATCAAACTGTTGGAGAGAGTCCAGAGGAGGGCCACCAAGATGATCAGAGGGCTGGAGCACCTATGCTATGAGGACAGGTTATGACAGTTGGGGCTTTTCAGCCTGCAGAACAGAAGGCTTCAAGAAGACCTTAGAGTAGCCTTCCAGTATCTGAAAGGGGCCTATAAGAGGGCTGAGGAGGGACTATTCACAAGGTCTTGTAATGACAGAACGAGGGGGAATGGGTTCAAACTGGCAGAGGGGAGATTTAAGCAGGATGTTAGGAGGAAGTTCTTCACAGTGAGGGTGGTGAGACACTGGCACAGGTTTCCCAGGAGGTTGTGGCTGCTCCCTCCCTGGAGGTGCTGAAGGCCAGGTTGGATGAGGCCTTGAGCAACCTGTTCTAGTGGGAGGTGTCCCTGCCTATGGCACAGGGGGGGTTGGAACTGGATAATCTTTGAAGTCCCTTCCAACCTAAACCATTCTATGATTCTAAAGGGGCTCAGTCCTACCCACTGCTTTTCCATCTACAGTTTTTACTGTCATTAATAAATGCATTACAGCCAAATAGAAATTAGTTATATCCACTTCTAACCTGCCTCAGATAAGAGATATTTAAGACATACGTGCTTTAAATCTTCAGGTTACCAGCTATAAATGTAAAGGCCCATCATAGCAAATATAATAGCTTAGAATAAAGCAGCCTGCAAGTCAGTTGCAGTAAAACCTGATCTTTAGCCTACTGCAAAAAGTAAAATATACAGTTGGAGTGGGGGAGGGAGGCAGGCAGGCTCCAACCCCTGTTTCAAACATAGGCAATAAAATATACATTATCCACCCGCACACAGCAAGATTCTCAATGTATCTTAACTGGCAAGAACAGGGCATCAGACACAAACCTCATAAAGCTTCAGGTAGGCCTGCACCACACACAGCGGTGCAGCAGTTCTCAAGCTACAGAATCCACATGGCAAAGGCCAACAGTCAAACATGTTACCACGGGGACCTGGCAGCACTACTCTTGACCCCAGTAGGTCTGTGTCATACAGGCACCATGGGACATACGTGCACAGATAAACAACAGCCAACATCTAGTGCCTGTTTACACTAACACCTCCTGCAGGTGGTCCTGTCTAAGGACAGGATCAGGCTCCCCATCCTCAAAGCATCCTCCCTTCCCACTCCCCCGTGTAGCAGAGGGAGCAATGCTCTGAACAAAGGTGCGCCAGTGGCTATCGCCTGCCGATTGCCCTGCACTGACAGCATACAAATAAGAGCAACCCCGCTGCAAACTCCGCACCTTCAGCCAAATGAAGTTTTAACTGCATGTTTACCCAGCCACTGCTCTAGGTGCCCTGGGAAGACCTCACATCATCTTCTTTGGCAAGGTCAGAGTGCCTTAGAGCACGAGATAGCTGGTGAGCAAACACGCTTTATTAGAAGCCATGTAAAGCATTTATAACAGCTATGACAACGCAAAGCACAAGCAATTATCCCCTGGGTTTTGTTTTGCTTCTTTTTGTTCCAACAGACCACAACACAAGCCACACAGCTTCAAAAAAAAAAAAACATGTTCAGAGATTCCATTTCCAAATCTAGATAAAACACCACACATATATATATACATATATATATTCCTTATGCACACAGGGTCAGATTATAATCTCAGACAGTGCAAACTGTCACATCTGGCATCCAACCCTATTAGGTTAATATTTCGTATCACACAGCTCCAGTTCCTTACACAGATACATATGAAACTGAATGGGACCGTGAACTGAGCCTGGGCCTCTGGAATTGTTTTGACAGATTGTACACAAACCTAGGAAAATGTGACAGCACTTTACATCTGCAACACCCACCAGCATGGGAAATGGCCACGTGTGGTGGGCTTCCACTGGAAGGTAAAGTTTGCATTTTGTGCTGGGTAACTGTGTGTCATGCCTGACATCATTGGCTACAATCAGCAAACAACTAAACCCAAGATTTCATCTCTGGACATCAGTTGCAGGCAAGAGTTCAAGCTCAAGAAGAACTCTTGCTTGTCAGTGGTCCAAGCACACAACTCTAAAGCACAACAGTTTGATCACCAGGAAATAAGGAAAGCCAGGAAAAAGGCAAGTGCCAGCTGTAGCCAACAGCCTGCCAGGAGCCCCACGGAGCACAAAGTGGAGAATCTGCACCAGTGGCTGCTGCACTGCAGGCTTCCAATGGAAAAACCACTCCAGGACAACCATAAGCAGCAAGGAACAAGTTAGGGAACTCCTGCCATGTGAAGGACACTGAGGACAGTGCCAGCAGGGCATTAAAAGTGTTCTTCCTCATCAGTGGACAGCCCTGAAGCCATGTACCAAGACGTCCAGCATGCAAGTTGCAGAGGATTCAAATTCATCAATGGCAAAATAAGCCCATGAACTTGAGCTCATAAGGGTAATATTTCACTTTTGCAATCACATCTAATTAATATAACTTGGCAGGAAAAGAAGGCCTAACTTTAACAGCTTGCCTTTAACCCCAAAACATTTAGCTTCACTGTCCAGTTTGACAAGCTGATGGAGGGGAGGGAGGTGGCAGGAAGACAAAAATCTAAGCTCAAGTCAGAAAGGTTACCCAAGAAATGCTGTGTCATACAACAGCCTTCATTTACACATGAAATTACTTTGTTACAGTGCTATGGCCCTTCAGCATACTAAAACAATAAACTGACCCAAAAAAACCCCACACTAATCTAAAGGACAAAATAAAAATTAAAATTCATACAGTAACAGAATCAGTAAGGTTGGAGAAGCCCTCTAAGATCAAGTCCAACCATCAACCCAACACTACAAGGACCACTAAACCACATCCTGAAGTGCCACCATCTACACATTTTTAAAAGCCTGTAGGGATGGTGACTCCACGTCCCTGGGCAACCTCTTGCAATGCCTGACCATTCTTTCAGTAAAGACATTTCTCCTAATATCCAGCCTAAACCTCTCCTGGCACAACTTGAGACCATTTCCTCTCATCCCATCGCTAGCTACTTGAGAGAAGAGACTGACCCTCACCTCACTACAAACTCCTTTCAGGTAGTTGTAAAGAGCAATAGTCTTCCCTCAGCCTACTCTTCTCCAGATTAAAATGATCCCAGCTCCCTCAGCCACTTTTCATAAGACTTGTCCTCCAGACCCTTCCACCAGCTTCACTGCCCTTCTCCAGACACACTCCAGCACTCAATGTCTCTCTTATACTGTGGTGCTCAAAACTGAACACAGTACTTAAACTGCAGCCTCACCAGTGCCGAGAATAAGGGCACAATCACTTCCCTGCTCCTACTGGCCACACTATGCCTGGCCAGGATTTGGCTGGCCTTCTTGGCCACCTGAGCACACTGCTGGCTCACCTTCAGCTGGCTGTCAACCAGCAACCCCAGGTCCCTTTCTGCCAAGCAACTTTACAGCTTCTTTTTCAAAGGATTTCTTAGATTGGAAAAGACCTTCAAGATCATCAAGTCCAATCATTAATTTCACACTGGCAAGTCTTTGACTAAACCAAATCCCTCAGCACAACATCTAATCACTATGAATCACTATGGTTGGAAAGGACCAATGGAGTCATCCAGTCCAACCTTCACCCCAGCATCTTTAATCATTAGACCACAGCCTCAAGTGCCACATCCATTTCTTTTTTTAAACACCTTCAGGGATGGTGACTCCACTACCTCCCTGGACAGCCTGTTCCAGTGCCTGACCACCCACTCAGTAAAGAACTTCCTCCAAAGTTCTTCCTTTCCTCAGACTCTGGTGTTGTCTGGGTTTCTTGTGACTCAAGCACAGGACCCAGCACTTGGCCTTATTACAACTTACACAACCGATCTCAGCCCATCAATTCAGCCCATCCTACCCTCGAGCAGATCAATGCTCCCACCCACTTTGGTATCATCTGCAAGCTGACTGAGGGTGCACTTGATCCCCTCATCCACATCAGTGACAAAAACGTTTAAGAAGACTGGCCCCAAAGCTGAGCCCCGGGCAACACAGCTGCCAACTGGATTTAGCTCCATTCACTGCCACCCTCTGGGCTCAGCCATTCAGTTCTTAAGCCAGCAAAGAGTACACCTAAGCCACGAGCTGCCACCTTCTCTAGCAGAATGCTGTGAGAGACAGTGTCAAAGGCTTTATTAAAGTCCAGGTTGACAACATCTACAGCCCTTCCCTCACCTGCTAGGCAGGTCATAGGAGATCAAGTTGGTCAAGCAGGACCTGACTTTCATGCAAGAAAGCTTTGGGGTTAATTTGCTTCAATTTATCCCTGTGCCAAGCCTGGGTATCTGTGACTCCAAGCCTCCAACAGACAACTGAACTCAAGGCTTAAGCAGCAAACAAAATTCAAAAATGTAAGCCAGGTTTCTCTTATTTTATTACAGTTTCTTATTTTATTAAATTATAAGGAATAAAAAGAGTAATAAAGATGCTTTTTGTAGAGCAAAACTGCATAAGCGTAGCACCACCTGGAACAGAATGCAACATAAAAACGCAGTACTTCCATTTTGTTAGCTGTTCAAAAGCATATTCAGAGGTCAAATGTGAGTCTGTATTTGAGTTGCGTGAAGAAACACCTGAAGAAGAATAGATTTTTTTTTTTTTTTTTGTAATCAACCTTAACATAAACCCAAGTATTTCATTAGACAAACTACAGTCCAAAAAAGACAACACCTAGCTAGCCTGCAAGGTAGGAAACAAGAGACTATGAACAAAACCATTTTAGCCACTGTCCCTGTCCAAATTTTTGGGGGGGGGGGGGAAGAAAAAAAAGAAAAAAAAGAAAAAAGGAAACAAAACAATAAACCAGAAAGCTTTTAGAAGCATTTTAATAATGTAACAATTTTAGACAGGTAGATTTGCTTCATTAATTTTTTTGGGCTCACAGCACCACCCCTTGAACATGAACCCAGTATACTTCCACAGTTGCACCCGACTTCACTTCAGGACAGGTTTGTCTCCAGCATTGCCAGACAACCAAGCCCATGTTTTGGAAAACTAATAACATAATTTTCCCAAGGCATTGTCACAGGACGCCTAGAGACTGTCCCATTATTATCCAGCTCAGATACAACTTGGCATCAATCAGTTTGGTTTTCCAGCGCTCTGCAATCACATCCGGCCCCTTCCCACTACAGATGAAGAGGTCCCTGTTCTCCAGAACTTACAGACTAAAATTAGATGCAATACAACAAGTGAGGGTAACAGCAGAGAAGAATGAGGGTTACAGGAGCAAAGTCAGGCAATCGCTCATCCAGGATATATATGCATCTTGATAGTTCAATTAAAAAATAATTTACTCTACAGGCACAGGCTTCCCTCTACATGGCCATTATAGAAGTGACAACTGAACATGGAAAGGGTTGACTAAAGGATGGAGGACGTTCTTGGGGTAAGGAAGGTCTCTCTCATTTCTTGAGCTCATTCTTCCCGCTGCATTCTTTGGCTGATAGATCAAAGGCACCACCAGATAGGTCAGCCACCTCAGAGCACCAGGATCTCTTCCATTGTGACATCACAGACACGATGGCTTGTGAGATCACAATGAGCCAGGCCAAAGGCACTGATCACTTGGGCAAGCACTTGCTGGGGCTATCACACCCTATCAGGCTGGGAAATAAACACATCTCAGTTCACTTGAGAACAGAGGGAAACCCACATGAGACTCCAGCAGGATACAAACTTGTCCTAACAGACCATCCAGAAGTCATCCCAAAGATGCACTGTACAATTCCACTCCAATTTTATTAGGACACCTCTGCTAGGCAACCCACTTTCGTCAGCTCCTTGCCTGGTCTCCTAAGACTAGCTTTGCTGTGTATTTTTAAACTTTCTTCAGGAGTAGCTGTGGATAGGCAAATGGGTCTAAGCTGGTGTCTGAGGAAGTTCCACACAGTAAAGCACTGGACAACTTAAGAAGAAATGGTGAGGAAGGAAACACCAAAAATAAAACCAAAAGGTAACAGTGGAGATAAATACAGCAGAAGGCTGGGAAGCTGCAGTACAAGAGTAGATTTGGTATTAAGTAATTTCAGAAAATCAGACCAAGAACCCTCCTCTCTCTACTCTGGTCTCCTGCCTCTGTGTGGGAGCCACAAGAAAACGTAAAAAAGCGAAGCAACACAAAATTGGGTTAACCAAGCCAATACTTCTGGGAGGCCAAAAGGCAGCAGGCCTGATGTCCCTCCCTCTCTTAATCTCCTGATTATCTTACACCACTGGTTCCTGAACTTGTCTGGCCCTTCTGTGAGCAATTCAACCACAGGAACCCATAAAAGGACTAACACAGCTGAATAAAACACAATTAAAACAAGATAGTTTCCTGCTGGTTTAGTGAAACTAATCAACTTGGGGCCAGGCTGGATGAGTGCCAAAGCTCAAAGGAAAGGATGGGTCCACAGTGGCAGAAGCAGGAGGGAGATGAGCCACTGGAGCTGAGCCACTCACCAAACCAACTGTGTACTCAGACCAGGACACAGACACCTGACACGGTGTGCATGGCATTTTGCAGGAAACAGACAATGCATCTTGGCTCTAACAGCATCCACTCAGAAGACTTGAAGTCAGAAAGCCCATTGGAGCATCCTGTCTGAACCTCATATAAGGATGCTCACAAAACACTTAATTACTCCCAGACTGAAAAGTTTCTGGCATTGAATTGCAGCATCAAGTATGGAAGCTCCCCACTACCTTCAGACAGCTTCTGCCAGTGGTCAATCCATTCGCTGTCAAAAAATAACACATCTTAGTTTTCACACAGACTTTCCCAGCCCTGGTCTTCGGAGCAAACTCTGAATCTACAGCTCCCAATTCACAGTAGAGCTCCAAGCATCAGGAGTAAGAGGTTTGTAGCTACCGTGCTTCTAGTCAGTAAAACCTACTACTGCATATTGGCCTGACTTAGTGGAAAGGAGACATAGCAGGCCACCCTTTGTGTAATGGAATCTAGCACGCATAATTACTTCATTTTCATACACATGAATGCTGTAGTTGTTTGAGCCACTTACACAGCTGCACACCTTCATTATTTGAGAAATGAACTTGCAGGTTAACGCCTGAGAGTGTCAAATAACTCTCAGTCTGGATTTGAGGAGGCAACGCTTGCATTAGTCAATGCGCTGATCACTTTTGATCTTCACAAATGAACTCCAGAAGTGCTAAAAGAAAGCCTGCATTCTGCCAAAGCTCTATCCTGGCAGACAGGCAAATGCTTCAAGATGGGCAGCAGCCACAATGGGGCATGGTTTCCACGCAACCCAGTCTCAGTGTGCCTTGAAAACCAGGCAAGATGTTGACCTTAATATTCAGCCACAGAAAAACAAACAAACAAACAAAAACAACTGTAGCAAAGACAGCTGAAATAATAATTTTTTAAAAGTCCAAACAAACAAAAAGCAACCAACCCAACACCCACACTTTTTTGTTTGTCATTGTTGTTGTTGACATGCCTGCACAGCGTAACTGGAGAGAATACAACTTCTCAGATTGGGCTTGGCCAGCAAAGTTACCTCCTTTTACAGGAAAGAAGAGTTGCCAAATGGTATCTATCACCTCTAGGTTACACTCTGAAAGCCACAGCTTGTCCTCCCCTCATTCCCTTGCTTGCTGTTGCACACATGCAACATGCACTGGAGTAAAACACCTGGAGTCTGTGATGACCAGTCCCACCAATAACTCATGCTTCAGTTCCAAGGCTTATGACCAAGATATGGTTGCTCAACGGCCTTCAGTGTTCTCTTCTAAGTACAGCCACAGTGGCCAGTCCTACATTTACCTGAACTTCACCTGGCCAGCACTCTACACTCTTGTGGCCCTTTACTGGAGATGGCTAGTACATCAATACAGGGGTAAAGTCAAATGCAAAAACTGCATATGTTTATTCCAGAAATTAATTTCCAAAATTTAAGGGGGAAAAAATAGTATTAACAAAATTAACATAAAGATCTATCAAAGTTAACAAAACCAAAAACAAGATAAGCACCGAAACTGATGTAATTTGGTCTCCTAAAGGAATTAAACTGAAGTATCTCTCAGCTGCACAGCAGAAACTTTAGATCCTATCAGTGTACGCTCAACTCAGGGTCTTCTTTATTTAGAATCAAGCACATGAGCATTTCATTTTTAATGCTTTAATGGTTTCTTCCTTTGAATTTTGCTAACACTACATACACTTAACTTTTTTTTGAAAAAGCAAACCAAACCAAACAAGCAAAAAAAAAAAAAAAATCCCCCCCAAAACCCCAAACAAACAAAAAAAGGCAACAAAAACCAACACCACACCATTCATGAAGAGCAACCCAAAGTTTGAGACGAACAAGAACTGTAAAAAGGCCACTCTTTGTAACAAGACAAGCATTTAGTCCACACCATGAATTAACATGAAAATTTGGTTACAAAGGCCAGGATTCACTACCTGAAAAGGGAAACAAAAATGCCTGAAATCAAATCTCCCAAGCCCACAGACGGAACAGCATCCACCCAGACTTCTAACGCATTGAATTGTTCTTAAGTATTCTTGGAAATAAAAATCCAAATGGCAACTTGAATATCAAGTGATAAGAGATGCTACAGTGCTGCAAAGAGCAACTAAACAATAAAATAAAGTCAAATCACTGTTAAAAAATAGCATAGATATTAAAAAAACTCAAACAACTGTCTTAATAGCATCTGATGGGGCAAGCATGTTTGAGATGTACCTGCGCAGCTCATCTTTCCAAGGCACAGCGCAAGCCTTAACCTATTAGAAAACTTGCTGGTCCCTTACATCACAGCTGAAAGAATAATAAGAGAGTTCAGACTAAGCAGCAGCTGCCAAACCACTCATTTCTGAACCCAAAAGCTCAGCAAGAGATAAGTGAAGAAGCAGTAAAACAAGTGTCAGACTTATTAGCAAACAGACCAACAATGACCATGGAAATTCGGCAGACACAAGACTCATAAAAGACAAAACAGAAGGAGTAAAAAGACAACACTTTTTCATACATCTCAGTTTGGGAGAAACACCTGTAACCGTACAGCAGCAAGAAAGGAAACAGGAGAAGAAATTCCTACTGCCAGTCGGGAAACAAGTAAACAGATACTGCACTTCTAAGCCTTCTCAAGTTTACTTCGGTCTCAAGATCTAAGGCAGGTGACCAGTGCAATCTCAAAAGATTAAATAAGTAGGGGAAAAAAAAAAAAAGTCAAACCTCCTGCTTCCCCATTACCTCCATCTATGAACCTCCACATTGCAAAAGGAACATGCAAAATCCTCGCCGCTGCTGCCTCTCGCTCCACCCGCGCACCCCTCTGCTCCCCGGGCAGGCAGGTTTTTTTCCCTTTCACAAGCCCTAACAACTGATCCCGCTCCAGCTGGGACCCAGAGGACCGCTGCCACCACCCCCCTCTAGACTTCCACCCGAGACAGAGCCCGGGGAGCGGAGGGCCTGGCAACCCCGAGCTCCTACACGCCCGTCGGGTCTCGGCGTCGAGCGGGCGAGGCTCCGTCACGCCTGCCCACCGTCGCCCCTAGACCTCCTTTCGGGCCGAGGCCGACCCCGGCCCCAACGGCCTCCCCGCACCCCCGC
>VWZI01007080.1:34565-44618 GCA_013396835.1 Psilopogon haemacephalus | reverse complement strand
GGACCAGTGAAAGGCCAGTGTGTCAGAGCACAGGTCTCATGGAGACTTCAAGATGCCTCTGTGAAGACTTGTGTATCTTGAGTTTAACTAAGCTTTAACTTTTTTGAGGGGAAAGAGCAAAAACTAGGAGAATAAACCTATTGTGAAGTACAGAAGGTTATACTGAGACAGACAGAAGGTTTACAATCCTTCTAATTATCTTGCTGATGGATTCAGGCTCACTCTTACTCCAGCAGTGTGGTGGATTTCTGACATCCAACAAGTTCCATGCAGCTCCTCAGGTTCATAAAAAAAACTATTCTGTGTATCACCTCTGAGGTCTGGCTCAGGGTGTCTTTCCTGCTTTTCTCATTGGCCTCCCACTTTCTCTGAATCCATCCATTCTATCAAGTGACACAAGGGCAGGGACTGTTCCCATGTCCTGGACCAAATGGCAGAGTCCACACTGCACATAGCTGGCTCTGGGTCTTCTTTGTGTTCCACGTGGTGATTATGTGGCTCTGAAACACTTTTTGGCATGTCTTTTCTTTCAATCAAAGATGTCTAAGAATAGAAAAAGGGCTGTGTTCAAGGACAGGGCTTCAGCATATGAATGTCTATTGAAAACAGCCTGGCACATGCTGATTGCCTGAACCGTGCTCAAGCAGTAATTCAGAGGGTGCTGGCTGGCACAGGCTAAAACTGTACCAGAGTGTGCTAGCGACTGAGCAGCAGCTCAATGCTTGAGATCATCTCCTAAGCTTGTCCCATTTAGAAACAGAAATGAAGACTTAATGCCCCTCCTGTGCCTGACCCACCCCATGCTGTGGGAAGATTAGGGGGCTGGAGCACCTCTCCTATGAGGAGAGACAGAGTGAGTTGGGGCTGTTCAGTCTGGAGAGGAGAAGGCTCCCAGGTGATCTTATTGTGGCCTTCCAGCATCTGCAGGGGCCCTGCAAGAAATCTGGGGAAGGACCCAGGCACCCAGGGACAGGACAAGAGGACACAGTCTCAAACTGCACCAGGGCAGATTTAGGCTGGACATTAGGAAGAAGTTCTTCATTGAAAGAGTGATTGCCCAGGGAGGTGGTGGAGTCACCATCCCTGGAGATGTTTAAAAGGAGTCTGGACGAGGCACTTAGTGCCATGGTTTAATTAATTAGAAGGTTTAGGTTATAACTTGGACTTGATGATCCTAGAGGTCTTTTCCAACCTGGTTAGTTCTGTGATAGAAGTGGGTAGATTCAGACTAGATGTTAGGAAGAAGTCCTCCACCCTGAGGGTGGTGAGACCCTGGAACAGGTTGCTCAGGGAGGTGGTGGAAGCCTTATCCCTGGAGGTGTTCAAGGCCAGGCTGGACGAGGCTCTAGACAGCCTGCTCTATTGTGAGGTGTCCTTGCCCATGGCAGGGGGGTTGGAACTGGATGATCCTGGTGGTCCCTTCCAACTCTGACTGATTCTGTGATTCTAAGTGGTATTTCCCCATCCTTCTGTACTGCTCCTAGTAGCTGCATTCAGGTAGCCTTCAAGGCAGATATTCTTTTTATTGGCTGACCTGCTTCTCTCAGAAGAATGCAAACAGTAAACTACAAGCCTTGGAGGCTCAAAAAAGGATTGACAAATATTACACTGGGTCTGTCACTGGCTTTTAATCAGTGTCCAGATGCAGCCACAGGCTTGGGAAGTAAAAGACAAACAAATAGGACTGTACACCAGGCAGCAGGTTGTGTTGTTCCAGCTTTTGCTGGGCATCTGTAACTAGTCCCTGTCAGAAACAGAATATCGTGTGAGAGGTCTTGCCTGCTTAACAGGCGTGTAAGCATGACAGTTCTGATTAAGTGGTGAGAATGATTATTTCATAGAATCACAGAATGGTTTAGGTTGGAAGGGACTGCAAAGATCATCCAGTTCCAACTCCCGCCACAGGCAGAGACGCTTCGCACTAGAACAGGTTAACCAAGATCTCATCCAGCCTGGACTGGAACACCTCCAGGGAAGGAGCAGCCACAGCCTCCCTGGGCAACCTGTGCCAGTGTCTCACCACCCTCACTGCAAACAACCTCCTCCTAACACCCGGTTTCAATCTCCCCTCTGCCACTTTAAACCCATTACCCCTCATCCTGTCGTTAAAAGACCTTGTCAATAGTCCCTCCCCAGTCTTCCTGTAAGCCCCTTCAGATACTGGAAGGCTAATCCGTGGTCTCCTGGAAGCCTTCTCTTCTCCCGGCAGCAGAGCCCCAACCCTCTCAGCTTGTCCTCACAGCAGAGCTGCTGCAACCTTCTGAGCATCTTGGTGGCCTCCTCTGGACTGGCTCCAGCCGTTCCATGTCCTTCTTGTGTTGAGGGCTCCAGAACAGCACAGAGTACACAGCATACAGTTTGACCTTCAAG
This sequence comes from Psilopogon haemacephalus, assembly GCA_013396835.1. Lineage (NCBI taxonomy): Eukaryota > Metazoa > Chordata > Aves > Piciformes > Megalaimidae > Psilopogon > Psilopogon haemacephalus. The sequence continues at coordinate 42,248 of VWZI01007080.1, read as the reverse complement.
GGAGGAGGATCAAGGGGGAAATAGATTTATCTTGCCTACTACATTGGCTTTAGAATGCTGAAGAGGTGCTCTGTCCTGGGAAACCTTAGCTCCCAATTTCATCTAACTAATAACAAATTTAGGTGTAGACTTTGCTATCAGGCATGTGCTGGGGACTTTCCTGTATTAGCAAACAGTGGGTTTTTTTTAGGAAGAAAAAGGATGTAAAACACATGAAACTTGTCATATTAAATTCTCTGTTATAATCTTATTATTTCTTGCGGCTTTGTATAAAAAGGATAAGTCAATTTTCAAAACTCATAACCTTTCTGCAGGTAATCCCTACCTGAAGGCAAAAGAAAAAGCACTGCTCACCTTTTTTTTTCATGCATGCACTCATGCAGTGATTCTGTGATACTTGCTTGGTACCTGGAGCACAGCAGAAATACATGCATAAAATAGTAATTTGCCATTTAATAATGCATGCACTTATTTTTATGCAGAGAGATAATCTGCTTTTTTCATTTCGAGCTGTTGGAAAAAAAAAAAAAAGTCACTTAAAATGCATGAGATCTGCACAAAGTGACATATTATAATAAATTGATAATAATTTTGCCAGCACAGGCTTAACAAAAACTATAAGCATCAGAGGAAGCCAAGGTTTATTTTTCTCCACTGGGTAATTGTTTCTTTAGTTGCATAACAATGGCCTTCAGGAGTCACACCTGAAACCTGTGCCTGACTCTGTTGAAGCTCATATTTAATATAGAAACTTCAATATATATCTGACTTAAGCATCTCCCCTATAAAGAGAAACTGACAGCCCTGGGGCTGTTTAGTCTGGAGAAGAGAAGACTGAGAGGAGATCTGATCAATGTGTACAAATATCTGAGGGGTGGGTGTCAAGTGCCTGGGGCCAAGCTCTTTTCAATGGTCAGCAGCAATAAGCCAAGGAGCAACAGCTACAAACTGCAGCAGAGAAAGTTTCAGCTCACCATGAATCATAGAATCATAGAATGGTTTAGGTTGGAAGAGACCTCAAAGATCATCCAGTTCCAACTCCCCATCATAGGCAGGGACACCTCCCACTAGATCAGGTCACTCAAGACCTCATCTAGCCTAGCCTTGAACAAATCCAGGGAGGGAGCAGCCACAACCTCTCCAGGCTACCTGTTCCAGTGCTTTGCCACACTCACTGTGAAGAATTTCTTCCTAACATCCCGTTCAAATCTCCCCTCCGCCCATTTAAACCCATTCCCCCTCATCCTGTCATTACAAGACCTTGTGAACAGAGAAGAGAAACTTCTTTGCAGTGAGGGTGACAGAGCCCTGGCACAGGCTGCCAAGAGAGGTTGTGGAGTCTCCTTCTCTGGAGACTTTCCAATCCCACCTGGATGCTTTCCTCTGTGACCTGCCCTGTGTGATGCTACTTTGGCATGAGGGTTGGACTGGATGATCTCTGGGTGCCCCTTCTAGCCTCTGAGGTTCTGTAATTCTGTGACTTTGCAAAGTGAGTCTAGTCTTATATTTATGTGACGGGATAGAGCTTAATTAGATTCGATATCCCATGGAATGAGGGGGTCATAGTGCCCCCCTGAGGTTCTTCGGGTTCCGATCGGCAGAAACAAACACATGAATCGCTTCAAATGCCAGGTGCAACAAGTTAACAATCAGAACTTAGGAATCAGAGAGGTTACATACAAACTAGATCCTGACCGCGCCTATAAAATGCCCACAAGGCACGAGGGGCGGGGGGGAAACACGCTCCTTCCCGAACCCGAGGTTGGGGGGAAGAAGAGAAAAAACCGACTTAGCCTGGAATAGGGAAATAGGGAGAGGGAGAGAGAAGGGGATCAGCCTTGCCGCTTCTCTGTGTCCGTTGCTATGCTTCGCTGCCTGCTGCCTGTTGCTGTGCACGTGGCTGGGCTCTTCACAGCCATGGCAGGAGACGACGGTGAGCGAGGAGAGTGAGGAAGAGCAGAAGAAGAGCACTAATGGTCGCTGTGCCCCCTCTTAAATACCCTAGGGGGCATGTGAAACTGACCAATAGGTATTCAGCATGCTCTAGCTGACCAATTGATTCAAAAAGCTCCACGCATACATGCCGCCTGAGGTATCCCTGGTTCCTGGGGCCACGTGGGGTGCCCCCGCCCCTCAACCCCTACTGGACCTTGGACGGTAGGGGGAGGAGAGAGCCCAGGGATTGGACCAATTCTAGGGTGTTTGTCACACCATACCGGGACAAATTCACTGAGAGCAGAAAGGAAGGACTCATATGTAAGAGAACCAGCTGTTCACCTTATGAGATTTGCAGCCCTTGCAGGTGAATTTGTCTCTCATATTAACAGAAGAGGGAAAGCTAGGAGACAGGATGGAAATACTTCCTTTTCAAATAGGGAGCATGACATGGCACAGTGGGGGAGGGCCTGGCTGCAGTTCTGGAGTGTGTCTCTGGCAGGGCTCTTCTATTTCAAAAGTAATACCAGGAAATATGGACAAATGATCCCCCCTTATCCTGGCTCCAGCACTGCACAATGACCACCCACTCAGGGCTACATCTGCAGATGCTGCTGATTCAGCGAGGAAGCATAAGGCCAACCAGCAGCATCTGGTGCGTGGAACATCAGAGAGGCAACAGCACTAAGCACAGTGCTGTGAGTATTTGTTGTATAAACCCCACATGTATTTCTGTAGTCGGGGAACAGACAGCTAGCTGTGCCCTTGATGGGACTGGAGAGATGATCCTGAAGAGTGCACCAAAAATGGAAGAAAGTGAGGCTAGGTTGAGAAACAAAACAAAACAGAACAAACATTTTGGTGACTCATTCGCCTGGTCTTCTGCATTTTTCAGAAGGTGGCCAATGCACTCAGGGCATCTGCTATGGTCGAGTTCTTGTGCATGCTGGGAGTTCAGCAGTCAGTGAGACTGGTTTTTTGGTTATTTTCTTTCCTTCTGTCCTCTCTCCAGCTTCTACTGTCAGATGAATAGAATAGAATAGAATAGAATAGAATAGAATAGAATAGAATAGAATAGAATAGAATAGAATAGAATAGAATAGAATAGAATAGGCCAGGTTGGAAAAGACCTCTAAGATCTACCAGTCCAACCTAGCACCCAGCCCTAGCCAATGGCACTAAGTGCTCCATCCAGGCTTTTCCTGAACACCTTCAGAGATGGTGATTCCACCACCTCCCTGGGCAGCCCATTCCAATGCCAATCACTCTCTCTGACAAGAACTTCCTCTTATCATCCAGCCTACACCTCCCCTGGCACAACTTGAGACTGTGTCCCCTTGTTCTGTTGCTGGTTGCCTGGGAGAAGAGACAAACCCCACCTGGCTACAATCTCCCCTCAGATAGTTGTAGACAGCAATGATATTCCAGAACTATCAGCTGAAAAATAAAAAAAAAAGGAATTGAACCAAGTAAATTTCACAAATAATATCCTACCAATAATGTAGGCAGATACTGGCCAAATATCACACCTTTTTATCTCCAACACCTCCAGCTTCCCTGCTGTTGTCTTCAGATTATCTTAACTAGAGATTTCCACATTCCACAGGCTCACAGGATGTTAGGGGTTGGAAGGGACCCAAAGAGATCGTCGAGTCCATCCCACCTGCCAGAGCAGGACCAGACAATGTAGCTGAGGTCACACAGGAACACAGGCCTTGAAAGTCTCCACAGAAGGAGACTCCACAACCTCTCTGGGCAGCCTGTGCTAGGGCTCTCTCACCCTCACTGTAAAGAAGTTCCCTCTTGTGTTGAGGTGGAACCTCCTGCACTGCAGCTTATATTTATTTGCCACATATTTACTTCCCTAAGAAGGTATGCAGGAGCGAGCCAGCTGATAACACAAGAGCACACCCACTTGTCAGCCCAGAGGTAGAACAACATTTCCAAATAGTTTGTTATGAATAATGCCTAGTTACCTTGGCTGTTTCAAGAAATGCAAAAGTCACACCACATTCAAACTTTAGCTTTTCAGTGCTGCAAGGTATAATCACAGAATTACAGAACCTTAGAGGCTGGATGATCATCGACTCCAATCTCCCTTCAAGGCAGGATCCCCTAGGGTAGTTCACACAGGAATGCATCCAGATGGGTTTGGAAAGTCTCCAGAGAAGGAGACTCCACAACCTCTCTGGGCAGCCTGTGCCGAGGCTCTGTCACCCTCACTTCTCCTCATGTTGAGCTGAAACCTTCTCTGTTCCAGGTTGTAGTTGTTGCTCCTTGGCTTATTGCTGCTGACCATTGAAAAGAGCTTGGCCCCAGACACTTGACACCCACCCCTCAGGTATTTGTACACATTGATCAGATCTGCTCTCAGCCTTCTCTTCTCCAGACTAAACATCCCCAGGGCTCTCAGTCTTTACTCATAGGTGAGGTGCTCAGCTCCCCTAGTCATCCTCTGCTGGACTCTCTCCAGCAGGTCTCTGTCTCTCCTGAACTGGGGAGCCCAAAACTGGGCACAGTATTGCAGGTGTGGTCTCAGTAGGGCAGAGTAGATTGGGAGAAGAACCTCCCTAGGCCTGCTGGCCACACTTTTGCTGATGCAGCCCAGGATGCCATTGGCTCTCTTGCCCACAAGGGCACATTGCTGGCCCATGCAGAACTTTCTGCCCACCAGCACTCCAAGGGCTTTCTTTGTGGAGCTGCTTTCCAGCAGGGCAGCCCTAATCTGTAATGGTGCCTGCTGTTATTCCTGCCCAAATGCAAGACCCTGCACTTGTCCTTCATGTACTTAGCCTTCACCCAGCTCTCAGCTTGTCCATGTTATAACTTATGTAATCTGCTGGCTCACACAGAACTTGCTGCCCACTCCAAGGTTCTTTTCCACGAAGCTGCTCTCCAACAGGGCAGCCCCAACCAGTACTGGTCCCTTCAAGTTAAAAATTGCCTACTGTCCTAAGAATCAGAAATCAATTGGTTCATCATTGTCTCAAATGGTGCTGACCACAAACAAGACAGCTGACAATACTGAGACATTGCTTCTCTTACACTATTACTTGACTTCATTTTCTTCAGCCAAGCGTTGTTAATCATTGAAGGAGTGTTGCTGCACTGTTCTGGTTTGTTCCTAGTTTTGGCAAAACACCACCTCCATTCCTGAGAGCAAACTAAGGAGGAAACAGATTATGTTACATTCAGTAATTACTTTTTTTTTTTTTTTTAATAATTCCTTGGAGATGACTAATTTGATGCCAGGATGGTTAGTTTCACATAATTAAGTTGGAGAATGTGCTTCACACTTCTTTCCATTNAAATATTTTCCCTCAAATTTACAAAATTATAATGGGGCAATCTGAGAACACGAGACCTTCTACTGCTTGCATGAAAAAAATCTCTCCAGATTTGGCTAAAGCACAAAGTAATATGAATATCACTTGCAGGAACGTTTAGAGACAACTGAGCCAGGCCTGAACAAGATGCAGTGCCCTGCAAATGCAATTATCTGACTCTCAGACCAGAGTCTCCCAGTGGCAGTCTTTGATTATTGCTGCCTCCATTTCTGCATGAGAGAATAAAAGCAGGCAAGCACAATCTCACCATACATCTTCAAGTATTTCTCTAATCAGAGCTGACAGCCTTACTCTTAAGAAAAAGTACAAAAAAAAAAAAAAAAAGAAAAGAAAAGAAAATCAGACCATTCATTTAAAAAGTTTCATGAAACATGTATGAGAGTCAGAGGAGAAAAGGAGTATCAGTGTATTTGAAAGACCATCTCAGTACTGGAGCAGCAAAAGATTGCAGGGAAGTGAACAGCTGAAGGAGCAATTTCCCTCTACTGCAACACTAACAAGTTGTGATAAGTAAGCTGTCAGTTCTGTGCTCTTGCTCTGTTACTTTGCTACAGAATGAGACAGCTCCTTGGCTTCCAGGTCACTCGGCTCCCTGTGAACCTCTACACGTTTGGACTAGCTGCTCTTGGTATGACTTAGGCCAGTCTTGACAGTAGTAATGGCTTGTTTGTTTTTCACATACTGTTCTGAGAAACCAAAGCAAGCTGCAGTCAGAAATATACTCTGATGAACAGTTGTCAGTATTCTACAAAATTTAATCTATCTTCTCTGGTGGGCAGCAAGTTCTGCATGGGCCAGCAATGTTCTCTTGTGGTCAAGAGAGCCAATGACATTGTGGGATGCATCAGGAAAAGTGTGGCCAGCAGGGCTAGGGATGTTCTTCTCCCCCTCTACTCTGGCCTGCTGAGAACACACTGCAATACTGAGTCCAGTTTTGGGCTCCCCACTTCAGGAGGGACGGAGACCTGCTGGAGAGAGTCCAGAAGAGAGCCACAACGATGACTGGGGGACTTCAGCATCTCCGCTACAGAGACTGAGAACCCTGGGGCTGCTTAGTCTGCAAAAGAGAAGACTAAGAGAAGCTCTGATCAATGTGGACAAATATCTGAGGAGTGGGTGTCAAGTGGCTGGGGCCAAGCTCTTTTTGGTGGTCAGCAGCAACAAGCGAAGGAGCAACAGCTACAAACTGGAAGAGAGAAGGTTTGAGCTCAACATGAGGAGAAACTTCTTTGCAGTGAGGGTGACAGAGCCTCAGCACAGGCTGCCCAGAGAGGTTGTGGAGTCTTCTTCTCTGGAGACTTTCCAAACCTGCCTGTGTGAATTATGCCTATGGAATCCTGCCTTGGCAGGATCCATAGAGGTCCCTTACAGCCTCTAAGGTTCTCTCATTCTCTGCTTTGAACTTGGCGACAGCGCAAATTAGCACAACAAATCCAAGGCTGTAAACACAAAGAGGGAAACAAAGCAGTGTTTATTTTTTATTATTGAGTACTAAAATTGCAAAGAGTTGTTCCTATTCCCCTCAAATATGAGATCTTTAAAACAAACAAAAAAAAAAAAAGATAGGTTGAGAGGAAGGAGAAAAAAAACAAACCCACCACCTTGTTTTTCTGCACAGAGTGTTCAATGAAGCTGTCCGAAATCCAGCAGCCCTAAAGATTAGGAGTGGCTCTTCATAAACAGCTTCTAAGATACACAGAACTCTGAGTATTTTAAGTACACAAAGGCACTACAAATATTACTGAGACTACCAGCAGAAGAAAACATGAGGTCGTCTAGGTCGTCTTTTTCTGCTTGAAAGTGTTGTGCCACACTCAGTAATAATTGCCTAATAAATTATTCGTTTAATTGATGGGGATTCAGCAGTGCCTCGAGCAATTTAACCCGGAGATAGAGTAATTGAACGTTACCTAACGCTTTGAGCATGTATCTTTGCTGTAGCAATTCATACTCACTGCTTCCTTTCCTCTTTGCAACACTTTTTGCTTTTATGATTGTACTTGTACCATGCCTCCCCACAGGCTTCTCCAGACTAAACCTCCCCTCCCCACCCCAGCCTATGGCAGGGGGTTGGAACTGGATGACCTTTGAGGTCTCTTCCAACCTAAACCATTCTATGATTCTAAATTCTTTCCCCCTCCCCCCCATCCCCATCTTGCCTAACAATGTTTCAGACCTTTTGACCTGTAGTTTTACTGCAGTACTCAAGGGCAATATTCCCTGAAATGATGCAACTCAGATATACCAAGGTCAGGGCAGGTTGCCCAGTGGAGGTAACCAGTCATTAGTTTTAAACCCATACTCATGTGCTGCTGATTGCTCATCCCCAGCCTGTCAGTTTGTTTAATCATTTGTTGCATTTCATCTTAAATATCTTATTTTCTTTTTTTTTTTCTTTTTT
>VWZI01007080.1:5442-23107 GCA_013396835.1 Psilopogon haemacephalus | reverse complement strand
AAAAAAAGCATGTTTAATAAAAACAAGGCTGTATTAGAAGGAAAGAATACAGGGAAAAGAGAATGCAAGCATGACTCTTTCCTATCGAGAAGATATTGTTGTAAAGGAATGTTAGAAAGGAAGATGAGATTTTGTTTAAAATCTCCTTTTCCAACATTTATTTGTACACACTTGGCTACTCCCATGCAGGCATCTTTTCTGCTGCCTTAGAATCAGAGAATCATAGAATCAGTCAGACTTAGAAGGGACCACAAGCATCCAGTCCCAACACCCCTGCCATGGCCAGGGAAACCCTACCCTAAATGAGGCTGCCCACAGCCTCATCCAGCCTGGCTGCAAACACCTCCAGGGATGTGGCCCCAAACACCTCCCTGGGCAACCCATTCCAGGCTCTCACCACTCTCATGCTCAACAACTTCCTCCTCACATCCAGTCTGAATCTCCCCACCTCCACCTTTGCTCCATTCCCCCTATTCCTGTCACACCCTGATAGCCTAAAAAGCCCCAGCTTTTCTGTAGGCTCCCTTCAGATACTGGAAGGCCACAAGAAGGTCACCTGGGAGCCTCCTCTTCTCCAGACTGAACAGTTACAACTCTTTCAGTCTGTCCTCATAGCAGAGGTGCTGCAGCCCTCTGAGCATCCTCATGGCCCTTCTCTGAACATGCTCCAGCATGTCCACATACCACTTGTAATAGGGGCTCCAGAACTGGATGCAGTATTCCAGGTGGGGTCTCACCAGAGCAGAGTAGAGGGGGAGAATGAACTCCCTGGCCCTGCTGGCCACACTTCTCCTGCTGCAGCCCAGGCTCTGCTTGGCTTTCTGGGCTGCAAGTGCACACTGCTGCCTCATGTTGATCTTCTCATCCACCAGCACCCCCAAGTCCCTCTCCTCAGGGCTCCTCTCCAGCCAAGCACTGCCCAGCCTGGAGTTGTGCTTGGGATTGCACCCACCCAGCTGCAGGACCTTGCGCTTGGCCTTGTTGAACCTCCTGAGGTTGGCTTGCGTACCCAACTCTGCAGCCTGTCCAGGTCCTTCTGGATGCCATCCCTGCCCTCCAGCCTGTCTGCTGCACCACACAGCTTGGTGCCATCAGCAAACTTGCTGAGGGTGCACTCAATGCCTCTGTCCCTGTCAGAGCCCTTCAGATGCAGTGAGCAAGGCTTGGGTTCTGGGTTAGGTAACTTGTAAATTTATCATTATTATTTTTTTAATCATGAGCATTCCTAATCTCTTTAAACTTGAATCTCCCCTTCTTTGATGCTATTTTCTCTCCTCTTCCCTACCACCAAGTGCTCTCCTGCTTTCAATCCTTCTAATAAAATTTTCAAGCTCTCTCTTCTCTCTACGCTGTTTTATTAAAATGCAAAGCATATGCCTCAAGTGCTCTCAAGTGCAATTTCAGTGAAGTCACAGTCTGTTTTTTTTTTAACTTTTGAACCATTTTCTCACATTTCTTTTTCTACAATCCAGATTTCTTTACAAAGAGTGTTTTACCAGAAAACCCTACAAAACAATAAGAACTCAAAAACCAAAATCCAAGCTAAACCCCAAACAACCAAAAACATATAACCAAAAAAAACCAAACTAATAAAACAAACTAAAAAGAAAATGGGATTAGAATCAGCATTATGATCAGGAATTGTTAAGATCCATGCTGCTGCTTCTGTGTTTCATTTAGTCTTTGTCATTTCCTTTGCTTGCTTCTCTTCAAGAGACTGCTGATTTCTTAAAATTGGTCTGAACTGAGAGATACAAGAACACTACCAAAGTGACTGTGAAAACCTCCTTGTTAAATTTAATTTTCATCAAATTATTGAGGTGTTGTGAGTGCTACAAAAGATCTTTCAGAAACCTAAGAAACTCAAGACCCACCCTTATGTCAGTTTGGTTTCTCCTGATCATCACTTTGCCTGATCAGTGCGATGTGGATGAGCACAGCTCTGCTGGATAAAGCACTGCTGGATGAAAGGGCCCAGAGGGTGGTGGTCAGTGGAGTTAAATCCAGATGGTGGCTGGGTACAAGTGGTGTCCTCCAGGGCTAAATATTGGGACCACTTCTGGTTAACATCTTTATCACTGACCTTGATGCAGACAGAGTGTGTCAGCAGTGAGTTTGCGGATGACACCAACTTGGGTGGCAGCATTGGTCTGCAGAAGGATAGAGAGGCTCTGCAGAGGGACTTGGATGGGCCAATGGTCGTGGCATGAGCTTCAACATGACCAAATGCCAGGTCCTGCACTTGGGCCACAAAAACCCCAAACAATGCTGCAGGCCTGGGGAAGTGTGGTTGGAAAGCTGCTGGCAGAAAGTGACCTGGGGTTTGTAATTGTATAAAGAGAAAATTAATTTGTAAAACTCCTAAGAATCAGATGCTGGAGGATATTTATCAGGGCAAGATAACTATTTCTCTTGCTGAGAAGAATGTGACAGAGCCTTCATGTTAAGAACACATGTTCTTTTCTAAGAACTTCAGGTACTACAAATTTTAGTGCTCTGTAGTGTGGGGATTTTTTGGGTGGCAGTGGTTAGGATTAGGGGACAGGTGGTGTCAGTGTCAGCCTGCGAGAGACTAAGTCTTGCGTCTCTTGTACAGGTAAATCAACAAAGATTAAAATCACCTTTTCTCCCTGAGAAAAGTGCTTCTCAGGTGGTTTGCCTGAATACCCAGGGATGTGTATTGAAGTGAGGGGAAGGGGCAGAAGCCTAAGGCAGGCACCGGAACCCTGCAGGCACAAGGACAATTGTTGTAAACGACCTGCCTGATGGGTCAGCTCCACTCCCTGGTAGCACACCTGGCAGTCACTTATGCATTAATGTGACTATTGAGATACGGAAAAACTGAATAGAAGGCACTGGGCCTATGCCAGCTTGTGTGAGAGAGAGAGAGAAAGAGAGAGAAAGAAAGAAAGAAAGAGAGAAAAAAAGAAAGATAGAAAGAAAGATAGAAAGAAAGAGAGAAAGAGAAAAAGAAAGAAAGAGAGAGAAAGAAAGAAAGAAAGAAAGAAAGAAAGAAAGAAAGAAAGAAAGAAAGAAAGAAAGAAAGAAAGAAAGAAAGAAAGAAAGAAAGAAAGAAAGAAAGAAAGAAAGAAAGAAAGAAAGAAAGAAAGAGAGAAAGAAAGAAAGAAACGTTTTCACCATGGACATCCAACCTGGAAACAGCAGCCCAGGAACCCTCTCTTCACCACCAGCAATCATGCTGTGCCCTAGGTTTTGCCTGCTATAAGAAGAAATGAGGAACTCCTGGAGAAGAGAGAACTCCACTGAAGACATCACTCGCTGGAAACATCCCTAGGCAACATAAACTGAAAAGAGCTTGGACTTTGGAGCCTCTCTCCCTCCCCTCCTCCAGCCAAGAACAGCACAAGCTGACAAGGATGAACACGGGAGCACCTTCTCCAAGCCAAAACAGAAGCACCCTTCCTTGGACCTCCTCCAGCCAGAAAAAGCATCTTGGGGGAGTGTGATAATATAGTTCCTGTCCTGCTCTTCTCCTCTCTTCTCTTTCTCCATTTGTGTCACTCTTTCTTCTCTCTCTTTCTCTGCTCCATTCACCTTATCCTTTAATAAATAGTCTTGCTTTTGATATTTGGTCTCACTTGTACCTTAATTCCACCACATGGAAATATATAAGAACAAATATCTCTCCTCTGGACCAAGACATTTTTAGTCTCTCTCCTCTGGACCTAGACAGAAGGCAGTCAGAACTACATTACAAAAAAAAAAAGCCTTCTCATCTGCAAAGATCAAAATTAAGAGGGAGAGCAACCTGTTCATGGTCACGTAAGAAATACAACCTGCATCTCCAAATCAGAGCTGAAGCAAATCCTGATCCCACCAGTCCTGAAATACAACCCTGGTTTCTCCCTCTATCCACAAGAAAGTACAAGCAGTGGGGAGGAAATCCACAAAAGGATAACCGAAATTAGCCTCCATTTGCTTATTCAAATATCAGAAAGGTGGTGTGTATAGTTGTCATCAGTCAGAAAGTACTAACAGGTACATTAAATTAATAGCCTCATTTGATAAATGAAGAGCATAATTCCACTGCAGAGAGATTTAAGCTGCATAATCAGATGTGTTATTGCTGTGTTGATACAGGCAAGAATATTAAGACCTGGAGAAAGGAAAAGTTTTAGTGATGCTGACAATCAAAGAAAGAATGTGTTTTCACAGTCAAAAATAAAGTGGGAAAGAAGTGCTTTCAGAATAAAAATGGACAAAAAACATGACAGCCATGCGTGTATTTTAATAATTTAAGGAGCTTACAGTAGGGTTTACTGTATAGAAGTGGTGTCTGATTCCTACTGTAAAGTTGGAAATAAACACAAATCCATTTCTCAGAGGAAGCTTTTCTGTTTGTTTGTTTGCTTGCTTGCTTGTTTGTTTTTAATTAATACTGGCATTATAATTTGAAAATTAATATACCTATTGCCTTCTTCCATAAATGGAGATAGTTCTTGCATGCATTTTCCCTTTTCTCTAGAAAGAGTTGAAAAGCAAACCAAACTCCTTTTGCCAGTATGTTATCACCTGTGCCTGCAAAGTGTCTCATATGAGTCCTGAGTGCCCACACGTTGCCCTTCTGGCCTGCCCCCTAATGACTGACTTACAAGTATCAGTGCAAAATCAGGAAATCTACTCCATTGGTAGAATCTGAGGTCCAAAAGACTTCTGCTTTTTTCTTCAAAAATCTCAGACCTACTCTCTTAGCAGGTTTTAGGAGGTTCATAACATCACAGATCTCTTCTACAGTACGGCGAGCGGAATCAGAATCATAGAATCATAGAATGGTTTATGTTGGAAGGGACCTCAAAGCTCATCCAGTTCCAACCCCCCTGTGTCATAGGCAGGGACACCTCCGACTAGAAAAGGTCCCTCAAGGCATCATCTAACCTGGCCTTCAACACCTCCAGGCAGGGAGCAGCCACAACCTCCCTGGGCAACCTGTGCCAGTGTCTCACCACCCTCACTGTGAAGAACTTCCTCCTAACATCCAGTTTCAATCTCCCCTCTCCAATTTAAACCCATTCCTCCTCATCCTGCCATTACAAGACCTTGTGAATAGTTTGTCCCCAGCCCTTCCGTAGGCCCCCTTCAGATCCTGGAAGTCCACTCCAAGGTTTCCTCAAAGCCTTCTCTTCTCCAGGCAGCAGAGCACCAACTCTCTCAGCCTGTCCTCATAGCAGAGCTACTGCAGCCCTCTCAGCATCTCCATGGCATCCTCCAGACTGGCTCCAACAGTTTCATGTCCTTCTTGTGTTGGGGGACCCTGAACTGCACACAGTGCTGCAGGTGGGGTGTGAGGAGAGCAGAGCAAAGGGGCAGAATCCCCTCCCTTGCCCTGCTGCCCACAGCTGCTCTTGCTGCAGCCCAGCACACAGTTGCTGTCTGGGCTGCACTCACACTGCAGCCTCATCTTGAGCTTTGCATCACCCCAGACCCCCAGGTCCTGTTCCTCAGGGCTGATCTCAGCCATTCCCCACCCAGCCTGGAACTGTGCTTGGGATTGCACTGACCCAGGTACAGGACCTTACACTTGGCCTTGTTGAATGTCATGAGGTTGTCCTGGGCCCTCCTCTGCAGCCTGTGCAGGTCCCTCTGGATGGAACTCTGCCCTCTAGCAAGTCGACTGTGCCACACAGTGTCTAGCAGTTAATTTTGCATCTGAAGAAGAGCAGGTCAAGGTTTAAACACAGCCCATGGTTACAACAGCTGGCACTTCAAAAGGCAGGCTGCATATCTTAAATAGTGGCATTGACTCACACTACGAGAAAAAAAAAAAGAAGCAGCCTCTATTCTTAGCTGGGTCTCAGAAGGGACTGCCATGGTATGATTTCACAACTCTGCATGGCAAGAAGTCCTGCATCTTAGTGCACAGCATACTTAGAAGGAAAAGCAAGCTCAGTAACTATAATGCTGCCATCATAACGTGACTGTAAGAAGCCTACGCCCCACTGCAAAAAAAAAGTCCCAGCCCTTTCATGCACTTGTCTCTGTTCTGCTGAAGAGAGCTCTAGGTTTCAGACTGACACCACCTTAGACTGGCACACCCCACCCCCCCCGCCCCCCAACCCAGCTTTACAGAAGTCATATTTTTCAAAGCCATTTTTTTTTGCCAAGCAAAAAGTGGGACCAACAGCACACAGGAAGAAACTAGGTCTATGACACATGCAATTTTGAGAACTAGAGTGCTTTGTCCCTGTGCCATCCTAACCATGTTCTGAACTGGCAAGACCAGAGTATTATGAAAGATGCTGAAACCACTTCTTGTGCTGAAGACAGGGGACAGCAGATCCATCTTTTACATCTGCACAAGGTGACCTTTTTCTACATCTGAGGTGATCTAATTGTGGCCTTGCAGTATCTAAAGGGAGCCTACAAAAAAGCTGGGGAGGGACTTTTTAGGCTATCAGGGAGTGACAGGGCTAGAGGCAATGGAGTAAAACTGGAGGTGGGGAAATTCAGACTGGACATGAGGAGGAAGTTGTTGAGCATGAGAGTGGTGAGAGCCTGGAATGGGTTGCCCAGGGAGGTGTTTGGGGCCACATCCCTGGAGGTGTTTGCAGCCAGGCAGGATGAGGCTCTGGGCAACCTGATCTAGTGGAAAGTGTCCCTGGGCATGGCAGAGGGATTGGAACTGGATGATGCTTGTGGTCCCTTTCAACCCTGACTGATTCTATGATTCTGACTCTGGCTTTCTTGTCTGCCTGTCACTGAACCCTGGGAAAGAAAAATTTTGGTGGCTTCTGCCTATTGCTGGCAAGTTTTGTGCAGCCATGCACATGGAACTGCTATTTCATATGTATAAATGCAATTTCTCATAAAGCTGAAATTGTAAACGTGGTAGATGCTGAGCCAGGTGGCCAAAGAGTCTCTGTAAAGGTGTGAAATATGAGTTACTGAGGAAATCTTTTTGAAGAGGTCAAACAGCATATTGCTGCCTGCTCCTGATTCTTGTGTGACTACACTGGGTTGCATATTTTTCTTAGCTTAAAGGATAAAAAGACTGCACTGAGCCTATTGGACTGAGACAAGGACTTGGACACAAATGTCAGAACTGTCCTGAAGCTTGGTCCAATGCAGAGAAACCCTGGACACCTTCTGAAGAGACTGTTGAGTACACAAATGTCACCATCCATGACTTCTGGCAGCACTGCTCTTCTCAATCTCTTTAATTTAGCATCTTCCCGCTCAAGCCAGGAGGCTGCAAAAGTCTACCACTCACACCTGCACACGCAGATAAAGATGAGACTTGACATTTGGTGCAGCAGAGTTCTCCTGCAGATGAAAAATGCAATCGTTTCTGACAGGCCTTACCATCCCAACCTTCTCAGAAGATTTGCAGGTGACCCATTACACTTTGTTCACCCCTGTTCCTCCAGATAAACTAATGCAATACTTCCTGCTTTTGCCAGGAACTATTAAATGCTTGCAGTGCTGATTCGTGGAGGCAGAGCTTTGGTTATTAAAGTTCAAACTAATCTCTTAATTTGAGAAGGTGCTCTCTGTATAGGCCTGGATTTTTCACTAGCTGAAGAATGCTAATCAGCTCTAATGCCACTTTCCTCCACTGTTACCAAGCTGCCTACACATAGGAGCACAATACGACCACCGGGGAACTCTGCTTGCCTGTGGCTGCGTTTATGTCCTGAAGAGAAGACACAGAGTTTCTTTCAATTCAGCNTGCCTTCCATGAAATCCAAACACAGCTGTCTTGTTCCAGTGCTCTTCTTCAAAATCCCTCTGGTCCAAATTGCTGGCAACATCTCTGTGGTGATTTAGGAGTTCCCCCCCTCCNCACCGGGGAACTCTGCTTGCCTGTGGCTGCGTTTATGTCCTGAAGAGAAGACACAGAGTTTCTTTCAATTCAGCATCTCTAATCCTACACAGAACAATGAAACTACTGTTAATAAGGTTCTGACCGAAGGCATTTTTCATTTGTAGTAACAGGCAGGACCTGACTTTGGTGTGCTCTAACATTCCAAATGCCTTCCATGAAATCCAAACACAGCTGTCTTGTTCCAGTGNGATATTCACAATATATTACAGATATTTATGGATATATACAGTAAAAAGGTAATATAGAAACACCACAGCCCTTCCAGAGAGCAGAGTCCCTAAGAGGGGTTTCCAACCACCTCACCACCTTCCCCCACTTCCTAATCTTATCTCACTATCTGCCTTATGAGCCAGAGAAGCAAAGGTAGATCAGCCAGGGAAGGGTTAACAGCAGGAAAGTAGATAGTGAGATTATTCAGATCCAGCTAAGAAGGCAGTGAGAGACAGCTCTGCCTTATCTTTGTTTTGATTCTAACTTTATACCATGTCAGTAAACAAACGAGTCAAGGAGACACTGGAATGTTTTCCTTTCTCAGCCTATGGTCTAATTTCTCATTCAAGTCCTCCAATTAGTTCAAACCAGCACAACCTGATGTATTTGTTAAGCACTGAAGTGGGCAGAGATATGGAGACTGTGGGAAAGGTAAGCAAGCCCTGTACAAGCAAAAAAAAACCAAAAAAAACCCCTGTATTTACTAGAGAAGATGAATCTGTGTGGCAAATGATACAAGAAATTTCTTAGTTGCTTACTTGCAAAAGAAGTTCTAAGTAATGAATAAACAGAACTGGAGATTCTCCTGGATGTAAAGGAACCATCATGTCTCTGTTGTGGACTTATATAGAGTCCTCGAGTCACGGTTTGAAGGGACCACAGGGATCATCTAGTTCCAACCCCCCTGCCGTGGCCAAGGACAGCTCACACTAGATCAGGCTGCCCAGAACCTCATCCAGCCTGGCCTTAAACACCTCCAGGGATGAGGTTTCCACCACCTCCTTGGGCAACCCATTCCAGGGTTTCACCACCCTCATGGTGAAAAACTTCTTCCTGACTTCCAGTCTGAATCTACCCATTTCTTGCTTTGTTTCATTCCCCCCCAGCCCTGTCACTACCTGACAGCCGAAGAAGTCCCTCCCCAGCTTTATTGTAGGCACTCTTCAGATACTAGAAGGTCACAATAAGGTCACCTCAGAGCCTTCTCCACTCCAGACTGCACAGCCCCAATTCTGTCAGTCTCTCCTCATAGCAGAGCAGCTCCAGCCTTCTAATCGTCCTCATGGCCCTGCTCTGGACAACTTCCAGGACATCCATATGGATGTGCTCCAGAACCGGATGCAGTACTCCAGGTGAGGTCTCACCAGGGTGGAGTAGAGGGGGAGAATGACCTCACTTGACCTGCTGCCCACAAATTCTCTTGCTGCATCCCAGAATCTGATTGGCTTTCTGGGCACACTGCTGGCTCATGCTGAGCTTCTTGTCCACCAGCACCCCCAAATCCGTCTCCTCAGCACTGGTGGAGAAACATCTTGAGTACTGTGTTCAGTTCTGGGCCTTGCGGTATTAGACAGACACCAAGTGTGCTGGTTTGAGGGTAATTGGAATATTTTCATGAGAAAAAGTTAGGTTATAGGCTGTGAAAAGAAAACAATGGTGATGTCCACTTCACTCATGGGTTTGCTGAGATTTATAAAAGCAAGGACATAAACATAGATAGCACAGTCTCACAGTGTCTGAACTCTCTCTGTTGGTGTCTTTATCTCTCTCTCTCTCCCTGCCTTCTAGGTGGGTCTGTGTAGCCCAACTAATCACTTCTGCTTCTAACCCCCCTCACCAATCTTTCCAGTTCACCTTGCAGGTAAGGTAGATCCTGGGATAAGGTTGGGGGGGTATGGAGAAGGTGGAAGTGTGGTTGGGAGCCCCTCTTGGGGACTGTGATTTCTGGGAGGGCTATTGTGTTTCTGTATTGCTTTTAATTTGTGTATTTCTGTATCTAGCTGTAAGTATTTTTAATCTATTGTAAATATCTGCTTGTATGTTGTGCTAAGCTGTGAATATAAAGCTTCATTCCTTAACTTGCAGCACGCTGAGTCTAGTCTGGGTGAATTCAAATGTGTGGAGGGGCAGGGAACTCCCAAACCATCAGACCAAGGTGCTGGAGCATGTTCAAAGGAGAGNAAAAAAAAAAATGTTTTTAAGGATTGTACCCAAAACATTAGATATCAGATGGTTTCAGACTGCTCTGGCTGCGGCTGCTCTTTGCATGGTCTCCTTTGTCTTTGCCTTGGTAGCTAATTCTCAGTAATTCTACTAAATACTTTCCTGCTACTAACCCCACCTGGCTACAACTTCCCTCAGGTAGTTGTAGACAGCAATGAGGTCTGTCCTGAGCCTCCTCTTGTCCAGGCTGCACACCCCCAGCTCCCTCAGCCTCTCTTCACAGGGCTGTGCTCCTGGCCCCTCTCCAGCTTTGTTGCCCTTCTCTGGACACATTCCTGTGCCTCAACATCCCTCTTGAATTGAGGGCCCCAGAAATGGACACAGGACACAGGCCTGACCAGTGCCAAGTACAGGGGGAGAATAAGCTCCCTTGTCCTGCTGGCCTCACTGTTCCTGCTCCAGGCTCTCCTGGCTGCCTGGGCACACTTCTGGTTCATGTTCAGCCTACTATCTACCAGCACCCCAAAACATCTTTTCTCTCAAAGCCTTTCATGGACTAGCCCAAGCACAGACAACCTTGCTGACCCTTAAACCAGAGGGCTAGGAACCACAGGACACTCACCAGGTCCCATAGAGAGCTGAGTGAGGAAGAGCACAGTCCCACAGGGATGACAGTGGCTCCCCAGAAGACCCACAGTTCTGTTTGTGGTTTGGGGGTAAGCAGGGCCCTAGCATTATCTCACAAAACCAGCTTCAGAAACATCTGCTAGCTTATTCTGTCCCACAAGGAGCAGCTGAAAGTACTCAGCAGCCTGTTCCAGGGCAGCCCTGGTGACAAGACAGACCTAGAATGGAAGCCACACTTGAACAGCTTGGGAATTGCATGTAGTGTGTTTGCTTCCCCAGAGCCCCTTCACACTCAGTATCTTCAGGCTGTTGAAATTTCAGCCACAGATAGACTGTCACAATCCTGCTGCTGATACTTACCACACAACAAATGCTCTGTCTTTGTGTATCTCTTTCTGCATACAGCTATCACCTGTCTTTACATTGCCACAGCTGGATGATGTTTACATTTGTTTGGTCAAACATGTGTGAAGCATGGCAAATTGAGGTTCTATTGCTGGTTTTTTTTTTTTCATCAGGGCACCTTGCCACCTCCTCATGCAATCTGTTGTGATTAAACTATAGGAAATGTGTCCAGTCTCAGTAAAAGAGGCTCAATTTAAAAATGCCTAAGCAGGAGACATTTGCTTTTCTAAAGCAGCACCACTTTGGTTCACACTTCTTTATCCACCTGATTACTTCCAGTTGCTGTTCCTCTCTTGTGGCAGAGGAACTTTTTTTTCTGGTCTCAAGCCTGCCATAAACAGTTCTGCAGTGGTTGGAAACACCACAAAGAGTTGGCACAGCTCTGTCAGCTTGAAGAGTATGAACTTGAGCAGAACACCACCATAGTGGATCTAAATCAGTTCCTTCCTTGACCCTATGATAGGATGAGGAGATTATCTTGGAACCAGCTGTGAACAGGAGCTGTTAGTGCTGATAGGAGCTGTGTGTTGTGATGCTTGGGATTTGTGCAGAACCAGCTTGTTTGGTAACTGCACTTCTAGCTCAGGGCAACAGCCTGGCAGCAGGGAGATAACACCAATGTGTCTGCACACAAAAGAGAAGACCACATCACTCAGAGATGCCTGAAGCTGCCTTATGGTATTGAAATAGATTGTAGTGAAGGGCTTAAACCTACCACATAAAGGCCTTCATGGCCTCTCTCTCTGCAATTTCCCTCTTTTGTCTTGAGCTTTTGTGTTTACCCTGTGTCTCAGAGCATGCAGGAGATAGATATTTTGCTTATAGGCTCTCAGCTTTCAGCCTGGTGTTTACAATGCACTGTAAACCTCTGCAAGCCATTTCAGGAGTAAAAAACAAAACAGAACAAAAAAAACCAAAACAGAACAAAAAAAACCTCCAAAAAATTATTCAATAAATGAAAGAAGGAAATGGATTTTTCTTACTGTCCATTACTGACTGGATGCTAATGGCTTTATTCTGCCAGTGTCTGAGACTCTCCTGTAAGGAAGTGAGTTCCTTCATTATTTTAATGCAATTTGAGTGCACTCAGTGCCTTGCAAAGGCACTTGACACCTCACAGGAGCAGATGCTAAATGCTCAGTAAGATCTGACTGTTACCCTCAATCGTTCTGACATTTTCTTTTCTTTTTTTTTTTTTTTTAAGTTATAGAATGGTTTAGGTTGGAAGGGACCTCAAAGATCATCCAGTTCCATCCTCCCCTGTGCCATAGGCAGGGACACCTCCCACTCAAACAGGTCCCTCAAAGCCTCATCCTGCCTGGCCTTGAACCCCTCCAGGGAGGGAGCAGCCACAGCCTCCCTGGGCAACCTGTGCCAGTGTCTCACCACACTCACTGCAAACAACTTCCTCCTAACATCCAGTTTAAATCTCCCCTCTGCCAGTTTAAACCCATTCCTTCTTGTCCTGTCATTACCAGACCTTGTCAATAGTCCCTCCACAGCCTTCCTGTAGCCCCTTTCAGATACTGGAAGGCCACTCCATGGTGTCCTCAAGGCCTTCTCCTCTCTTCCTCTCTAGACTGCAGAGCCCCAACTGTCTCAGCCTGAGCATCTTGGTGGCCTCCTCTGGACTGGCTCCAACAGTTCCTTGTCCTTCCTGTGCTGGGGGCTCCAGAACTGCACACAGTACTCCAGGTGGGGTGTGAGGAGAGCAGTGTGAGGAGAGCAGAGCAAAGGGGAGAATCCCCTCCCTTATGCAACACATTGTTGTTCAAATATTGATAAGTCCTGTCCTGATCTCTTTTTAAAAGACCATAAATAACTCAGTCATCCTTTAGTTATAACCTGCAGATATGAGACAATACTTATCTTTAGCTCCTAATATGTTTAGCCTAATTTGTTAACAAACATTTATTTTCCTTAATGCTTACTAAATAGATCCACAAAACTATCCAGGTAGTTCTTCTGAGCCTTACAAAGCAAAAGAAGAGTTTTTGACTGCCTAACTCAGCTTTTTTTTTTTTTTTTTTCCCTCCCCCCCTCTTTTTCTTNNNTCCCTCCTCCCCTCTCTTTCATGGTAGAAGGAAGAAGTACTGAGGTCACAGTAATAAAGTGTTTTCAGAGTTTTTTCATTTTCTGTGGAGCCAAAAAAAAGAAAAAGAAAAAAACCAAAACCAAAACCAAACACTGACAGTGTAGATTTCTGGAATGTTTAGTAAGTTTTTTGAGACAGTGGTTTATTAGTATACAGAACATCTATAAACATGCCCCTGTGGTATTCAAGAGGATAGTAAGAATGAAATAAACTCTAATTTTCCCAAACTGTAAGTAGCCAGGCACTCTTTGCCCTCAGTGATGTGGAAGGCAATGTAAAAAAAAAAAAAAAAAAAAAAAAAAAAAAAAAAAAAAANAGAAAGAAAGAAAGAAAGAAAGAAAGAAAGAAAGAAAGAAAGAAAGAAAGACAGAAAGAAAGAAAAGGAAGGAAGGAAGGAAGGAAGGAAGGAAGGAAGGAAGGAAGGAAGAAAGAAAGAAAGAAAGAAAGAAAGAAAGAAAGAAAGAAAGAAAGAAAGAAAGAAAGAAAGAAAGAAAGAAGGAAAGAAAGAAGGAAAGGAAGAAAGAAAAGAGAGAGACGATAAAAGCTGTTGTTCTGTCCAGAAAGTACCTTTGAAGCTTGGGGGGTTTTTTGTTTTGTTTTGTTTTTTTTCCTGTGGGCTTTTACCTGGATGAATCATGAACCAGAAAAGAAAGGCACAAAAAGCAGTGAGGTAGTCCCACATCAGTGAATGCGTTGCTGTGGTAGAATCTGATTGATGTGCCAATAACCATAGGAGACTATGGAAATTTACCGGAATCGGCAGACCTCAAGACAGCTGCAAAACTTCGATGCCTTAACGTACTGCGCCACCTAGCCTTGCCCGGGGGATATTTCTCTCTGGAACCAGTGGCGATGTCAGGGGGTAGTGCCATCAAGCGAGCAGCGTAATTCAATATCAAACACTTCCCTGGGTAAAACACTCTAGCACAAAGGTGGTTGTGGCGGTTAGGCAATTCCCCGCGCCCTCCTCCTCTTCACCTTCCTCCCCCTCCCCTTTTAAATAACCCAGTATAGAACTCAGTCAGCTGGAAGTTAAGGAATTAAGCTTTGCATCTACAGCTTTGCACAAGATACAAGCAGATATTTACAATATATACCAGATATTTACAGATACATGCAGTGAAAAGGTAATACAGAAACACAACAGCATTCCCAGAGATCAGAGTCCCCAAGAAGGGGTTTTCAACCACCCTACCACGTTCCTCCCACTTCCCAGTCTTATTCCAGTATCTGTCTTAATTGACAGTAAAGCCAAGAGTAGATTGGCCAGGGGGATTAGCAGCAGGAAAGTAATTAGAAGTTATTCAGATCCAGCTAAGAAGGCAGAGAGATGTAGCAGCCAGAGCAGCTCAAGCAGCTCTGTCTTATCTATATTTGGGGATACAACTCTTAAACCTTTTTTTTTTTTTTTTCCTTTTTCAGTAAAGCTATGAGCGAAGTAGCATCATCGGTGCTTTCCTTTCTCAGCCTGTAGTCTAATTGCTCATTCAAATCCTCCAATTACTTCAAACCAGCGCACTAAGTGTTACATGTCCACTCTTCTGCACGGCTTACAGCTCAGTGCAAGCACACCTCACACCAGCAGAAAAGCTACTAAAGTTGTCAGCAGTTATTTTTCTCAGGGAAGCAGTATGGACAGCAGAGGCTTGCTGATAGAATGCTAGGGCTGGCATAGCTGGCGTAAGAATGATCACAGCCCCCCTGTGGTGGTGCAGGGCACTGCCCCACCGGAGGTTGGAATGGGGTGCGAACTTTGGCAGGGCACGCCCAAGTCCACTGCCCCACCAGAGGTGTGAATGGGGCAGGAAACGGTCTTCCTCCCTCCCCACCTCTGTCACTGAAGGCTTAGTACAATAGCTGTGAAGTGCCTTCTCCCACCCTCCGTGGGCTTGAACAGGGAGGCAACAAATCACCTCAGTATATATATGGCAGCTGGACAGATTGGAGCAGGACTTGCTAGGACCTTCACTGGGACTTTCACTGGGACCTGCACTCCGACCTGAACTGGGACCTGAACCAGGACTTGCACCGGGACCTGAACGGACCTGAACACAGACCTGGAGACATGAACCTCGCACGGACTTTGAACCAGACCTTGAGGAGCATCCTGGCTTCTTGCCGCAGGACCTGCCTCTAATGGTGAACTGCAGCCATTCGTGGGAATACCACGGAGCACCCCTGGCTTTCCCCTGCCTTGCTTCACGATCGTGGCTTCGTGAAAGCTGTGCCTACAGTCATCTTGGACTCTGGCAGGCACTGGACTCCAGACACTGCCATGAAAGAGACAGTCTCCCATCTGTAAGTAGGGCAAAGCTGTTTCATGCCCAAACCTTTCAATTTTTCTGATTTTTCCTGAATTACCTGAAAAGGCATCCTCGTGAAGACTTTTCCTGACCAAATCAGAACCCAAACTTAAACCAATTTACACATAGATTGTGGGTGGGGCTTTTGGAAATTATAAAAGCTACATAACTTATAATTTCTGCCTCTTCAATTGCCCACAATCAACACACTCCCAAAGGAAGCATGCCAATAATTGTGAGTATGCTACCACTGTAACTAATGTGCTGGTCACACAGAAATTCTGGGCTCCTCTTTCATCCTGGCAAACATTCTGACAGGGGGGAAAAAAAAAAACAAGCAGCATGTATGCAGAATATTTGAGAAGACAATCACAATATATGAGAGTGGAACAGCTATTTTCTTTTCTAGCACACCGTGCTGTTTACTCTCCTGTTCTCAAATATTCCATTGAGGCCAAGTTCAAGATCTTGCATATGAACTGAGGCAATCCCAAGCAGAAACGGGGCCCATACAGCAACTGTGTGCTGGGCTGCAGCAAGAGCAGCTGTGGGCAGCAGGGCAAGGGAGGGGATTCTGCCCCTTTGCTCTGCTCTCCTCACACCCCACCTGCAGCACTGTGTGCAGTTCTGGAGCCCCCAACACAAGAAGGACATGGAACTGCTGGAGCCAGTGCAGAGGAGGCCACCAAGATGCTCAGAAGGCTGCAGCAGCTCTGCTGTGAGGACAGGCTGAGAGAGTTTGGGCTCTGCAGCCTGGAGAAGAGAAGGCTTCCAGGAGACCTTATAGTAGCCTTCAAATATCTGAAGGAGGCCTAGAGGAGGTCTGGGGAGGGACTGTTGAAAAGGTCTTGTGAGGGGTAATGGGTTTAAACTGGCAGAGGGGAGATTGAAACTGGATGTTAGGAGGAAGTTCTTCACAGTGAGGATGGTGAGACACTGGCACAGGTTGCCCAGGGAGGTTGTGGCTGTTCCCTCCCTGGAGGTGTTCAAGGCCAGGCTGGATGAGGCCTTGAGTGACCTGTTCTAGTGAAAGATGTCCCTGCCTATGGTGGTGAGGGGCGGGGGCTGGAACTGGACGATCTTTGATATCTCTTCCAACCTAAACCATTCTATGAAATTCTATGAAATACAGGCTGGGCAGAGAATAGATTGAGAGCAGCCCTGAATCGTGGAAGTTTTGAGTTGGAGGGACCTTTAAAGGTCATCTAATTCCTGTAGTGGGCAGAGGTATTTCTAACTAGATGGGATTGATACAGGTCTCCCTGAATGGCATCCTGTTCCTCAGGCACATCAATTGCACCACCACCCACCTTGGTGTTAGCTGCAGACTTGCTGGGCATGCACTCAGCTCCACTGTCTGTGTCATCAGTGAAGATATTAAGCACACACACACTGGTCTCCAGAGAACCATAGGATCATAGACTGGCAAGTGTGGGTCACCTGGTCAGGATAAGGAAGCTGATGAGGTCTTCTACAGACAGCTGGCAGCTGCTTCACAATCACAGGCTCTGGTTCTCATGGAAGATTTTGATTACCCAGACATTTGGTGGAAAGCCCACTCAGACAGTCAGCCACAGCCCAGGAGGTTCCTCCAGTGCAACAATGATAACTTCTTGATGCAAGTGGTGGAGGAGCAAACTAGGAGAGGAGCACTGCTGGACCTGATAGTCATCAACAAGGAGGGTCTGGCTGAAGCAATGAAGATTGAGAGCAGCCTTGGTTGCAGCAGTCATGAGATGGTGGAGTTCAGGACCTTGAGTGGTAGGAACAGAATATCTGGCACAATCACAACTCTGAATTTCAGCAGGGTCAACTTTGGCCTCTTCATTCAATTACTAGGGGAAATAGCATGGGGCAGAATACTGCAAGACAATGGGGCCCACGGCAGTTGGTTAATATTCAAGAAATACATCTTTCAAGCTCAGGGTCAGAGCATTCCAGTGAGAAGGGGAGTCAGGAGACCTGCATGGTTAAGTAGGCAGCTGCTGAACAAAATTAAGTGGAAGAAGAAAGCCCATAGATTGTGGAAGGAGGGACTGGCCACCTGGGAAGAGCATAAGGTGGTTGCCAGAGGATGTAGGGAGGCTACTAGGAGGGATAAGGCCTCCTTGGAATTCAATCTTGCAAGGCAGGCCAAAGATCATAGAATCATAGAATCATAGAATGGTCTAGGTTGGAAGAGACCTCAAAGATCATCCAGTTCCAACCCCCCACCATAGGCAGGGACACCTCCCACTA
>VWZI01007077.1:0-17175 GCA_013396835.1 Psilopogon haemacephalus | reverse complement strand
ACTAACATAACTTCTTTTTTTTTTTTTTTTTTTTTTGGTTGTTAAAGGGATATGCTTTCAAGCTAGTATAACTTAAACTATCTTAAAGTAAGATGGTGTAGTTTTCCTTTGCCTCTTACATGAAAACAACATGGTTGAAATGATGGGCATGAAGGGAGGAAGAAATTGGGTACCATCTGAAAGTGTCAGGTTTTTGTTGTTGTTGTTGTGTGTTCTCACTAATAACCAGACCTTAATATTTATGTATTTAAAAAGCTGTCAGAGATAATCTCACTTAAAAAGAGTTACATTATTCCAAATGTACTTTTCATAGGGCTACTAGGAGAACTGGCACTGACCTGTGATTACAGTAGAGATGCTACCTTTGTTTTGGCTTCTGCGTTTAATTTCTTTTAACCATCCTGGATATATTTTTTTTCCCAAAAGTTTGCCCTCCTTTTAAGATGTATTCCTTAAATACAGGTAGTGGTTAATTTTAAAACAAACAAAAACCAATCTCCCCTCATGGCCACCCAAAAAACCCAAGCCAAACCCCAACCAAAACCACAGCAAAGCACCACAAAAACCCAACCAAGCAAGCAAAAATTCAACCAACCAACCAACAGAAAAAGCACAACAAAACTCTACCCCCACACCACCCTCCCCTCCTTCCTCAGGAAAAATAGGAAGCATTTTTATTCATTATTTTGATGGTTCAGAAGGGTTTTAGGGGGGTTGGACTAGGTGATCTTTCAAGGTCACTTCCAACATCTAACATTTTGTGATTTTGTGTGATCAGGTCTGAAAGATTCTGCACATCTTTTTTTGCCAATAGGGAAGCATAGTTAAAAGCCATAGTAAATGCATGTACTTTTCCTGTGTAAATGACCAACAAAACAGCAATAGCAACAAGAAAAGTTCTTTACCTCTTAACTGCATTTCCAATTTCCATTACCTTGATTTCTGAGACAGCCAATGTGCTCAGTTCTGTCAAGTTTGATGCTCACTGAAGTTAGTCACATGTTTATACCAGCCCATGCAATTTTTCCATCTAAATTTTTGTGTGGTTTGAAGACTGATTGCTCTATGCCTCTGTTACAGAACAGGTTCTTAACATTCACTCATTTGCTGCATAGCTGTTTTTCCTCCTAGAAGTTGCTCAGTCAATCCAAGATCCAAGGGCAACTTTCTGCTAGCAGTCACTTGGAAAAAGGGTTTCCCAAATTCAGTTTGTTTCTGTGGCTTCTCTCTGGAAGTTTGTGGATTTCAGAAGGAAATGCTATTTGTAAAGCAAGGATAATATTGGATTTTTCTTTCCTCTGTATATAAATGCATATATTCATTCATTTTATGAAGGAGGGAGTCCTCAAGTGATCACAGCATGGATCATTTTGAGTTCTGCACCATGCCACATTGAGGGAAGATACCATTAGTTTCAGAAGCTGTTGCTGACAGCTGTACTCCAGGCACAGTTACTGGTACAGTGTGGCCAAAAACCTTTGTTCTCTTTTCACATATAAGAATTGTGGCTTGTCCAAGAATAGCAACTACTGTTGAATGAGATCTGCTGGACATTATCTCCCTGCAAATATCTTGTGATTTTTTTCTTTCTTAGATTATTTGTTAAGCAGTAGCACTGAAATACACAGCTTTCAGTTGTTCTCCAAGTTACTCATTTAGCAGACCAAACAAGGCAAACTGATTTACTGCTCCTGCTGCAGGCCATGAGCTGCAGGAAGGGAGTAACAGGACCAACAACAAAGTGCAGGTTGTGAGGCTATATGCTAGGTGCTGGACCAGGGACAGGCCAGCAATGGCAGAGCTCTCTGTGGGCTCCACTGAGGACTGGGGAAGGTCATTGTTTGTGAGGACCTGGAATTTACTTCTCTCTAAAACCTGCAGGAATCAAGTATTTAAAGGAGGTTTGTCCAAAAACCTGTTTTACTCCACTTTAGTTTTTTGTTCTGCTGACCTGATGCATGCGCTGTTTAAGTCTGCTGAATTTGTACTATATGGGATCTGGTTTTATAACAGAGGATCAAACTGTGAGTATATTCCTCTGTGAAGATGTGTGTGTGATACTTTTCTTATTAGATAATTCATAGGTAGATTAATTGTATCAATTAACGACTTCTCAAAAATATCAGTAGGTAAGCTCACTTGGATTCCAGTTCCTACCCTGCAGCGTCCATTTCTTTCATTTCCCACTCCTCCACCCCTCTCCTGTCCCCCTAACCCCCCATTTCTTTTTTATATCAACCTTTCTTTCTGAATACCTATGGACTATGAACTGTAAGTAAGAAAAGTCTGTCTGATTGCCATAGGCTAGATCATTCCTACATCTGATGAGAACCATGTAACAATCTTTCTTGTTTGTGACTTGTGGATGTTAGGGTTTTTTTTCCAGCTCCCTCAAAACAATGACTTAGTCTTGAAGTGCTGAGGGCTTCAAAGAACTGGAACATAGAACATACACTTCAAACATTTTCTGTATGTGCAGCTGGAGATAAATCTTGAATTACAGTTGTGAAAAGCTGAAAGGATTTGAGTTCGGTCAGGATCACCCTTATGTGTGTCTGAAGGTATAGAAGACTTCTGGAGGCTGATTGTGCCTGCCTCCTCTCTCTCCCATCAGCCTCATCATGACTGTGTGCATTTCTGTTGAATGTTGGTTTGCTAGTAGAATTGTGAATACTAATTCTGGCATCAGGTTTCCAGTGAGAAATTGTATCCAGCTGGGTGAGAGAAAGGTTGTATGAGTAGGTGGCTCGTGGTGGATATTGATGAGATCTCACAGGAAAAAAAACCTTTCTACTCCCATCCTCTGTCTTTTGGGTGTTTCTCCTTAGTAACTTAATCTCCTAATTTCACATTTCTCTGCGGTTTTTACAAGCTATGGGAAATTGACTTGGTTAATGGTAGTTTTACTGCCTGTGAGATTGCAGACAGCCAGTTGTAAACTTACTCAGAGTCCTAATACTGTATTTTCATGATTGTGAATTAGGGACAAAAACATTTCATTGGGGTTTTTTAGTATTATCTTTACAAAAATAAGGGTGTTATTTTGCAAACAGAAGGTCATGGAGAAGGAAGAAGCAGTGCACTTCAAAATAAAGGCATGCAACTTTAAGTTAAAAATAAACCACATTTTCCAGGTTTGGATGGAATATTGGCNTTAAGGCAGTTTAATTTAAAAAAAAAAAGTTGCTTCTCATCCAGCAATTTCTCAACAAGTAAGAAGACTAACAGGTTTAGGTGTCATTGTAATCTTCATTATTCCTTCCTCAATTAAGTGTTAAGAATTCAAAAGGTGGCAGACAGGAATTTATATCAAGAAATAACTATACAACCTTTTAATAATTGGACAATTCTTAGCTAATCTTATAGAATCATTTGCAGTAATATGTATGAGGAGTAGGTTGGGATAATTAAATTGGGATAATTTAATTGGGACAACAGAGAGCATTTGCTTGAAGATGGATGCTCAGCAAATACCAACTCAGACTTGACAGTTTAGTCATTGCTCTGTTTTGCTGTAAATCCAGGTTTTTTTTCTGTCTGTTTTAAACAAAATTTTGTCTGCATCAAGCTCTGCTGTACTGATGTTTCATGTAGAAACACTCAATATCTGTTAAATCAGAGGACTGGTAAATCTTAGAAAGTGGTTGAATAAAGTAGTTGACTGTTATACAAGTGACTGCTGCTGATCCGTATCTGAACTTTAAGCAAAATTCAGAGATAAGGTAATGTGCTAAAAAAGTTAGGATTTTGGTCACTCTCCCTTTGCAGTTCTAATTCTTTCTGCAGTGATTATGCTGTTTTCTACAGCATTCCCATAAAAGGCATAATCACATTATATAGATGCAATAGCCTTTGCTCTTTGGGTGGTGGGAAGAGAGAGTGGAGTACAAGTTTTCCATGTTTCTGCTGTATTAGCATACTAATAGTTTCTTAACCCAGCGAGTTATGAAAGATTGTTCCCTGACATCTCCTCACTTCTTCCAGCTTTGTACTTTCAGATTGTGTAATATCACTTCTACATAAGTAACCAAGATACTATATTTTTCTTCTTTTTTTTAATCCCCCTCTACTGTCAGACTGAAATTAAAGAGATAGGAGCAGGAGTTACTTCTAGAACTTACTGCTTTCTGTTTTAGACCAAGCATGGCTTGAATAGAATCATAGAATACAGCTATGTTCTATCACATAATAAACAATTAAAAATCACAATTAATCCTGCCCATCAGTAAAAGTAATTGTGTGATCTTCATCCCATTATCGGAATGATCAGGTGTGGAGTCAACAATTAATATGTCTTCTTTTCTATTAGACTTTACCTAATCTTCTATATTTGTGATCCAGTATTGAAAATTCACTGAACAGAGGTGTAAAAACTAGTTTTATAACTACCAATTTTATTTCCAACTGGGATGTCTAGATCTGCACCTCCCTCATCTTTCAAAATACTAATCAGTGAAACATTGCCAAACAAAGTCACCTTAAAAAATAATAAACCAAGATTTAGTGTTCATTTGGCTTAGTTTGGGCTTCTAAAGTCAGCTGTTATACATAAACTGATAAAATGCTTCAAGATTAATTGGTCTGAAGTAGTGCTTACAATTTCTTGTGAATTTGAACTGAAAGATGAAAGGAATGTGCTTACTTGTTCTCATTATTCCATGCAATTTTTCAGACTAAAGATATGTTTTAATAAGCACTGTAAAGGTTGTAAAAAGATTTTAGGTGATGAAGTTAGGAAGTTTTTTCAGTTGTAACATTACGTTTTCAAAAATTATATTTCCATTAAGATGATCTCTGAATAGACCTGCATCAAGTTTCCTCAGAAATAATTAGGATTTTTATTTTAAAATCTGTGTTCTATAGCCTTAGTATGTTTTTCATGGACTTGTGTAATGATTTTTGCAGAAGAGTGGTTATTAGCCTGCCTTTCCAGGTGGCCATTGTAATTTGCCTCATCTTCAACTACCTATGAATGTAAAATAAATGGTAAGTTAGAATTAGAAAAGGATGGCATAGGTCATGCAATGTGGTCACTAGGGGGAAATAAATAATTAATGCAATTTAAAGTGTTATTCATAGTCTTCTTCATTACAAGACAAAATGAAAGCCTGTTTGTCAGAAGTAATTGTAGTCCGAGCTTTTTGAAAAGCATGTATTCCAAGGAGTGTGTGGCTAAGGAGCAGGGCAGTGCTGATGATGTGCCAAGGATGCTTTTTGACATGTCTTGGAGCAGTCGCACATAAGTTGTGGTTCCATCAGCAGTTCAGCTTTTACTCTTGTTGAGAGTGAATACTTTTACTTGGTTGGGAAAAACACCTGGGTATGTCAGTGGTGGCTGTGAAAATGCCATTCAGAATGCAGAGGACATTTCTTCAGTAGACTTTTTACAGACTTAGTGCCTTACTACCTTAGCAGGTTTTAATTATCTCAGGATTAGGAAGGTACTTAAGTACATTTCTGTAACAGAGACATTCTTCAGAGAGTTCTTTTTCAAATAATGCCTTTTTAACATGTTGGGGGAGGGACAGTGTAAACTGTTATTTCACTCTGGATGAATTTGAAGTGGCTATCTTATTTTATTTTATTCCAGGAAAGTAAAAAAGAAAAATTATCAGTACTTTAAATGGCTGAGATTTAGTCTGCATTATCTAAAACTTCCCCAGTATCTAAAATAATCTAGTAGTTAGATACAGGAGAACACTAATAGGAACAGAGAAATGTTGGAACTGTGTGTCAGCGTAGGGATGTATGTTTGCCTGTATATTAAGCTTTCCTTATGAACACAAAAATGTTAGTACTTCAAAATGTCTGCTTTCCTGATAACGAAACACTTCTGATTCCACTCTTGATTCTGTGCAGGATCACATACCCTGAAAGTCCAGCATTTGGACGTTGAGTTTCTGCAGAGCTGTTAATGGATATTGTAAAGCTTGTTCTGGAAAAAGAAAAATTGGTGTATGTTAACCCCCTAAATGTATGTTTCTATTTAAAAATCACTAAATGCCTAATGGAGAAAAACTAAATAGAATGTGATGCACATAAACCTGAATTTTCATTGCAAAAATTGTGTTGAAAATAGATACTGCAAGAGGAACTGCATAGGAAATTTGACCACGTTGTGTAAATATCCTACCAAGATATTTCTTTTGCTAAGTTTTGGTTATAAAATTTAAAAAGAAGCAGCAAGATTAAATATGCTAAGTATCTGCTTGTACTCTTGCAAATTCCATTGAGTATAATGCAAGTGTGTGCTGAACATGTTTGGTGGCCACAGATCTGGCTGTTTCTTGGGTAAATATTTTCCCCAGGTGCACAAAATATTACACAGACCAACACCAGTTTTCATTTAAAGTCTACTATGTAACTATAGCCAGAGGCAGTTCCATGCTGCCTGAAATAATGCACTCCAGACTGGCCCCTAAAAACCCCCAACAACCCAAGGAATTTTTCTTCCTTTGACATCTGTAGTTTGAACCTTCAACATTTTATTCAGCTTTAGAAATGTCTTTAACTGAAGTAATGGAAGAAAAGTCTTTAACCAATTAACCAAGTCCATCTTTTTCATATAGTGACATTTTATTCTTTAAAAGCTTCTATCTTGGTGCTAGTTATGCAAAGAAGGTATTAACTACAAACCAGATTTGACTGCAGAGGCTCAGTGGGGAAGCTTGTATGATGACTGTTGGGCGTTGTCATTGATAGAAGCAGTTACTGCTGCTTATGGGAGGAGCAATGCACTTGAGTACTTCTCAGAGTCTGCACACTGTTCTTGTCACATAAACCTATGCAATTCCACCTATTTTGCCAACCAAGGTCTTTGTGTTTGATTCTTCCATTTCTCCATATTTAGGGGAATCCGTATGATCCCCCTAGGTTACTTTTAGTGGTGATTTTTTTGCCCCAGATTTCTTCCCCAACATCCATTGTATCTTTACGCCAGCAGTATAGGATATGTCTTTACCATCCACAAAAAAGTGTCTAGGCTGAAGCTTAGACATTAGCCTGCAGTTGACTGTGGTTTATTGAGGAGCATGCTTTGTGTTGTTGTTTTAGCTTGCAGGTCTAACTCCGACAGTGCAGGAGCATAATGTGTGGGTGGAACATGTTGCGAAGTGTGTTCCCAGGGTTAGCTTTGATATGGCCAATCTATATGAGGGCTAGAGGAGCGGGCATTACCCATGGGCATTACATATGTGAGCATTACCCATGCTGTTTCACTTGACCCTAGGGCCAATGAACTGCCTCTGGCCTTTTCTGCTCAGTAAGATTCAATTCTTGTTCAGTTTGCGTAAATTCTATACACTCTGTCCATGTTTCCAGTGCCTCTCACATTGCTCACCTTCAAATTGCTTTCCCTTGCTGTCTCTCCTCCGTGTCTAACAACACCTCATGCCTCCATCCCAAAGATATCTTAACTCCCTAGTCTGTCATACTGAGGTATTTCCATGTCATTCTCTTGAATGCTGCTCAGCTGTCTCTCCTATGCTTGCCTGCATGCAGAGCTGTTGGTGCATTTTCTCACTTTGCTCCACTGGGACCATTTTAACCTTCTTCCACTAGTTGAGTTCACTAAAAGGTGAATTATTTGGGATGTTTGCATGCTCAGCTTCTTCAGATGGATGAAGGTGTTTCATTCAAGTGTGCTAAATTAACGGCAGCCTTTTCACAGCTGAAGTAAGTGATGGTCGTTTCTGTGTGAATAGCAGTGAGTTCTGCTGCAATTTAACTAAGTCAAGGTGAGCATTATTTTCAATAACCCAAGTTACAACTGGATTTTGCTGTGCCCATTCTTAGACTTGGCAGTGAGTGAGAATGCTGACTGTACTCTGAGAATGCTTATTCTTGTCTTCATATGGGTTTTGCCTCTATTAAATGAGTCAGCTAGCCAAACTGCTAAGGTAGTATTTTTCTCTCCTGGCATAAGTCCTAACCTCTTAATTTTTTCTCACCTTCTTTGGCAAATTAAGGTGCTGGTCTTCAGAGTTTCTGAAATAAATAGCATATTACAAGAAAATGTGGTTGATTTTTTTTCCCCCTGAGAGCAGCACTGATTATGGTTATGCTACTGGAATAAAAGCAAAGGTAATTTTCTAGCTGAATAGCTAGGAAAGCATGTTAATGAAAATAAACATAGCTGCTGGTGCAAATCTGCGGAGAGAAATTTTTCACTTGTCAGTACTTTAGTGGTATATTATCTAGATTTGTATTTGAGAGGTCAGACATTCAATTTTTTGCCTCCAAAGTTTACCCCTTTTCTTCTGATTAAGTTACTGTATTTTATCATAATTAAAGAAAAAGGTGGGGTGGGAGAACTAAAAACTCTCTTCAATGGAAAACAGATTGTTTGTGCTTGCAAAGAAACAAAATAGACCCTGTCACACACAGTTTCTTTTTTTTCCCCCTCGTCAAAATAATCAGCAGTCAGAAAGATTTATCTGCTGTGAGAATGATTCAGCTGTCCAGAGCTAAGGGTGTGTGGGGCAGGAAGCATATTTAAGCTTTCCAGAAAGGAAGCAACGTGCTTTAGAGTTTGCTTGAGATCACAGGAATGGCAGCTTTAGCAACAGTGCTTGTAACCTTTATTTGTAAACTCTCTTGCCTGTTTGCAGTTCATGCCAAAAATGGATTAGTGGATTTAACAACATCTCTCTTCAGTACTCGTAAGTGAATTACTCTATACAGTGTGCCCTTGATTTATAAAGGGTTTATTTTTGTGGTGCCTTAAAGTCTCACTTTAAGTAGCATAGCATGCTTGCAAAAAAACCCCAAAAATCTAGAAGTTTACTTCTGGCAGTGAAAACTCCACTGTTGGTGTCAAATTTCACCTATTTGAATTTAATTTCAGGCAGTAACACACTGAATAGAAATAATAATAACTTTTAAAAGTGAAAAGAAAATATATGCCAGTCACTGTTGAATTAATCAGTCTTGCTAGCAAAATAGTGTATTCACCTTTAATCTGCCAAACTGTACTGGAACTTTTGTGGTTGGTTACAATTTGTTATTGTAACAAAAAAAAAAAAAATCTGTTGTTCTGCTATTCTTTAAAGCTTGAAATGTTTCTAGTAGATCAGTCCTAAAAAAACTGGTTTCAAATATCAAATCAGGGAAGACCAGAATGCATTACAGGCTCTTAAGTTTGTGTGTATGAAGATTTGCCTGCATTCTTTGTACTTACAGTACATGGAAATACAAATAAATGATGATTCACATTTTTCTGAATGTAAGGAAAGAATTTACAGTGAGGGTGACAGTGAGGAGTGTCATGGGCTCAGCTAATTGAATCTGTTCCTGAGTATTTGACACCATGCTGATGTCATGCCAGCCTTGAAAATGAAAGTACTGGCTGGAGCAAAGTGTCATGGGGCTTGTAGTTCAGACTGTAATGTAAGAGTCTTCTTGTTTCCAGTTTCTGGTTTGGGGTGTTGGTCTTTTCCACTGTGCTGACTGCAGGCTTGGGGAGTGGGGTAGGGGGTGGCTTCTGCTGCTGCTTCTGCATTTGTTGTGCTTTTCTATGAAATCAGGTAAGGTAATGGTACATGGTTTCATTTCATTAAACTCCTTATTTCAACTGAGGTTGGTTTTTTTCTGTGTTACTTTCCCTCCTCATCTGTGTGTGAGTGGCTTTTGAAAGTGGGCTGTGTTAAACCAGGACAGTCTATTTTAGTGACTCTACATGCAGCAGCACAAAATGGGTAGGCATAATGAGAAGAGATGTAAGAAGTGAAATAATGAGAATCAGTTAAGAGTGGTTAGAGAGCATTGTATACTTTTTTTTTTTTTTTAATCTGTAGCATGTTGATGCTTTTGATTTCTGGGAGAGATTGGGGCCAACGTGCTGGAGCCTAGCCCTGGTTTCATGACAAAAAACCTTACCTGCTTATACCCTATGTGCTCTTTCTGGTGGTGCTTACCACCTCAGAAGAATGAATTAAATTTGTGGTGTGGCTGTGCTGGTCACTGGTATATTATGTTGTAGTTATTCCACTAGCCACTTGGCGCAGACATAATCGTATCGAATGAAGGGCCCAGGTCTTGCCCAGAGTGATGCAGGTCTTTCCCAGGAATATCAGCTGGAGATCTGGCCTGAGGCTGGATAATTATGAGTGGCAGGGTGTGGGAGAGAATGAGCAAGTGCTCAGAGTGGTGGTCACTTCCAGCGTTTTGGAATTTCACTCTCGAAAAGATCCTAACAAATTGTTAAGATAGTTGGAAAAATTCTGTTGGCAGCCTGGAAGTTCCCAAGAGATAGAAATTGCTGTGAAATGTTTGGGCCTGACCCATGCCTATTAAACACTTCTCATCATGGGTCATTGTGCTCAGGGGCAAGAGAGGATCTCTGGACAGACCGGCAGGCACCACAGCTACTCAGACCCATCAGCAGACATGTCGATGCACCAGAGAACCAGCCTGTGGCAGTATCAGTCACCTTTGTAAGAAGAAAAGAAACATACAAGGAACGCTCATCTGGCAAAGCATGAGGATGAATCAGGGTCACAAGAGAAACAAGAGGAAGAGCCAGAGTTGGTTACTCAGTCTTTGTTCCTGGCCTTGAAACATAGCTGGGGACAAATGGTGGATGAAATGATTAGCAGGCTCTGAAATGTGAGAAAGGTCTCTCTTCCTCTGTGTGGGCCTGTGTTTCAGCTGTGAAGAAACTGTACCACGATGTCCATAAACTCAAAAAAAGAACATGTTCTATTCCCTACCTATATGGTTCCGTGTCTCAGCTATCAGGAGCAGGAGCTTCCTTGTCCAGGAGAGAGAATCCAGAAGGTATACACTCTGGTGTATCCTGTAGTTTTACTTACATGACCATGGGGACCACACAAGGAAGTGAGAGGGAAAACTCATTTCAGTCCTAGCTGCATAAGTCTGAGAGCTACAAGGAAATTTGAGTGAGAAAGGACAGTGAATGATGTATGAAGCATGTTGTGTGATCTATAGAGTAAGAAGTGGAAAATGTCATGGTTTCATCCAGTTGAATATGCAGGTGATGTTCAATATCATGCTGTTGTCATGCCAGCATGGTATTGAACCAGCAAAAGAGCTGGCTGGAGCAAAGGACCATGGGGCTTGTAGTCTGGAGTATACCAAGAGAGGTTTCCTGTTTCCACTTGTGGCTTCCAGTTTCTGTTTTATGGGTGTTGGGCTTTCCCTCTGGGCCCTCCCCAACACAAACAGGACATGGAACTGTTGGAGCAAGTCCAGAGGAGGGCCAGAAAGATGATCAGAGGGCTGGAGCTCCTCTGCTATGAGAACAGGCTATGAGAGTTGGAACTCTTCAGCCTGGAGAAGAGAAGGCTTTGAGGAGACCTTATAATAGCCTTCCAGTATCTGAAAGGGGGCTACAGGAAGACTGGGGAGGGCCAGTTTACAAGGTCTTGTAATGACAGGATGAGGGTTATGGGTTTAAACTATAAGAGGGGATATTTAAACTGGATGTTAGGAGGAAGGTCTTTACAGTGAGGGTGGTGAGACACTGGCACAGGTTGCCCAGGGAGGTTGTGAAGCACAGAAGCACAGAATGTGTTCAAAGCCAGGTTGGATGAGGCCTTGAGCAACCTGTTCTAGTGGGAGGTGTCCCTGCCTATGGCAGGGAGGTGTAACTAGATGATCTTTGAGGTCGCTTCCAACCTAAACCATTCTATAATTCTATATATTTACACCTGATGTTAGCAAGAGAAACAAACCACTGTCAATGTTGTGATGACAATTATGTAATGTTTCTTAACATAATATGAGCAAATTACAGATTATGTCCAAGAGCATATTGTAAACTTTACCTTAAAATTACCTCAGGAATATTTAAGAGATAATAAACTGTATTTTTACTAATGAATGTGCCAGTTGGGAAAATTATTTAGGGTTTGATTTTTAAGCATTTGAAGTAGTGTAGTAGTAATATGAATCCAATTGTGAGGATCAGTCTTGACACAGTTCTTACAGTTTTTCTCATTTGTACTGTGTTATAGGTGTTTGGTACACCTAAACCAGAGGGGTATTCCATTTCATAATTTGTGACCAGATCAGAAAACTTTGTTCAAAACCCATGGGTAAGAAACTTCATTTTCTCAGTATTTCTGAAGCTGTATCTTAAGCTTCAGAGGAGAGATGTGATACATCTTGTCTTTTCTTAATGTAACAATACTAGCAAACTATTACTATTGTAATTCAAGTTGTTCCTGAGAGCTTATGTGGTTGAGTCTTGCTTGGAAGAGCTAAAATGGACTGATCTGGTTGCATATGCAAAGATTTTATTGCTGTTGCTCGTCTGCCTTCTGGTCTATCAGAAATCTGACATTAGAGATAATCAGGGGAGAGACAGCTATCGCTTCTGACCATGGAAGAGCAGAGTCTCACCTTCATTTTTTTCATGTGTTAGGAAAGCTCTTTAACTGTGTTTCTGCTAAGGAAGAGAACTCTCTGTTTAGCTATCTAATTAGCTGGGTAGCTAGAGAAAAAAGGTGCAATACGGACCAGTGCTAACATACTTGGTTTAGATTGGTAGAAATCTGGTGGCTAATAATACTAAAATGGTGATAGTTTTTATGTAGTATTTCTTCATGTTCTCTTTAATACGTAAATGTTACTAGGATGGAAAAACATACAGTAGGAAAAGAGATTTTTTTTTTGTTTGGTTGACCCAGTTTATTTGCAATTTATGCTGGTTGCTAAGGAGAAGTTGCACATCAGTTTTCAAGTGATTGACTTGGAATAATGTAAAATGCATAAATGTCATATGCCTAAATTCCAGTTTTCCTTTTAATTGTATATGGCAACAAGGAAATAGATGTTTTGTTTTTTAATTAAGCACAACGTTCATTATATGTTTGCATTGGATTTGGGCTAAGCTGAAGTTTATTCTCCTTCAAGCATCTTTCCAGTGTTTTGGCTACTGCTGAACTGAGCACCCAGGCTATGCTCTCCAGACATTTCCCCACTCCAAGAGTCTGAGTAGGACATAGCTGAGCCAAACTGGCCAAAGGGACATCCTGTGCAATGTGACATCAGTTCAGATATAAGAACAAAGTGAGAGATGGAAGTTTGAGGGTATTCATCCATAGTGTTTATCCTTCAGGGCAATCACTATGTGTAGAGAGCCCTGCTTCCTGAGACTGGCCATCATCCTGCTGATGGAAAGTATGGATTAACTTCTCTGCTTTTGCTTCTGTGCAGTCTATTGCTTGGGCTTATTAGTAAATTATTTCAGTCTTATAACTGGCTTCTGTTATATTTTCTCCTTTTTCACATTCATGTAAGCAAAGGAGTGATAGAGCAGCTTTGGTGGGCATTTGGACCCCAGCCAGGGCCAAACCACCACAATATTTCATGTTGAGAAAGAAGTTAAATATCTGCATCATATTCTGTATCAGCAGCCACCTTCTGCTGGTGAAATTCAGGGAACTGAACATGTCAGAGTTACCTCCGTTTTGTTTGAAGTCACCTGGTTCAGCATGTATTGCTACTGAAATCAGTTTGAGCAAAAGCTGTCTGGCTTTGCACAGTGTT
Source organism: Psilopogon haemacephalus (assembly GCA_013396835.1). Classification (NCBI taxonomy): domain Eukaryota; kingdom Metazoa; phylum Chordata; class Aves; order Piciformes; family Megalaimidae; genus Psilopogon; species Psilopogon haemacephalus. Next base: position 3,663 of record VWZI01007077.1, on the reverse strand, counting down.
TTATGTGCAGTCTGTAGTTGTGTTGGTTGTTCAATCTGGGCTATGAAATATGGCTTACACTGTGAGCTTCAGTGAAGAGTTGGATAGAAATGGTGAGGCTTCAACTGAAACTCGAAGACACCTGCCATGCTAGTATGCAATTACAGTTATAACATGCTAAATTTGTAATTCTGTCATCTGATTTTATATGGAATCATAGAATCATAGAATATGAAGGAGCTGGAAGGGACCTTGAAATATCATCTGGTCCAGCCCCACCCTGCCAGAGCAGGATCAGCTAGAGCAGATCACCTTCTTTAAGGTTCATCTTTTACAAGGTTTACTGTAGAGGCAACTGCAATTTCCACCATGGTGATGGAGGTGATAGATTTTTCTGAAATGTCACATATGACAGAATTTTGCTTATCTTTATTCTTAATTTTTATACAGGGAGGAAGTATTGCATCTTGATGATTGGATTCTGAGTGAAATTTGCAGAGGTGAAACCTGAACTGAGCACACTGCTTTAGGAATCAGTGAAGGAATAAGCCTGGATTACAGTGATGCCTCTGGCAGAGCTGCTCGGAGTGAAACCATAATTAGTGTAAAAATGAGAAGACCTTGGCAAACCTGTTCATAAATCTGAAATTTAATTAAAATTTAAAAAAAAGGTCCATTGATTGTTCTTATTAACTTGCTCTTTCGAAAATTGCATATCAGAAGTGTCATTAGATTTTTGTAACAATTTTGGTGGAATTTTTTTGGTTTTTTTGTTGGGTTTTGGGTTGATTTTTTTTTTTTCTTTTCAGCATATGCACTAATTTAATATCCATACTCAAGTATGGATATTAAATGGTGATATGGCAACATTAATTCCCAATATGACTGAAGGATTACTTGATGTAAATAACTTTAATTTAAACCTCATCTGTTCTGCATTTAGCAGAGACTTTATATACAATAATGAGATGTTAGCTTCGGAGCTGCAATCGAAATATGAGTTCTTTTCTTCTTATGAATTAACTAAAAAGCAGGTTTCCATCAACATCAAAGGAGGTCTGACCCATAGAGGGGTACTCTGGTCATGTTGAGATATTCTTGCTAGTAGTTCTTCAGCAATGAGAAGTAATATCCTGTTGGTGATGTTTATGTGTTTTGACTTAGGGGGTTCAGGGTTTCTCTTTGAATATGTTTTCTCAGTCACTGTCATGATCAGATACAATATAATAAGTCAGCTTGGGGAGGAAAAATATCTTCTGGCTTATCTTTGACTCATCTATCTATGTAAACACAGAGTTCTTTTTAAAGTATAAAATAAGAAAAATAAAGGAGGAGCTTGGTTCTGTTCTGGAGTGGGTAGGAAAATAAATGGCTTCTTTCTCCTGCAGTTCAGGATCATTTGACTTGGAAATTAGGACAAAATTAGTGATTGGAAACACCATCTGGATTTTTCATAACATGTGTGAATATGTTGTTAAACCTTTTGCCCCTTCTGGAAGGTAGTCTTACTTCCTCTTTTCATCCTCCTATATCCCTTGTTAACTGGCTCCCATTCTCAGGTAGAGTAATTCCTCTGGACTAAAAGAGAAAGTTTTTTTCTACCCGCAAATATTTTCCTGGGATGTTTGAGATGTGCTTTGTCTCCCATGAGCTGTGGGATTCCACAGTTCAGTGTAAGCCCATCTTTCAGCTGTTAGCTGATGGGAGTGAAAGACCCATCCAATGTCTTCTTCACTTCTCTGTCTCTGCTCCAGAGAGGGGAATCAGCTCTGGTGAGGCATAGGTAGCTTCAGCCCTTAATTATCTTGGAGAGCCTGCAGAAGCTGCAGCAGGACAAGTCTGAGTGCTAGAGATCAGGCACAACTTTAGCACTGATGATGGTGTGTAGCAGCACTGCTGCCCAGCAGTGGTAAAATGACTATACAGTTTTAGGATTAGATAGAGTTTGGCTGAAGAATGTGATTTTAAAGGTTGGTTTGCTTATTGGTGGTCTTATATCATCATATTTTATAGCATAATATAAGTGAAATGCTTAGTAATGTTTTTCATCTTCACAGCATTGGAAGAAAAGAAAGATAAAAATGTATGGATAGTAAATGCACAGACAACTTCTGTTTTACAATGCATACCCAGTCTGCAGAGATAATTTTCTTTATTAAGAACAGGATTGCGCTTACTGTATAGAAGGGACTCTGTGCTAATAAGAGGAATACCAACTCTCTCAAGCAGTAAATGTCTAGAGGCAACAACTGGAACTACATGATGCTACCAGCTGTAAGCAGACAAAATGATCAGATAAGTAATAGATTTATCTTGAGGGTGGAAAGAGAGTGTGTCATCAGTTCAGGGTTACTCACATTACAGAAAGTAAATACTGTAATGTTTATTAAGTGACAGTGAGATAATTATCCACTTTGACAAGTTAGGTGGGGAGAGAAATTGAGCTAAAAGCCAGCCATTTGAAAAACAACCAAATAATAATAATTATTTCTGTGCAACACACAAACATGTGTATACACCCCTACATCCACCTCTGCCCAGTGAATAGAATAATTTTCCTACTAAAGCATGATAAATGAGATCTGTACCAAAATTCTTCTGCTGCCATTATATTTAAAGTGGATCAAAGGTGGGTAGCTCATCACACAAACATAACTAAAAGTTACTGGGGAGGAGGAAAAGATTCCTATCCTCAGATTCATTCAAGGTTTGTGTTTCAGACTGTGTTCCTTAGACACAGTTAGGGTTCCGTAAAGAGTTTTCAGATTGGGATCTGGCCCATCTCTAGAAATTTCAATTAATTCCAAAGAAAACTATTGGAAAATATTACAAAAGGCGTGTCAGCAAATGAGAGAACTAAATAGCATAAAAAAACAGTGAATGATAGGGGTCAGGTCACATTCTCCCTGTTCCAGCTCTCCACTTTCCAGATAGTTGTGGAATATGCTGTATATAGTTCAGCCACCCAATGTTCAGTAACCTGTGCAGAAAGCATACTGTAGGAGCACAAAAAGCATATGGATTTCTTTATGTTTGGATAACCTAGAAGCAGCATTCTAAGACTGAGTAGCAGCATAGCAAATATTTAGTGGTGGTTTAAATGACATTAATTATGTTGTATGAAAATCACCTAAAGGTAATTGCAGTGCCAAAACCCTGAAATAATCTTATTTACCTTATAGGCTTTTTTAATTTGTTTGTTTAGTTGGTTGGTTGATTCTTTTATTACTATGGAAAATATCAAAGTATTTAACTAGATTGTAGAGGAATCTGATCTACAAAACAGATAGTTCTAATAGCATAGTACTAGCAAAGAGAGCTTCTGTTAGCAGAATGGTAGGACAGATTTTAAACAAACTCAGCTCTTCTTTTCTGAGGATAATGTAATGACAACAGGATATTTACTGTAGTCAAAGTGAATTTATTGAACTTATTTACCATTTTTTTAAGCAGGGGAACAGAACACCAGATTGATACTTATTAAGGTAAGTGCAGATTAAGGATCTCTAGATGTTAATATTGGTCAGTCAGTCTATAAAATTTATAACAACTTACACAGAAGAAAGCCACGGTTTATATATTTCTGGTTTAATAGTGTTAGCTGCATTATTTTGGTCAATCTTCTATATTTGATAGTGGATGTATTGGTTTACACCCAGCTACCCTGAGCTCAAAGCCCACAAG
>VWZI01007076.1:753-35023 GCA_013396835.1 Psilopogon haemacephalus | reverse complement strand
CATGACCTTTGTTTATGAATTAGTTACAGAAATTTGTATTGTAGAACTGCACCTTACCAGTCCTTCTGAGTATTATTTCTTAGTGTTATCTGAGAGCGAAGATAAATTAAAGGTTTGTGTTCAGGGAACAGTATGGTAAAGGACACATACAGACTGAATGTGCATGCTGTATATTGGAAAGGAAAAATAGCCCTCATAAAGCTTCAGATTTCTGTGTTGCCGCAGTCACTTCACTTTCAGAGCAGCAGAAGCTTAATCACTTGATTGCAGATCATTGCAGTGGTTATAACAAGTATGGGACAAATATATGTTCATTACAAAAAAAAAAAAAAAAAAAGGAGCTGAAAGGAAGAATAAAATAGTAAAAACCCAAACTGTTCTGAAATTAAAGGTAGTTACTTCAGCGAAATGGGCTATTCTTGGAAAAATGGCATTCAAACAATTGCACACTGTGAAGCCTATTGAGACAGAAGCAGGTACCTCTGTATCCAGGACACTGAAAGTTCCTGCCTACGCTTTCCATTTAATCCTTTTTTTTTTTTTTTCTGCATATATCACATTATTTCCGGCCTGTTTGTAGTCAGAAAGTGCATGACATAGTGTGCTGATTTGAACTAATTGGAGGATTTGAATGAGAAATTAGACTATAGGCTGAGAAAGGAAAACACTGATGATGCTACTTCACTCGTAGCTTTACTGAGAAAGAAAAAAAAAATGTTTAAGAGTTGTAACCCAAATATAGATAAACCAGACTGCTGGGGCCGCTTTGGGCTGTGGCTGCTCTTGCATGGTCTTTCTCCCTACCTTTCGAAGCTGAATCTGAATAATTTCACTAATTTATTTCCTGCTGCTAATCCCCCTGGCCGATCTACCTTCACCTATCTGCTATATGGAACAGATGGTGCGATAAGATTGGAGAAGGGGGGAAGATGGTAGGGGTGGTTTGTTCTCCCTCTTAGGGATTTTAATCTCTAGGAGGGGTGCGGTGTTTCTGTATTACCTTTTTCATTGTATATATCTGTATATACATTGTAAATATCTGCTTGTATATTGTGCAAAGCTGTAAACACAAAGCTTCATTCCTTAACTTCCAGCTGACTGAGTCCTAGCCTGGCTTATTTCAAAGGTGGGGGGGGGAGGGGAGTGGGACGGGGAGGAGGGCAGATAACTGCCAAACCACCACATTCACATTATTTTTAATTGGCTTACCCAATGTGGGATGGACGTAAAATTACATTTGTTTGATTGCTAATTAATCTTGGAAGTTAAAAATAAAGCTGACCTGGCTGTTATACTCAGTAATTTCTTCTGTAACAATATGGTTTTTACATAGATGGCTTGTGGCCAAAATTGGTATTTTTCTCTGGGATTTGGCATGGAGGAAGATGGAAAGAATATTTTGGAATTTTGGTGAGTATATTATTTCTTTCCTGGCTTTAGTATTACTGAGATAGATACCAATGCTGGTTTTGATGCTTTTAATAATATTAGTAATGAAATGAGCTATTCAGCTGCATTGGTATGTGTTATATTGCCAAAAAGCAGTGTTTCTGACCCTTGCCAAAACTTCTATTCAAAGACCATGGTGATATATTTAACATGTGTCACTGTTTTTTTATCAATTATGGATTTGTTCGTAATTTCTGCTCTAAGCCTTAAAGCGTTTGCTGCCACTTTAAACAAAAAAAACCCAGATAGATCATGCCAGGAAAAGGAGAAACAAAGACACTGCTGTGCAAACAGATAACAATTTTGTCTGTACTCCTGGACAATGTACTGAAAACAAAACTGATAAGACTGAAAGTTTTATTTCTGCTGCTAGTCTGAATTCTCAGACTAGGTTGGAATTCTAATTCCAACCTGAAAGACAATTTGTATTCTTAGGTGCCAGCAGCTCAAACACCCCAAAATTCAGATCCATTACAAGGTCCATCTTCTATTAAACTGGCGCCTGCCAAGATGAAAGCTAAAATTGTTTCAAAACATGGGTCAAAGAAAGACTTAGGAACAGGTACCTCTGATGTTCAGGAGGAGGAAGAGAGGAGAAAATTAATCTTAAAGATATGACGGGTTTACTGAAAGCTAAATATCAGGACAATGTAAGATTAGCTACCAAGATGGAAGACGGCTCTCAGGAGGTTAGGAATGCTGTTAGGAGACCCGCGAGGAGAAGAGGAGGATGACATCCAGGGCTCTAATGATCCCCTCAGGGAAGTTGGAAAGGAATATTCAAGAGAATCAGGAGAGCCAACTCTAAGCTGGCTGGTGAGATCCTGTACTATTGGTGCAAATGCCCTACAGGTAGGAGACAAGTCTGCAAAGCAGCTAGGCCCACTTGCAAAGGAGAGTGGTGTGGACAAACACCTGGCAACCAATCTTGGTGTGGTTAGCTTGTGGACACTTCTTCTGCTGGCTGTGGGTATGAAATACACTTCTTGAGATGACTTGCTATGGGTAGCCAGGAAGTGGAACACAGTTGAGCAGAAAATGAAGCTTCTGAAGGAGTTTGCTGTGAAGGAAGTGCTTTATGGAGATCATGTCATACATGAGCCTGATAACTTTCCTCTTGGAACAGGTCTCATAAAGAAGCTTATTAAACTTGTTCCATCATCCTATGCTAACATCCTAGCTAGCAAGTTTCTATCAAAGGGTGATAACAGAAGACTCATTGTTGGTGAGTTCACTGACCAGCTGAGGCATATAGAGGACAGCTTGTCACATTCTACCCTAATCTCTGCCATACAAACTATGACTACAGGGCTAAAGGATATGACTACAGAGCTAAAAGATACCATGAAAGAACTGAAGGAGGAACTCAAAACCTCTATATCCAATCTGGCAAAGGATACCATTCCTTCATCATCTGACTAGGTGCATGTTTCTGCTATCAGGAACAGATGTCAACCTCCTGCAAGGCGATTCTGGCCCAGGAGACAAATTCCACCTAAAAATCAGCAATCACTTGCGTCACTCTGGATAATCCTGCGTGACCAATTTGGTGAGAACATGAACAAGTGGGATGGTCAACCTACTTCAGTCCTTTCAAAGATAGTCAGGGAACTGCAGAGTGGCAGAAACAGAGGCAGCAATGCCAGAAGAGTAGCTGTCACTTCTTCAGCTCCTCAGAGCAATTACAATTATTCTAATAATTGTAATTCCTCTCACAGCAACAGGAGGAAGATGGAAATAATATTTTGGAATTTTGGCAAGTATATTATTTCTTTTGCTGACTTTAATATTACTGAGATAGCTACCAATGCTGGTTTTGATGCTTTTACTAAGTCAGAAAATATTAGTAATCAAATGAGCTATTCAACTGCATTGGTATGTGTTATGTTGCCAAAGAGCAGTGTTCCTGACCCTTGCCAAAAATTCTATTCAAAGACCATGGTGATATATGTAATGTGTGTCATTGTTTCCCTTAACTTCAAGCTGACTGAGTCATAGCCTGGGTTATTTCAAAGTGTGGAGGGGCAGATAACTGCTGAACCACCACACATAGTCTTTTCTTGACTGACTGTGTATGGAAAGATGCTTCAATCAGTATTAAATATCAATGTAACCAATTTTATTTTAGATTTTTGTAGATATGGAAATTCAATCACAAAGTTGTAAGGTCTAAAAAGTAATTTATAAATAAGAAAGGACATAAAGAAAAGAGAGAGAGAAAATTAAACCCCATTTTGAATACCATTTTATCTTACAATATTTAGATCAATATGATTGTGAAAAAGGCTTATTGTTCGTTTTCAGTATAATGTCTTGATTTGAGAGCCATCGACTTCCTTCCTTTTTAGATAGCCTGGACATTACTCCTAAGATGCTGTGAACTGATGCTGTGGGATGGCAGAACATGAAAAACAAAGATTACCCTGGTTTTACAAGTATTTTGAAGTGCTAAATTTTAATTAAAGAAAAGTCTGTGTGAGTTTTGCACTGAATGTAAAATACATGGCAGCAAAAAGTGTTTTGAAATACACATTTAACTCACAAGCAAAGGAGACTCATTAGAAAACCACCTCTCTTCCAGCAGCTCCTCAGTTGTGCTCTGTGGGCCACCAGTTATCTGCAGAATGTTCTGTGCATGTTCTCTGGAGAGCACAGGGTATTGTATGGTGTTCATTCATTTTGTTTCTGCTATTTTAATTGCATGAAAAGAACTTCAAAATATCTGTCAGCACTTTCCCATTGCAGTTCTAGCTTCACTGTGACAAACCCCAGGGGTCATGGAGAAATGTTCATCCCAACATGGCTGGTTTGGAAATTTGCTACACTGAAACAGTGAAGAAGCAGCTGATTTCCACTATATAATAATAAGCTGTGCCTTCATGGCAATTACTTCACACTGCTCAACATTTAAAGGATGCTTTAAAAAAAAGACACTGGGGAAATTAGAAAAGACCAAATGTGTATTTAGAGGCTAAATCTGACATGCTGTAATAAAGACAAGGAAAATAGAGCTTGTATCTAGATCAGCCTTCCATAAACATACACTACAATACAAGGAGACCAGGTGCTCTTGCTGTTGAAATTTTTAGAAATAGGGGGAGGGTGTAATTTGCTTTAAATTATATTAGTCAATTTGCTCTCCATGTGGACTTATAATGTAGCTGTGAATGGTGTGAGATTAATTTTCTGTTAAAAGAATTTCTGTTGTCATCATCTGCAGAGAAGGAGGTCCACAAACCATGTTTTCTTTCTGATGTCACCTGTGTTATAAAGCTTATGACTCTGTTTTACTCCCCATTGCACCATCCTCTAGTATATACTAATAGGGTAAATTCATGGCCTTCACTTAATAGCAGCAGAAACAATATTTATGACAGAGATCTGTTTAGTTGCTCTTATTCCCAACAGGCTGTCCTAATTGGTTTATTTAGGCAAGAGCAACAACCATAACTATTTTTATTTCTTTTTTTGCTTATTTTGTTTGATACTATCTAGTGATTGTTGCTCCACTATAATGTAATTTTACTTATATTTAATTTCAATCTATCTCAGCTGAATTACTAAATAATAACTTTAAAAGCAAACCAAATCTTAAAAAAATAAAAAAAATCTACACTCAATTATTTCTAAAACCAGGCAGTAAAAGTTTGTAGTTATTTGAAACAAAGATATCTTTTTTAATAACATAGATGCAGATATTAAATCCTAGGAATTAACATTGGTCATATGCAGACAGGAATCTACTTCCATTTGTTCTAATCACTTTAACAACATCTAATATTGGACATTAGCATTTTAATAAATTAATTATTCCAAATGTATTTTTAATATCAACATTTATTATCAAAATAACTGTTGTTTAAGTAGGCATGCTATGGCTCTGTTTTCCAAGCAGGGTAACTTTTACTCCTTCATAATATAATAACCATAAATATTTATAATTTCCATTTGCTGGATCCGGATTTTAGAGTTTGTTCAGCATTCCAGCCATTATCCCCTGCATTCTTTGGTAGGGAGCTTAGCAGCAGCTTGATAGAGAAGACATAGACATTTTTTTTTACTTCAAGATTTCTGTGTTTACAAAAGAGAAATACTTTGGAGATATGTATAGCTCTTATATGTGAGACTGACGTTTCTAGGAAGCACACTATGTGGATCTCTTCCTTCTGTCAGTCACAGGAGGCATTCCTAGGGAAAAAAAATGTGGGAATGCATCAATAGATGCGGCTTCCAGGGGTCACAGCAAACAGGCACAAGTCAAAGTGGATTGATGGTGCCTCTAACTCATGCCATGACCAGTCTGGTGCTTGCTCAGGAGAAAATGTTAGTTAAATAAAAGATGTCTGGGTAGAAATGTCATAGGTACATTTCATTCTTGATACATTTCTTGATATTGTTGAGTACTGAGACCTAGTTTTAAACTTTTGCTCTTTCTTGACACTGTTTAAATCTTAAACTGTAGATCTGAGCAAGAGACCTGTGTTTACAGTAGAATGCTTATTTACCAGGTACTTGTAGCAAAACCATTCCCAATGAGCTCTATCCAGATGCCTGCACGTTTTGCTTTGGAAGGAGGCAAAAAGAACTGCATTGGGTGAAGAGAGACCTGTGTGACCAACCTGTGTGACCTACCGTGATGGTCCAAACATCCAACATGTGCACTGAGTGTTTCTTCTCTGACCACTCTGGAGTACTACAGTGCTTTTTCTGTATGTCTCTGCATTCAAATAGGAAATTTACTATGTCTTTATTACTTCCAGACAGGAACAGATATAAAGGAAGATTGCAGAGGATGCAGAAGCCTTAGATTTCATGAAGTGCCATGTGATAAATCTAAAGATAATTATCTGTGGTGGTAAAGACAATATACTTCACCAAATTAAACTGAACTAGCTGGCAATAACTGGCATAGACGTACACCATGCTCACAACTTTGCAGCATTCACATTTATATTTTCTCTGCTGGCATTTGTGATGGTTTCTTGCCTCAGATGTCATGAGAGAATTTACGATAGTGCATATATGGTCATGTAATTTTTTCTTTTAATGGATGGGTTACTGACAGACTCATTCCAGCATTGCCTTAGCTTCTGTCCAGTGAGAGGTCAGGAAACATGCCCCAGCATGTCCCACTCAGGAGGAAGGATCTGCAGTGATTGTGAGACAGTGCCTCAATGTTTAGAAACAGGAGTTTTAATGCAATGACTTGAAATGTGTTTCTGATACTTTTACTGGTGATGGTCATTTCATCCAGATAGTAGAAATACTTTCCATCTGTTATAATTTCAAATGAGATTTATTCTCTAATAGCTGAAGTTTTATAGCATTTTGATCTTGAACATCAATTTGCATACCAAGACATGATTTCTCTGTGGTTTTTTAAATAAGTCCTGATTTGTAAAGGCAGAAGCTTGCCAGATGTATAATGCATATGCTACATCTGTTATGTAACTTGTCATAGGTCAGTCTGCTTAATTATGACTTTTTTCTTTTAATTTTTCCTTTTTTTAAAAAAATATATATATTTTCAAATGTGTCATTGTACTCTGCAATTGCCTTTCTATAAATTTTGCTGAGGTAAAAAATTAGATCCAATCATTTTTCCACCATAAATTTCTTCTGTGAGTTTAAATAAAGCCAAAGATCGTGAAATAATAATTTCTGGAAGTTGTTTAACATGGAAAAAAAGTAATGTTAATGTTTTCTGTACCACACAATGTTTAAAAGTAGTGTTTTCTACTACTGATGCAGTGAATCTAGGATAATCTTACTTAACAATCAGACTTCAGTTAATGTCTCTTTAAACATGATGCTTTCTAAGGAGAAATGAAATTTTCTTAGTAGTAATTACTTTCTTTACATATTGAAAATCATTGATCCTGATCATAATTTGATTTAAAAAATCTAAATTATTTTATGTTGCAGGTTTACATATCACTGATCACAACTAGTCAACCAATGCTCAAGATGAAATCCATCTGATAAATTGTGTGCACCTGCCTATGGGCAGGATGAATCATTCCCTCCACTGACTGAATTCTCCCTGAACACCAGAGGAGCACCAGCTCTGACTGAAGGGCATAAAATGCAGACAGCTAAAATAAAGCACAATTAGACCTATCTTTCATCCTTCACCCCTCCCTCTTAAGAGGTCTTCTATTCCAGCAGTCTGAAACTTAAAGTCTCTTTTCATAATTAGCATCAGTCAGCACTGAGCCCTCCATTCTGCCTGAGTCGTTGCATAATAAACAGCTCATATTTCAGAGGGTGGAAATACTCCCTCAAAAATGTAGCTTTACAAGAATGTGCAGTTCACAATTTTTGGTTTGTATTTTCACAGTCCAGCATGCTAGATTTCAAAACATCCAGCTGTATTTGTTCGGGAAGAGTAAAGAGGCACTCTGAAGATGTTTGTTTAAACTAAATATTTATGTGAGTGTGTAACAAATAGGAAGATATTTAAACAGGATAATAATTCTCAATATTACTTAGACATACAATAAACTTAAAAGGAAAAAAATAACATGTCCCTCTGAAGTCAGAATTTTGTTGTCAGCTGCTTAGTCTCTGGTCATGGACAGACAGAAATAAACACAAAAGGTTATTAGCAGTCTTGTCTCATGAATCTTTCTTTCAAACATAAATTTAGAGTAAGGACTGTCAAAACTGCTTCATGTGCTGAGAGACCAAAGTCTTTAAATGGGCTACGTTGAAAACAAAAGCATATTGTCTGAAGCATGCCACGTGAAAGACTTACTTTGTTTCTAGATGTACGCAGGTCTTCTGTTGGGAGTATTGAATGTTTTTTTTGGGGTGAAAACTTGTTCTATAATGTTAAGACTGAGTACACCAACTCTTACTGTGTGGTAACTTCTGCCAGGTGTTTCTGAGAAGGTCATTGCTTTACTGGAACTTCAAGTGAAAATTTTTAATAGCATCAGCACAGTCAAATGCATCTGCACAGTCAAATGCATCTGCATTTCCCTGAATGAGAGGGAAACTGTGCATAAGCTGAGCTCATCTCACTCACTGCATGAATCCTAGGAACAATGTGAATGTGCTATGGTAGTACAAACCACAGTGGGACGACTTTTATAAGGGTGTTTTACTTTGTGAGAAAATGCTAGAGGAAAGTGAAAAGATCAATTAAGACGAAATAGTCACTACTTTCTTGGGGCTGCCTGGAAATTTATCCTAGTATAAGAGAGTAAGCTGAGACTCTGGCTTTTTGAAGTCAGTTAATCATCTACCAGCTTGGCAAGCAGTCTCCCAAATCACTCATATTCATTTGAAAAATAATAATGAAAAGACTATGTCAAATAGGAACTGAACATAGGGTTGGAACTGGATGATCTTTAAGGTCTCTTCCAACCTAAACCATTCTATGATTCTATGATTCTAAATAGGAATAACTGGAAATATGACAGCATCAAAGTATCAGATCATGTGATGGTGAAGTAAAAAGGGGCTGGGTAAAGCACAAAATGAAGAACTTAAATGATATTCAGGCCTTTGCAAGCGTTGAGGGAACAATTAGATTTCAAAAAGCTGCAGCTCAACTAGGTGGTAGCTAACCTCCCACTGATGGCAATAAGAATGGAAGAAATGATGGTACCTAATATAATGACTAACTGTGTCATCTTTTCTTCTCTCCTCGGGCAATTTCTTAACATAATTATGCGGCAAAAGAAAGGCACTTAATTTGTCAATCAGGCAGAGCTGAGTCTACATCAAGAAGCCAGGGCAGGGTGAGAGGATTTTTCACAGGAGGAAGAGTCTGTAGTGTGAGACCCATCAACTGCTCTATAAGCAAAGTAAAGAAATATGTCATTCGTGTTGGTTATCAAAAACATGACAATCACCAAAGTCACATGATGAGAATAACTGCTTCATTTGGTACTTACACTATAGCATTTAGTATTACTCATCAGGATGTTTATGGCTTCTTTAAGGGAAGGACCATCTAACTTGGTAAGAGTAACACTGAGCTCAGGCTGACATAATATTTGATAAGAGTTGAGATATGAGCTTTTAGGCTTGGTGCCTCACAAATGACTTCAGAGCACTGGAAAAGGAAGCTCAGCACCAGGCTAGTTGACTCTGAGGAACACAATAACACAGCTGAAAACTTGTGTCTGTTTTAAAGAGTGTGAAAAAAAGATAAGTAATGAAAAACATCATCATTTTGAGAAAACTGAACTGGTTTTCTTCTTCCTCCCTAATAATTTTTAGTCCACTCAAACAACAACTGCAAAACAACCAACAAAAAAAAACAACCAACAAGCAACCCCAAAACCAAACCAATAACAAACAAAAAAACACCAAAAAACCCTAAATCAAATACCTCCCACCCCCAACAACAATAAAAAGCACAACTAAGCTATTTTGATTGTTTTGAAGAACTTATGAAAGAAAAAAGAATTTTGCAGAAGATTTTAGTTCCTTTCTTTTCTTGTTTGTTTTACCAGGCTTGTTTTTGCCTTTGTGCTAGATAGTCTGTAAAAATTCATCAAGAATTGCCATGTGGGCTTTTTTTATTGGTATAGTCTAAAAGGCCTACATATATCTCATATATCTCTTACTTTCTGCAAGTCCAAGTAAATCTCCTCCTTCTAATTAAAATAATGCACTTATTAAATAGAAATGCAAGAAGAGATCCTGAGAACATATCAGTGTGAAATCAAATAAAAATTCCTTTCTTCAAACTGAGTTTAATAACAAACCAGTCACACACTGTGGCAAAGGTTGAGTTTAAGAAACAAAAGCCAGTTACAGTCTCTGCAGCCTCTGAGAAGAGTTATTACTGAACACATACTTAAAGAGTTTCCTAAAAAGTATCAGTCCACAAAACCAACAGAGCAAATCAGGTAATCTTTATGAAGAAGCAAGATAACTTGAGAGTGATAGAACATATACCTGCATGCATGATGAAGTTGCCTTATGACTTATTTCCAACTGCAAATCCCTGTGATTCATTTAAAAGTACTACCAAATCCAAAGCAGGTGATGTGAACAGGCAAAGTATGCGAATGTGGACTTCTCACACTATGCATATGGCTGCATGCCTTTTGGTCTCTTTGCTTATTTTATACTATACGGGTGCAGCTATTGTGAAAGACATCTTTTGCAGATGGCATATGTGACCACTTCAGGGTAAGAGAGGCCGAACACAGGTCTGGTGTCCATTGAGGATACTCCACTTAACGACAAAGTCAAGACTAGTTCTCTGTCGTTTCAGTAACCTGGCAAAACTCCCTGCAAACAAATCATGGCATATAATCCAACATATAAAACAAAGATAATAGGTTTTCTTCTGCATAGTTACTGCTATCACTCCAAGTACTCAAATTGTGGTCTTTGTGCACAAGAAGTGGACAGAAACACAAAATCCCAGAATCACAAAATGCTAGAGGTTAGAAGGGACCTCCAGAGATCACTGAGTCCAACTCCCCCTGCTTAGAATAGTTTGCACAGGAACGCATCTATGTGGGTTTTGCAATCCCCCAGAGAAGGAAACTACAACCTCTCTGGGCAGCCTGTTCCAGTGATCTGTCACTCTCACTGAAAAGAAATTTCTCGTCATGTTGAGGGTGAAATCTTCTATGTTCAAGTTTGTATCCATTGTTCCTTGTCTTATTACTGTGCACCACTGAAAAGAGATTGGCCTCCTCCACTTGACACCCACCCTGCAGATATTTATAGACACTGATCAGATCCCCTCTCAGTCTTCTCAAGACTAAACATCACCGGGTCTCTGTCTATCTTCATAGGGGTGATGCTCAAGTTTCCTAATCATCTTCGTGGCTCAAAGAAGCTGTCACAATCTGGCTTGCCTTTGTATCACAGTCATTGTTTCAGCAGATCTGGAGAAGGGGGTGAAACAGCAAAACAGACTTTATAAACCCTGTATGAGAGAGCAGCACTAATGCTGTCATTGATCTTTGTATTTTAGAGTTGCTGCAAATAATTTCTGAGTGGAAGCAATGTAAAAGACATTACAAATATTGGATTAGTAGGAAAGCAAAAGCAATCAGGGATTTAAATTTATGGAATCATAAGACTCTCAATATTCTAGAAGACCAAAGGGGTGACTCAAATATACCAGGATTGTGCTCTATGTTAGAAAAACAAGAATTGCTTTCTCAAAAGAGTGAAAGTTAAAAATATAAACTCAATTCATGGTGTATATCTATATTAAGCTTTTTATTACATTGCCAGAATTTCCATCCTCACTAAACTAGAGAAGGTAGTGCAGAATCAGTTCCATAGCCAAGATGGAGAATGAGAGTTAATTTGTGTATCTCTGCACTGTATTTCTAAGGTAACATTTACATTAGTAAATAAGAGAAAACAAGGCCACATGGATAAGTGCCATGGAATAACATGTGTCTGTATGGTGAACTTTCTTTTACTTCCAGGGAGTAGTCCCTGTCTTGTACCAATCTCCTGGGTTCACAGCCAGTGTTGTGAGTGGGATTGCTACTGAGCCCTGCTAGAACAGACTCTTCAGCTGATTTTGCACTTTATGCTTTAAAGTGAGGCAAATGGCACTGAGTTAAAATTTGTCAAAGTAGGTGTCTGTGCTGCTGCTGCTGTAGTGGTGTCTGCATGTAGCTGACAACTGCCTGCTGGAGGCATAATCTCATTGGCTTTGGTAACATTGTCCTTCAAGCCAAGCATGTGGGTGCATATTTTGCTAGAAGAAACCCTCTTTAATACTGGCCTGAAACATTATTTTCAAGGCAATGTGACATTTGTATTTTTATCTGTCCTTTAACTATTCTTTTCTGCTGTTGCCTGTGAAGGAAGCACAGTCCTACCTTTATTTCTTTATTACTGCAGCTGTCATCTCCAGCTTACCTCTCTCAAAATATTCTGATTTAAAAAAAATTTTAAACTTCAGCCTTGCCTATGCATTCAGATGAACTCTATGCTGGATTTTTTTTTCAGACTAGCCTGTAAAAGACTCACTGTATCTATCCTGGATTAATTATTTTGCATATTTGTACAAAGTGTTTTGAGATAATTGCTTTTCATTGTGTAGGCTGCTTCTTTGTACTTAATCTGGAAAGATAATTAATTTTTTTAATAGAAGAAATCCTATGTTCAATCAGTCTTTTTTTATGTAATAGAATGATAGCTTATAAGGGAGAATATTTGAAAGAAAAAAACTTAATAGTTTTTGTTATTTAACTGTTGCTTACCTAAACACATAGACAACAGAATAAGGAAATTTCGTTTATGCCGCAATACATGGTTGAGCTGATTCTGAGAGCCACACTTTAATATAATTTTAAAAATATCTATTAATTAGGTCATTCTATTAGTTTCCACATATCTGATGATATCTGTGTAGACATGCAGTTAAAGAAATATATTTCTCATGCTGCAAGCCCTAAATGCAGCACCTGCAGAATTTCTTCAAATCTGTGTATGATGAAAAATAGATATAAAAGGACAAGGACTATACTCCCCCCCTCCCTCCCTCCCCACTGCAAATATTTCATATAAGCATGAAAATGCCCACTCAAAGTATTTTGTTGATGAGTAGAAAACAACTGGCAATCATTAGCAGGATACAATACTTCACAAAATGTGGTCTAATTTTCTACTGACCTTGCAATTATAAGAAACGCAATGGTTAGGATCAGAAAATGTCTGGCCTTTTAATACTCTGTTATGCACAAATGTTATTAAATGATACTGTAGGTGCCTAGATGATTTAGTGTCTTTTTTAGATGGCAACTGGGCAATTTAATCTAATTAAACCCCACAAAAATCCTGGTTTTGCTGTTTTCTTGAAAAACTGCATTAAATTTAAAATGAAAAAGGCAAGACATTATTTAGTTCATAAAATGCCATGAATGATTTCTGACACTGAAAACACATTAGCATCCCAGTAAAAGAACAGTTAGAAGTGTAGCTAATCTTTCACTGCTTAATGAATTTATTTTTTCTTTAAATTGTTAGTAAGTGCATGGGAATAATTTTGTTACTTTGTTTTTTTTAAAGAAACACTTAGATCTGTCTTCCAGTGATGTGTATATGAAGCCTGGCTCCTGACTGAGATCTCTAGGCACTTGATTGAGATTTCTAGACATTATTACATTGCTTCTTATAAACATCTGCTTCTTATAGAATCTGCTTGGATTGATTAAAAAATGAATAAGTCACTTCTAAAGTTTCTGGCAAATAAGCTTCACACATCTCTTGTATACATACTAAGCTTCCAGTAAGCTAAAATTAACACAATCTGCAGCCTGTAGGAAAACATGCAAGTTTTTGGTCATATGAACTTTTGAACCCAGATCTTTAATAAATTTAATGAGATGGTCACTGAATAAAGTCTTTCATCAGAGTGTTAATGCACTTTATTCTGCACTAAACTGCAAAATTAATTTGCAAATAAGGAAGCAAAATTGTACATGATACCTTGGGAATAAAATACAGTTGATAATTCCAAATGTCTGAACTAGCTGTACTAGAGAATATCCTTTGCCAAAGATCTTTATATTCCTTATTCCTTAAAAAAGCTGAAATGAAACTTTTTGTGATTAAATCTACTAGAAATCTCCATCCTAGTCTGGAAATTCACTCCAAAAAACCTGGTGATGAGACTACCAATCATACTCTACTTATAATGAATCCAATGCCCATTTTTAAGATGAGGATTTTTTTTTTGTTTTGTTTTGTTTGTTTGTTTGTTCAAGGGTGAATAGGAGGCCTTCAGAACTGCTGAATGGCTATTGTGATGCTGTGGGCTACAACACGGAGCAAGATGGCTAAAAGGGATATAATCATAGAATGATGCAATCATAGAATAGTCTGGGATTAGAAGGGACCTCTGAAGGTCATCTAGTCCCCGTGCAGTCAGCAGGGACATCCTCAACTAGATCAGGTTGCCCATAGCCCTGATGAGCCTCATTTTTAATATCTCCAGGGATGAGGTCCCAATCACCTCCCCAGGCAACCTGTTCCAGTGTTCCACCACCCTCATGGTAAAGAACCTGTTCCTAACATCCAATCTAAATCCACTCTTCTCTAGCTTGAAGCCATTGTCCCTTGTCCTGTCATTGCAGACCTTTGTAAACAGTCTCTCTTCATTCTTGTAGGCTCCCTTCAGGTATTGGTAGGCTGCTATTAGGTCTCTCTGGAGCCTCCTCCTCTCCAGGCTGAACAACCCCAGCTTTCTCAGCCTGTCTTTGTAGCAGAGGTGCTCCAAGTCCCTGATCATTTTCATGGCCCTTCTCTGGACCTGCTCCATCAGGTCCATGTCCTTCCTATATTGAAGGCTCCAGACCTGGACACAGTACTCCAGGTGAAGTCTCACCAGAGCAAAGTGGCAGAATCACCTGTCTGGTTATGGGGACTCTATGGACTGATGTGCCACAATCTCAGTGATTTTGTTCTTGTGGTGCCTAAATGGGCCAATCCAGTTTTAAAGAGCTTTGGTATGACACTTTAGGTCATAGTGAAATACTTGGTATCCACCAGAGGTATCTCCACATCACAGCTTCCTTCTCTCTTCTCTTATTATAGAATCACAGAGTCATAAAAGTTTTGAGGTTGGAACTTTGAGATCTTCACCCAAATGCCCACATAGAGCTCACAATTCCATGACTACTGCTAAAGCACTATCACTAAACCCTGTCCCTAAGCTCCACATCAGAGCTGGAGGACCACACTGAAGGCAAGAGGCATCTGCTGCTGAAGTTGTGCTGGTGCTGATATTTTTTGTGTGGTTGTAAAATATTAGGCTAACGCACTAGGCACTTATATTCTCAACTTTAAAACTTTGTTAGCCTCTTCTCTTTGTGATGCTTGTTATTTTAAAGGTAAAATACTAATAAATATTTTAAATATTAGGAATTCAAAAAATTATGTTTGTTGTCTGTCATGTTTGAATTGAGAGTGTCTCAAAGAGTAGGCACTATTTCAATAAAAAAAATTGTGAGCAAAGTCAAGTTTTGGCACAACTTCAACTATTTAGCTAGCTGGAACGTAAATAGCTGTTTCCAAATGAATTTATGTATTTGAAGTATGTTCCTTCTTGCTGTATTAACACTGTTTAAAAAGACGTCTTTTGAATCCAAGGTCAGAATTTGTGTTGATCATGAACAATGCAGCATTTTCAACACTGTTATTACTATGTATAATTTTACATTAGCAATTGTCTAAAATATAAACCATGTCTGTATTATCATTTGATCATCAATCATTTGATCAACAGTGTTCTTTTGGAAGCCTTTAAATATTTTTTTTTTCTTAAGCTATCAGTACCTGAATATTTCTTGGTTTTAGTTTTTCTAAAACACAGTTTAAAAACTATTATGGCTGAATTTTTCCTCAGTTCAATGACAAATCAAAAGTATTTTTCATCAGTTTTGATAGTGTTCACTCTAGAATTAAACCTGACATTACAAATTGTTAGAGGTATTAGATCTTTCAAACTTTCAAGCTTGTCAAAATCAGAAGGGAGAGGGGAGAGAAACCACATATTGTATGATAATAGATAAAATACAAAGGCTTTTACTTTTCAAACTGGCATGTACTCCAGAATAGTTTTTTTGCCATGGAAACACTTGATTAATCTCAGCAGCTTCCGTTTTTCTCAGTCAGGTAGTGTCCAGTCACTTCTGCTATTAATTGCAAATGAAAGGCTGTTTTACCTACAATAGTGGGTCAAGGAGTTGGTGTCCAAGCATTTTACCAAGCTGCAGAAGTATGTTCTCAAGTATATTGCAGATTACTGGAGAGTGCATTTACCCGAGGGAAAATGTGCCCCAAAATAATTTATGATCAGCCCTCTTCTAGCAAAATACAAGGAACGTGTTGTTCTCTCTGGAGCACTGTGACGCAGTTTCACTGATACAAAATTAGACAAGGCTGAGACTGGCTTTGCACTGGGTTTGTGGTTTCCTTTGGGTGCACTAAGCACTGCTAAAGGCTTCAAGGCTGTCACACACCCTTCCATGGCTCAGTAGGGCTGGGTTCTACAGATTTCTCCCCACATCAGTGCATGGTCTATTAAACCCATAGTTCACTTGGTTAAATTGTGGCACAATTTACTAAGATTTACTAATTTTTTTTTCTCTCTTTTGCTGTATGTGGTGGTTTGGCAGTTACCTGCCCCCCCACCCACCTTTCGAAATAAATACCGGCTAGAACTCAGAACACTGGAAGTTGATAAATGAAGCTTTATATTTACAGAAATGCACAATATACAAGCAGATATTTACAAGGTATAACAGATATTTACAGATATATACAGTGAAAAGGTAATACAGAAACACCACACCCCTCCCAGAGACCAAAATCCCCAAGAGGGGTAACCAACCACCCCTACCACCTTTCCCCCTTTCCCCAATCTTATCTCACCACTTGTTGATGCTGCAGATAAGTGGAGGTAGATCGGCCAGGGGGGTTAGCAGTAGGAAAGAAGTTAGTAGAATCACTGAGAATTAGCTACCAAGGGAGAGAGACAAAGGAACCATGCCAAGAGAAGCCGCCACAGCCCAGTGAGGTCTGAAACCGACCGTCTATCTATGTTTGGGTTACACTTTTTTAAAACAATTTTTTTCTTTCTCAGTAAAGCTCTGGAGTGAAGTGACATACTGTGTTTCCCTCTCTCAGCCAATAGTCTAATTTCTCACTCAAATTCTCCAATTAGTTCAAACCAGCACACTGTATTGTTTTGCTTGTATTTTGTTGTTGTTTGTCTTTTTTTGTTTCACAGAATCAAGGAATGTCAGGGGCTGGGGGGGGATCTTGAAAGACCATCTAGGCCACCCCCCCCTCCTGCCCCGCCAGAGCAGGATCACTTAGAGCAGATCACACAGGAATGCATCCAGGTGGGTTTTGAATATTCCCCAGAGAGGGAGACTCCACAACTTCTCTGGGCACCCTGTTTCCATGCTCTGTGACCCTCAGTGAAAAAAATCCTCCTCATATTTACATGAAACTTCCTATACTTCAACTTCCACACATTGCCCCTTGTCCTGTCATTGAGCATTGCCGCAGAAGAGCCTGGCTCCATCCTCCTGGCACTCACCCTTTACATATTGTCATGATTTGGGAGTTTCCCCTCTCAGATTAACCAGACTAACTCAGATGGCTGGAGCTAAGGAATGAACCTATAGTTATAGCATTGCAAAATTTACAAGCATATATATACGATATAGAAAGATATTTACAATTATATACAAGTTAAAAGTATAACAGAAATTAAAAATCCCTCCCAAACAGCCAGACTGCCCAGAAGGCTTCTGACCAACCCTTCTTCCTTCTGCCTCCAAACTCCCAATCTCAGAAATAACCAGTTAAATCTCTGTATAGCTCATGTGATAAATCTACAGAGATCTGAGGTGAGATGTCAGAAGAAGACAAAAAGATTAGAGGAAAAATTATCAGATTGGGTTACATAGGTTTCATGCAAAGGAGCCAAGGCAAGTTGAAACCATACACATGGACCAAAAAAGAAGTGAGAACTGAGGAGTGCTTTATCTTTTATTTTGACTACATATGTCTCTCAACAGAATGAATGGGTAATATAGACATCACTGTTATTTTCTTTTCAGTCAATGATCTAATTTCTCTCATTAAAATATTCCAATTAGTTTAAAACAGCACACATATTTATAAACATTAATGAGGCTTTTTTGGTTTTGTTTTTTTGTCTTTTGCTGTTGTTTGTTTCTTTGTTGTTCTTGTGATTTTATTGTTTTGTTCTTTGCCTTTCATATTTGGGTTTGTTGTTTTTTTTTTTATTGAGAGGGAAGGATAGGCATAAAGGGAAACAAAATGGGAGAAAAAAACGAAAAGGGAGGAATAACAGAATAAAAATTCTCAAATACCTTCAGGCTTCAGCAGGGAAGATGATGATTCCTGTGGTCAGACTTCCAACACTTCACAGCTCACCTATCCATATTCTTATACGCAGTGAGGCCTTGGGAGGGAAACTAAACTATAGAGTGATAATTATGTGGTGAATAGTAAGTTTATGCCTGTGTAACATTCTTAATGCATATATGTATATAGACTACCTGTATAAAATGTGTAGACATAAAATATAGGACAGCCTTATGTATGAGAACTGCTAAATATGTCCAGGATTTTTCCACTACTGAAACTATTGCAAATCAGTGGAATGCTACAGAATAGCAGTATCATTAAAGTGCAAATGATAATACTAATCTCCTCATCTCTGCCTATTGGAGAGCGGCATTGAGGCTTGGTTGTGGGTAACAGTTCAGAAAACACATATGGAATATGGGAGATGCCCTCACTAGCTTGAGGTTAGGCATTCAGTTGCAGTGAAGTTTATTGAATAGCCAAATGTAGCAGGAACTCTTGAATATACTTAGTTGCACTTTCATATAATGCAAGGATGCTTTCAGATTTTAGGAGCAGAAGGAAATAATATTATGAGTATGTCTAGACTGGCCTTGAAAACTGGAGCTGTCAGCTGCTCACTGGGAAGAAATCCTCAATTTGTGATGCTTCCCAGAATTCCATTGCACAAGTAGAACTTTCTGAGGAAGGTAATTTCCTCAAGCTTGAATTACTATTTTTCTCTCTGGCACCCCCAATCAGGTTTGTACACATTGCAATGGGCTATTTAACAATGTAGCTACTTGTTTTCTTCTTCAACTTGCATCTCTGGAGAATGCTATTTTAGAGGCAAGGACTGGGAGGAGAAAGGGGACAGCACACTGCTATTCTTCACTGGCTGGAGCGCTGGCTTTGGTGGTGCTCTTCGCCTTGTCCTCTGCGTTCTCTATGGAGCCAGGAAGAAGCAATTAGACAGACTCACAGATTGCACTAGGTTGGAAGTGACCCTCAAATGTCATCTTGTCCAAACCCCCTGCAGTGAGCAGAAACACCTTCAACTAGATCAGGTTGCCCAGGGCCACATCAGATCCCAGTGTTGAATGTCTTCAAGGAAGGGATCTGAACCACATCCCTGGGCAGCTGATTCAAGAAAAGCAAGACCATACACTGTTCTGTCTGCTGTCTGTCAGGATAGGAATAGTGAGGATGCAGAGGACTAACAAAGCTTCACCTCCTGTCTCTGTGGTAGCTTCAGCTCTGAAAAGTGAATGTAAATAAAGTAGTTAAGTGTTATGACGGTGAGGCAAGAATTGAAACTCAAACCTAAAGTTTCAGGTCCAATAATTTGTGAAGAAATGGGTTTTCATTTTTTTTCAAAAAGGCATCATTTCATTAAAAAAAAAAAAAAAAGTAGGCTGCTGCAAGTAGCAATTTTGGGATCACCCCAGGCTTTGGAGAGTGCAGGTGGTTTTTAATGTTTTATCTAGGGAAAATAGTTTTCAACAACAGTCTATCTGCTGTGGGAAAGTCACAGGCAGAGGCTGCCTGGAAGAAATTTCAGTGCTGCTCATTTCTTCTCCATCTTGTCTGTGATGTCCTTGCCAATTTTCTGGGGCAAATTTGCCTCTTCCAGAGAGCACCTGTTTGCCTTAATTTAAATGCTTTCAAATTTGAGTCTGCTTGAAAATGCTAGCCTAAAGTTTAAAGTAAATAACTAAAATATTTTTAGTTTTGCTGGAAGACTAGCATTTTGGGTTTTGTTTGTGCTTGTCCAAAGTAAACCAATAATATAGTTGGAAATACATGTTTTTAAGTGAAACCTTTTAAAAACAAGAAAATAAACTCAGCAGGTCTGGAAAACTGAGAGTGATTTTTTTTTACTGCATTGTATTTTTTACTCTTTTAAATAACTAGAGTTACTTAAGATGTCAGACCTTCTGGTGTGACCACATGCCATGGTGCAGAACAGATGCCTGTTCTTCACTGATTTTCATAGCATGATGATTGTCTAATGAAGAGGAAAATCCTTTTGACTTGGGAGGTTTACAACTTTAGACACTGCCCCTAATTCATTGCTTGTTTTCTCTATGTTTTGTAGTCTGTAGATTTTTCTGGACTTTCTTAGAAAAACACCAAACAGAGCTCTAAAGGATTCCTTAGTGTTTCTGGCAAACTACAGCTACACATGGACTTGAGTACTGCTTCATTCTTTAAGCAACCAGTAACATATCTGTGCATTGGGTAGTATTTAGCGATTACTGACTACAGTTCAGCTTTAAATCAAGTCTTTGTGTGTCACGGTTTGTGTCTAAAGTTGAAACATCACATAACAAAGTGGGTCTATATTCTGTTCAGATTTAATATTGACCTTTAGAACTACATGAGTAACAAGATTAGTGTGCATTTAAGAAACTATTACTTTAGTTCTATAATGTTATGCTTGGTAATGTAATGAGCAGTGATCCTCAAACTTTTCCTGAGGTGATGTCACATGGATAATTACATCAATAGTCAAAGGCAGTCCAGTCTTCTTTGCAGTTTCCCATAGGCAGAAGTTATGACTATGACAAGAAACATATCAGCCATCACCTGATGGATGTTTGTCCAACTTAGTGTTAGAATACATGGAGAGCCCAAATACATGTTGCTAAACCCATCAGGTAAGAGGAATGCTTGTCTTATTATTATTTGGTAAATGTCCTCTTTCCACTTGACGGGAAGAGGAGTACTAGGGGAAAAAAAGATTGTAAAGAGAGTGCTATAGGCTCAATCTCAGTCCATTCTGCTAGCAGTAATTTGGTCACTTTTGATGAGTACTTACAGCTCATCAGGCTATTTCTTATTTATTATATTATTGATACGAGATTTGATTAGGACTGCTATGCGAGATTCGATAGCACAGCATAAGAAGGTACTGTCAAGTAAACACAGTTTTTATTTGAGATAATATTGCATTTCAGCTGATCAAATCCATGTATATTCACAACATTGATTCCTTTGCTTACAGGAATTCTACCTAGCTTTTTAATACATCACATGGACTTTAATTATACTAAGACAGAAATTATAATCAAATAATCTTGCAAGCTCAGTATCAGTTACTAGGTTTTTTTGTTATCCATAAACACAGTGAAATATTTCTCTTCTTCTCTATCTGAAACATAGTAATCTAATGCTTAATCAAATTTTAAATTTAAGATCTCTTATCTAATTTAAACTTACTTTGGGTTTAGTTGCTATGTTTGGAAATGGTGTATAAAGGTGTCATTTGCAAATACTGACTGGAGGAGCTTCCACAATAGCCTTCTTAACACTTCTAAGGTTTAAGAGTATATATACCTATGTGTATATTAGCAAATGGTTGATACTGAGATAGTAGAGTTCTGGTTATGAGAGCATGGGGACAAGATGAAGGGGCTGCTCCTGAGTAAACCTAGGGACTTTGCTCTAGGAAGAGAGAGCCAGACCTGAGGTTAAATAGTTTTTAGCAATTGGTTTGGGAATTGACATCGCTCTTAATAGCCACCACTACTGAATCAGCTTGGGCTAACAGTTACACAAGCCTGTTTCAGGCAACACATTGTGCATGGAACAGAACCTTTTTGAGGTCAGAGCACATCATGTAAATTCTTTCTCTTCTCCCATACAACTGAAATGAGTTTCAAGCTTGTAGAAATTATTTAAGACTGCCAATATAGAAAGAAGTTTTAAAAAAAATATTTTCTGTGTATCGCCTATGGTTCAAAAAAAACTTAATCAGAAGTTTTCCTGATTTCCTATTTATATTTATCTGCCAAAGTGAGTTTCCTGATTTCCTATTTATATTTATCTGCCAAAGTGAGAAAGTAAATGTGTTTTAAACCAATATTTTATTTTTAATTAGTGAATCATAATTATTTCATTTGTTTATTAGCTTCTGAATGCTACAGCTGTTTTGCAGAGCTAATTACATTTTCACTTGCCAAAACCCCTCCGGAATTGTATGCCCAACAGACACAACCTGGAGGTTTTCCCAAGGAGGGAAAATCATGAAAGCATGTGGAACTGTGGGCAGATAAATAATGTAATTTTCTGCAGAAAGGAATTTGCTATTCACAGAAAAATTTAGCTTGAAAGGGACCCCCGAATCCACTCTACCCAAACCAATGCAAACTCCCAAGTTACACTGAGATGCTCAGGCCTTTGTTCAGTTGGTTTTGGATGTTTTCTGGGCATCTCTTCCAATATGTGACTACTCTTACAGTAAAGGGTTTTTTCTTATCTATTATCTGCCTGACTGATTATGAAACAATTTGCTCTTGCAAAGTGAGCAGTTAGTGAGTTTCCTTCATTAAAGAACTCTGCAATTTGGAAGTGTTGATCTTTTTTTAACTAGATAAATTTACTGAGATAATTATTTCATTATGCAGTGCATTCACTACTCACTGATGCTATAAATAGCTCATTCTGTGGGTAGGTGCCATATATATTAATATTGTTTTGAAATAATTTTAATGCTTTTTTTTTGCTGTTTCTTAGTGCATAGTTGCATATTATAGTCCACGTTGCATGGATGCTGCAAATGGGATATTTTCCTTTACCATCTGTTGACTTCTTATACTTTATTTCCTATTTATTTCTGTTTCATCGCTGTGTGAAATCATCAAGTACTGACATCTGAGCAGAATGATTCTTGTCACGGATCTAAAAGAACTAGGCTGAGCTTGGTATTCCTTTTTCTAATACTCAAACACTTCTATATCAGAGTCTTCATGGTAGAAATTTACTTAGGCTTTAAAATAGAATAAATAAGTGGTTTTGGTTTTCATTTTTATTAATACAGAGAACTACTGGAGGAAAAGTGGAAAATAACAGAAAGACACAGAGAGAAAGAGGCAGTAGAGTAGCTGTTGAGAAATAACTGGACAGAGGGGAATGGTCTGAGACCAGAAAAGTGGAGAAAAGGCTGGGAGGTGTCAGAGAATGGAAAACTGAGTAAGACCCAGCCATGTGCACCTACAGCCTAGAAAGCCAATTGCATTCTGAACTGCATCAAGACAATGAAGGCTAGTAGGTCAAGGAAGGTCATTCTTCCTCTCTACTCTGCCCTAGCTGAAACACTGTGTTCAGCTCTGGGGCCTTTAGTGCAGGAAAGACGTGGATCTGCTCTATCAGATCCCCAAAGGAGTGCCACAAAAATAATCGTGGAGTGGAATGTGTGCTCTGTTAGGACAGGCCAAAAGAGTTGAGGTTGTTCAGGCTGGAGAAGAGAAGGCTCTAGGGAGACCTTGTAGTGGCCTTCCAGTACTTAAAGCAGGGGGTGAGGGGGTGTGTGTGGTGGGGGAGGGAATGGGAGAGGTTACAGGAAAGATGGAGAGGGACTCTTTATGAGGAGTGTAGTGATAGGATGAGTGATAAAAGTTTAAAAATGAAAGCAGGTGAAAGCAGGTAGATTTACATTAGAAATTAGGAAGAAGTTCTTTACTGCAAGAGTCATGAAACACTGGAACATATTACCTAGAGATGTTGTGGATGGCCCCTCCCCAAATATGTTTAAGGTCAGGTTAGATGTGACTGAGTAACCTGACCTAGTAGAAGGTGTCCCTGCCCATGGCAGGGGAGTTGGAACTAGATGCTCTTTAAAGTCTATCCAAAGAATTCTGTGATTCTACCATTTCACAGCCAAGGGCTCATCCCTCTGTGATGACCTTTCTCTAGCCATATGAGATGAAAATCACTGGTTCTCCTTTGTAAACAGGAAAGATTGCCTCAAATTACTAATCCTGGTTTTACACTTAATAAGTTTGAGAGCCACTGTTCATTCCTATTATTATTATTGTATGATTGTTATTATTATGATTATTATTACAATAGCACTCTTATTCAAATGTATAAAAAAATCATGATAACTAAGATCTATGTGGGATGCAGTCATGAAGTTCAGGCTGCTCATTTTCAACGGCAGCAATCTACATTCGATTCTTTTCTACATGTTGTAGGGTTGACAACACAGATTGTAAACTTACTTCAAGAAAACAAAATCAAAAAAAGAACATAGAGAAATTAGAACTTCTGAGCTTGTTTGTTTAGTGATCTAAAATGACTTATGCACTGGCAGAGGTAGTCTAGATGAAAGTTTTGACACTGCAAATTCAAGGGAAAAGATGTTTGCCTTTCACTTCTGGGTTAGTGTGCTGGCTGCAGAAATAGCTATTCAGGCTTGTTTTTTTAGCTTTATGTAGATTGGAATAATATTTTTTTAATATCCTCTTAGGTACCAGAAAGCTTAATTAAACAGAAACAAAGAAAATGAAAAGAAAGCATATTTAAACAAGCACCAGAGGCACTTGTGCTGGCAAGAGAAAGATAAATTGTAGCTTTTTTTTTCCAGCACAGGGCTGAAAAGGCCACAAACAGCTCTCGTTAAAACTTCCCTTTCTGGAGGCAGTGTCTGTTCCCAGGATGAGTTCTGTGTTCATCCTGCCAAATTAATAAAACAAACACATCTACTGCTTACAGCTGCCATTGTCCTGGCAGCAAATGTGGAAGGCAAGTGGAAGAAGCACTGCCGAAGTCCTAAGCATGCTGCTTTTCCTTCAGGCATGAGTTCTTGTTGAAAAGGGATGTGAGGGAGAGCATGTGTTCATCTTCCTCTATCTTTACTGCTCAACCTCCACTCTCAGACTTCTCCCCAGCCTGGATATATCTGTCCTCAGCCATGTGCTTGGGGGCCTTCCATTTACTCCACTGCCTTTGTTCCAACCCTTTCAGTCCTTCCTGAGCCTTCCCAGTTGAACTCCCCATCTTTTTAAAAAAAGTTCCACAACTCCTTTTTTTTTTTTTTCTCCATGAGCAATTTTTGCCTCATTTATGACAGTATCCAAATCAATATTTAGTGAAGACAAACCAGGAACAGGCAGAAGCAAGACCTNCACACCCACAAATTCACCAGATTAACTCAGCCAGCTGGAAGTTAAGGAAACTATATTTACAACTTGGCACAATTTACAAGCATAGATATACAATATATATGTAGATATTTACAATTATAGACAAGTTAAAAGTAATACAGAAATAAAAAATCCCTCCTTCAGACTGGCCAGAAGGCTCCAGACCAACCTCTCCCTCCTTCCCCCACCTTCACTCCCAGTCTCAGAAATGACCAGATAAATCTCTGTATAGCTCAGGTGATAAACTGCAGAGATCTGAGGTAAGATGTGAAAAGATGACAAGGAGGTTAGAGGAAACTCTTAGATCGGACTACATAGGTTCTCATGCAAAGGAGGAAAAGCAAGATACAACCAGACACACTGACAGAGAAGTGAGAACTGAGTGAGGACTGAGAAGTCAGTGCCTTATCTTATATTTTGACTACTTATGTCTCTCAGCAGAATGAACGGGTAATATAGACATCACTGTTATTTTCCTTTCAATGATCTAATTTCTCTCATTAAAATATTCAAGTTAGCCTCAAACCAGCACATCTGCTTTGTTGAAATATAAACCCAATAGGAAATCCCGTAGGAGAAACTCCTATTTTATATTTTTACAAATTTTGCCTGCCCTGGAAAGGTCTCATGTGTTGCAGATATAGATCTACCTCAGGCTTTCTTGTAATCAGACTGTCCAAAGTAGAGTCAGGTTTAACCAGTGTTCATTCCAGTGCAAAACTTCCAGAGAAAAAGTCTGGGACTGGGAGATGTTGTAGGATCTTCCCATGTGTGCCAGTCTGTATATAGTCAGGCTTATGAGCTCAAGCAAGGAAACAAGAGAAAAAAAAAAAAACCAATCCTTCATTAGGGAGGTACGTAACATAAGCTGGTCTACTGGGTATGTGTCCTATTTGGAGCAATAGATAAAATGTATTCTGATAAAATTTGCCATAAGTATTGCTTTTTTATCATAAAGCCTAGAGAGAATATCATCAAAATTTCTGACTTTAGTGACGTTTCCCTTCTGTAATACTTATCTTTGCATGAAGGCTCACTTCATTTCCCTTGAGAGTTTAGCTGTTACAGGATGTCAGTAGAAAAAGGATAATAGGATTGATAATAGGTTTCTCTCAGGAGAAGAGTCATAACCATGATTGAAAGTCATGAGGTATTGCACATAGATGCACATGAGGCATTTCATATTTGAGCTTTCAAGTTAATTGTGTATTTTAAAAATGAGGCTCATTTAGAGAACAGCTTGACTTGAATATTAAAGTAATATCCAAAACATTTCTTCAAGTAAAAAAGCAATGCTGAAAGACTGAGAAAAATGTAAATTTATTTTTTTTTCCTCAGGGCACAGTTTTGAAGAGCCTAAAGCCTCTCTTTCACATTCTAAGTCTAATTGTCAATACTTCTTTAGTGTTTGAAGGCCTTACTTTAAATCCACACACATAAGCAGGGACTAGTGAACTATGCACCAAAGCTAGTTTGCTTTGATACAGAGCTGGTGGCTTATATCTTCTCCCACTGGTCATTTTGCCACTCTTAAACTTTAAGGAAGTTTTATGTACAAAACACCAATATGTGCTTGATATTTTAATTACCTGTGAAATTGCTATTAGGCAGAAATGGAATTAACAGCAACAGCTAGGAAGAAGTGATCAGGGCAGGACTGGAATAGTTTGGTAGCCCTCAGGAGTTTGGGAAAGATCTAAGGTTGATAACAGTCAGAAGTATGATTTGTAGACTGCTGGCTACAGCTATATGGCAGCCTGCTGAGAGATGTAACTGAAACATAAGGGGACAAAAAAATGTACCTGTCATTACTGAGGGAATAACCAACAAGGTTTCTTCCTTCCAATGCAAAACCATGTACACTGTCTCTTGTCATGTTATTACACAGCCATGGTGTGGCCAACATAGATGGTGTCCTAGAGTCTGTGAAGACTAGGTCTTAATAGTCTCTTCATCAAGCAGAAAAAACTTTTTCATTTGGGCCAGTAAGGAGATCTTGACTTCAGGAAAACATCTTGAGTCATAGACATCTAAATGAAGAGGAATGGTGAATAAACACTAAGGTCGTCTGTATAAATTCCAGGTGGCTGCCAATTTTTCCCCATAAATTATTTATATTATGTAAATGTATGTATTTATCACTTTATTCTACTTCCAATTCTATGCCTTGGGGTTTTTTTCCCCTTTTCTGCTATATTCTATAAAATCTTTTGACAATTACTTGATCAATTAAATAAACAATGGCCTAAATTTATAAGGACTTGTGCCTTTTGCCATATGTAATTTTTAAATTATATAGCCATCTTCAAGTCCCTCTCTTCAGTGCTGAATCTCTCAGAAAATGAGTAATCATTTAAAGAGGAAATTTACTGGAAATATTTAATAGCTATTTGGGCTCTGTGCAGAAGACTCTCACTGACAGCACTGTCTGTGCATAACTGTAATGATACTCCTCCTTCCACTCTTCCTACTTGTTTGTTAAAAGTAGTAACTTCGGCAGAAAAAGAGAAAAATCTGTGGTTTGAAAATCACGTGCCACCTGAGGATTTCCTCTTGCTAGAGATTTTCTCAATGATCTGTTGTGATCAACTCTAACAAGCCAGCTTCTTGCAGGAAAAAATCTAAATATGTAAATTTCATGACACCACTATATTATTAGGGCAAATGACCTACATTTTGTTATTGTTTCGGAGAAGAAACAAACTACCCTGCATCCAATTAGTGGCTACCACTGGCAAAGTCAGGCACCTCCTTCACTGGGCGACTGCTGCCGTGTCTCCTCTTATGTCTGCCTACAAACTCTGTCACTGTGATCAGCCCCTTAGGAAATCATTGTTGCATCAGTTACTTGTATCTGGGCTGTAGCCCCTTGTGAAACTTGTGTATGGTAGAAAAACTTCCAGACAGCACTCCTATATGGATGTACTCCCAGATTCGTAACCCAAAAAGGGAAAACAGCTCCTGGATTAAGTACAAAAGCTCTATATTTTAGATAGAAATAAAATCCAACCCCCCAAAAAAAACCAAAAAAACAAAAACCTGAGAGAGACTGAAGGGAGAGGTGATTTGGACCTCAAATTGTGGTTTCACTGGGAACCATATAACACTGGAGTCTTTCCTATCCTAAACGTCTTCTCTGCACCCGGTTCTTGCATCTCCATCAAACGGGACCCAACATTAAAAAAAAGTGAACACAACTGAAGTCAGAGCTGGTGGTAGCTGAAGCAGTACTGCAATGCTGATTAATCCAAGCAGTTCCTTGTCTGTTTCTCCTGCTGCTGAAGAGGCTGTGGTTTGTTTTGTTTTTCCTTGTACAGTGGCCATGGGTGAATTTACATAGGATTTTCCCAGTTATGTGCTTCAGTTGACTTGTGACAGACCCCAGAAGGATTTGTTCCATAACTTTCCCAGGGATTGAAGTAAGCCTAGTGAGTGTGTAACTACCTGGGTCCTCACTGGGCTATGGGGGTGACAGCCTTCTTCCAGTCTTCAGAGATGCCTTCTGATCACCATGGCTTCTCATAGATTATGGAGAGCAGTCTGACAACACCAGCCAGCCCTCTTAGCATCCTTCAGGTGGACAACATCTGGGCCCATAAGCTTGTATGGATCAAGCTTCTGTAATAGTTGACACATCAACTCTTCCTTCACTGACACTGAATCTGTGTGTTCATCAACCTGCATTTTCATTCCTATGCTTTGGGACCCAACAGCATTGGTAAAGACAGAAGTGGAGAAGGTGTTGAGGACCTCTGCCTTTTTAGTGCTGGTGACTAGTTCACCTCTCCTGTTTAATAGTGGGCCTATAGTCTCTTTCTGTTCCTGCTTATTCTTAAAGTATCTGAAGAGTAATTTCTTGAAGTTTTTGACATCTTTGTGCAATTCTAGTTCAAGCTGAGATTTTGCTTCTCTGCATGCCCTGGTAGTGCCCTTGTAGTCTTCAATAGGCAATGTTTCACTTTTCCATCTCTGGTACATTTCCTGAGCAGACCCAGAAGCTCAGAATTAAGCCAAGGGGTCTCTTGTTTCACCTACACCCCTCACCTTTGGAGGGATGAACTGGTTTTGTGTGTCTAGGAGAGTGTTCTTGAAGAATTCCCAGCACTGTCTATCTCCTTTATCCTCCATGGAAGCTTCCCACAGGAGCCTTCCTAACTGAACATTGAGCACCCTGTAGTTTGCTCCTGTAAAATCTAAACCCTTTGTTTTGGAACTAACCTTTAGTGTGCTCACCAGTACTCCAAATTCTGCAATATTGTGATCACTGTAGGCAAGGCTGTCACTGAGATATTACAAAGCAGGGGTTTTTTTTGATTAGTGAGTAGTAAGTCCAGCAGCATCTCATTCCTGGTTGGCACATCTAACTTTTGTATGAGAAAGGAATCCTCTATGCGTTCCAGAAACTTGATGGATATTAGAAGAACCCTTCACTGAAAGGGTTACAAAAGGCTGGATCAGGTTGCCCAGGGAAGTGATTGTGTCACCATCCTTGCAGGTATTTAAAAGGTATATAGATGTGGTGCTGAGAGACCAGACAGTAGAGTTAGATAACTGTTGGACTGAATGACCTTAAAGGTCTTTTTCAACAGAAGTGATTCTGCAGTTCAAAGAAACGGAATGAAATAACAGAAGTTTCAGAAAATCTGTGGATAGAGAGATTGAGTCAGCCAGATATGAAGCTCATACTGTTTTGTGTAAGTTGTTTGGGTAAGATATAAGAAGCTTTTTTAACTGGGCATCAGTATTTCTTTTTGCAATTAAACAGTATCTAAATAATTAGCAAATTTGAAGACAATGTGAAACTTGCTTTGTAAATCTCTTTGGAATATATACTTGAATGATATGATAACTACACAGCTGAGGATCAATAAGAAATCTTAATTATTATTTGATTAATGAAATAAACTTAATTATTATTTAATTAGATAAATAATGTATTGCATTTATTGGACTGCAGAGATTGGGATTGTGTGGTAGCACTGTTAAAGGGTGTATTACATATTGATTATCAAGGTCTTCTGCTATCTTCTATTCTAAATGATGTACCCAGAAGTCACAGACTTAGATATCTCTTTTTACAATGCTGTTATTAAATGCTCAGAAACATGGACATCTGAGTAAATCCTTCAGTTGCTTCTGATAATACTTAAAACTATGAAAGGATGTCTGAAACATATCCTTATATGTCGAAAATATCCTCTCTGTGACTTTGTCATTCTTGGCTCTCTATGAGAAAACACTCTGTTATTCCTCAGCATGAGTTAATTTTATTTTTTTCAATATTAAGTATGTGTCTGAAACACAGTTAAGTCCAAAAGAGTTGAAAAATTGAACTGTTTGTAGGCAGGGCAAGAATTATCTATGCTGAGGATGGGGAGACTGTGTACTGTCTCCCACATAGAACTATCTCCCACAGCACTATTTTGAGCAACATCAAGCAGAACTGATGGGAGGCTGCATCCATCCTTTTCCCATTCCTGAATTGCATGCAAGTCCTCCAATTCCAGTGGGAAAAAAAAAAATAACAAAAACCACAGTCACAGGGAAAATAAGTTATCATTTGGAAGAATAGACTGAAGTGAAGATTAGCTGGAACATAGGCATGGTCTGAAAAAGATGATTTAGTTGCCACCTTTCAGACCTCTATCTGTGCCACGAAATACAAGACATATTTGCATCATGGGGTTGCTTATCATCTGGACGCTGTTGCTTGCCAGACTCTTCAGTGCATGCTTAACAATGCTATAGTTAAACAATGCTGAGCTACCTGTCTTCTGACTTTTGTGCAAATTTGATTGTGATTCAGAAAATAATCATCATTCTCCCCCTTTCCCCCCCCTCCCTCTGATAGTGGCTTAAAACATCAGGATTATCTAGTGGTCGAGCTCCACAAGAAATGCAAGAACAGTCATTTCAATCTTTCAGCACTGGGAGCGATTTCTGCCTCCAAGATATGTAGTTTGAGCATCTCTGCAAGAAGGAGGAGACCCAGCTTTAACAATCTGGCCAAAAATGTTTTCACAGAATGGTGCCACATCAGATTGTAGATGAGCTGAGAGGAAAAATCCAGTTTCTTTAAAATGAAATACATAGTTAGGAAAATCTAGGAATGTTGTCAGTGAAACACGTCACAACTCTCTCCACCATGACCTGTGTTATGGAGCATGTATTGGTGGTTATTAGTTTACAAAAATGAATGCATAATCAGTCTAAAGTCTTTGAGTATTCCATACAAGAGAGAAACACTTCAAAGCACAGACTGAAGAATGTATGTTTTCTAGTTCTAGAATAATCTGTACAACTGGAAATTTTCCTGCAAAGAGGCAGCCTTGGACTTTCTCCAGGAACAAAATTAAATTAGGGGTTCCCAGATTCTGGGTGAGTGCCAAGCTCTTTTTTACTGGTGCACTCAGTCAATTTTCCTACCTCTGGGGGTACTGAGAGGTCAGCCCATGGCTGGTGTAATCAAGTGACAAGCCTCATCCTAGGGAAACCACCTTCCTAACCACAGTGTCTCAGAGATTACGCATGAAGTTTTGACCACTTACTGAACAAGCTTCAGAAAGCCCAATTAGTTATATCAATTACATTGCCACATATAGGTAGGGAGTGCCTACCTTGAAAATAAGACGCGTTATGAATTCCTAAAGAGGTGCTTAACTTCTTGTAACCCTTCGTTTTCAGGGGGATTTCTCTGTTGATTAGGTAGTCAAGTGCCTCTACAGCACAGTACTTTGTGTATTCCTTCTAGAATACTCCCTTGTCTTGGACTTTGGAGGATTGCAAAGCTGTGGCCTTTCCACCAAGGACAGAAGGCTGAAAGTCAGGTGCTGCAAAAAGTGAGTTTTGATCTTGAGATTCATCATTTTGTAGAGGTACTAAGCAAGACCATTGACACAGGGAGGTGCCTGTGTGAGAAAGTTTGCATGAGCAAACTCAGAATAAAGGTTTACTTACCTTCTGGAAATCAGCCTGTGCTCATTATCAGAAGAACATACATTAAAACATTAGCAGGGTTACTCAATCTTCATCTTTAACGTACTTTACAAACATTAATGTCTAGCTTTACACTAAAGCATTGCTGTAGTTTATAAAGAGCCAACAGAATGAAGCTCTCAAATGAATTGGAGAGAAAACACAAATATATTTTCAGAGAGAGATACAGAAAGAAATTACAAAGCAGACAGAAAATCCATAGTGAACCCCTTGAATTTTCCCCCAACCCAAAACTAAATCTATAACCCCCAGTGCTCCAATCCTCCCCCACCAATGCCTCTGCCATCCACAGGCCTAAATAAAAGCCTGTGGAGGTCCCAGAACATGCCTACTCCCTACATGTTTGTCCCAATTAAAGCAGCTGCTGCCAGACACAAGGCTGGAGGGGGAGGAAAGGAGGGCAAGCTGGCCTCACCGTGAGCTGACAAAGAGATAGCAGAGTTATGGGATTGAATAACAATTTTCTAGTCCCTAGATGATTTTTTTAACCCTATAGTTCCCAACCTGGGACAAGTATTCAGAAACAGAAGTGGTGCAAAGGGGTTGTGTCTGCTGCCTCTGCCCAGGTGGGCAATTTGAGATCTCTGAGTTCCTCTGGGCAAGATGATATCCTCCACCCTAGGCATCAGAGTGAAAGGAGAAGGAATGAGTCCATCCTTTCCCCCATGATAGGAACAATGTTTTCTGACAGTGGGCACTTATGAGTAATTTGTTCAGTGTCTCTTTTTTGCAGCTGAAACTTACCTAGCCTTCTGTGCAGTAGGTGCTATCCATTCACAATTGGAATGGAATAGCATAAATGTTTTCTTGAAACACACAATCTAAAGTGCATCCTGTTGCAATAGTCCAAGGGTACATACTTCAACTGTTATGGTCATATCACTCAAACTTTGTTTGAGTTTTTTGGGTTTGCAGAATAGAATCATAGAATAGTCGGGGCTGGAAGAGACTTTCAAAGGCCATCTAGTCCATCTCCCTGCAGTGAGCAGGAATATCCTCCACTAGATCATGTTGTATATATGTTATCATTAACAGTCTTATATTTTACCCTTCTCATGATTTACTGATCTGCACTATACAGAAACAGCCTTGGTGACAAGGTCCATGAATATGCTTCTCTCAAGAAAATATATTCACCACCTTCCTTTGTTTACAAGAATTACCATAAAATAGTAATGTTTCCTCCAGACTGGCAAATCATTTTGAGTCATATTATTTCTTCTGCTGAGAGCCTTTTGCTGTTAATTTCTACTTTGTTGAACCAACTTTCTCACAGTGTAATGGATAAAGATAATATTCCCCGTATATTTACTTCAATGCCTTTTTAAATATATATATTTATATTTTCCATTAATTTGTTTTAACAAATGGATAAAATGATCCCAGAGAAATTTTGTGTTCACACTTCTGGTATGATGAAATTAATTTGTTTTTTTATAAGTGCATTTGTGTAAATACATATTGAGAAATTATAAAATGCCAAAAGAAATTGTCTATTTTAACAGGTAAACTGTGGGGGATTTAAAAGGATGATGCTTACGAAGTGTAAAATAACATGAATTTTTCAGTTGAAAAGCTCCTTGGTATTTTTCAGAGCTGTATCCCATGAGAAAATTAGTGGCAGAGGTGCTTGACAAAATTGCCATGTTTTGAAAGCAGAGGAGGGAAGAGGGTCCTTGCAGAAGAGATAGCAGGGCTGGTTGACAGGGCTTTAAACAGGTTATGAAGGGGGAGGGGGACAAAGTAATCACACCCTCGTGTGGTAAGACGTAGGGGGACAGATCAGTGTGAGAGCAACGGGGTCTTAGTGATGGTTCTCAACCCGCTGCCCTGAAGCATCCTGGGGACAGAATAGTGCATTCAGGGTTCTGCAGAGATGGGCCATATCCAATTCAAATTCTGTCTGCCAAGGGGGAAAAATCCAGAGGTAATTCACGTGGTAGTAATGACATGAGGGGTAGAGATAAGCTAGTAGATATAGATGTATCTGAGCATAGGCAAATCGATATACTGGCTGTGGAAAAGCATGCTCAAAGAACAGAATGCATGCTCAAAGAACAGGATAA
>VWZI01007073.1:32375-47991 GCA_013396835.1 Psilopogon haemacephalus | reverse complement strand
TGAGAAAAATACCTTACTATGCCCAGGATTTATTCTGGCTTCAGGCTGATAAATTCAAAGAAAAATGTCTAAAGTCTTAGTTTTCAGCTTTGCTATCTGGCCTAATTGCATTTTCTCCACGCTTGGAGACCTAGCAGACGGAACTAAGAAATGACAAACTTGTTTATTGTCCACACTTATATCTTCCTGAAGGTAATACAGGTTTTAATGAAAACCCTACTGACTATCTTAGTGGAATCTAAACAGGAATTATGGAGTCTTTTATAGGTTGTTGCATGGGGTCAAGTGCGTTAATATTGCTAAAGATACTTGTAGCTTTAGTCTTAGTTTTTGCTTGCAATATCCTGAAGTTTTGTGGCAGCATTTAGGCCAAGTGCTCTTATATTTGCTACATTGCTTTGACACATTTTCAAGCACTGTTATCTGTGTTTTCTGACTTTTTTTTTTTTTTTTAATTGGACATCATCTCATTTCCCTTCTATTTCTTATTGTTGCCATATTGTATCTTTAGTTTGTAAACCTGTACTAAGGTTACTCTCATCTTTGTCCATCTGGTAGCTTTTGGACTTCTGATTCTACATTACAAGATAGAAAAGTTGTAAGAGAATAGCATTTTTGTATTCAACAAATATTATTCAAACAGCAAAAATTCACAGATCTTAACAGAGAGTATGCAACTCTTATGCCTAATTCAGTCTATTTAATCTGTGCAAATGGTATCATAAAAATAAAACAACCAACAGGTATTTTGAGAGTGTATCAACGAAAGGTGTAGTTCCTGCTACACTGTAGAGGAGAAAAAGGAGAGGACACTCAACTGGGGACCCACATATGTTCTCTTTATTATCTAATTGCCTTTTTCTTTCACTCTGACTCTCTTTGTCCTTGTTTCTTTCCATAGGGTAACCTTGAAGGAAATGTATGCTGTTAGCTTCAGATCTAAGAATAAAGCTTTGTACATGTCAGCTTATTTAAAAATTTTGTGAAACATTATGAAACTTCCACATCAGCTGTGCATTTAAATAGTTTTCTATTACAAATTACTTATTTATTAGTTTGTACAAGTGACAGAAAAACTATTTTGCAGTTGTCTAACTAAATAACTGTGATTAGTATTAATATGAAAGTAATTAGTTTGCATCACTATTCAGTCAGTAAGCTTTCAGCATAAAAGCACAACAGAGATACATGACATTTATTTATGAATCTATGTCTGAGACTTCTTATATGCCATATAACAATAAATGGTGCCCATTTAAGCTGTGGATCACTCTTTCATAAAATAATTACTCAACATTACATTTATTCATCTGTGCTTGGGAATGCCACAGCTGAAATCTTAACTGAAAGATTTTATTTGTGTTTTTAATGGTTCTACAAATGCTATTGCTGAACTTGCATCACTGTGATATTTGACTCAGAGACCATGCAATCCAAAGCATTTCTGAGCAGAGTACACAGATGTCTCTTCTGTGGAGGAAGTCTTCAGCTTTTAATTTTTTTTCCTTTAGAATAAAGGCTTTGTAATCTGGCTTTTGTGTTCTTCTAGTAAACAATAACAACCTACTGATTTCTATTAAAAGAGGCTAGAAAAACTAGAAGCAGGCTTTTATTCCCTTTCTTTTGGTATAATTTTCATGGCAGGATTTATGTCAAAATGCTCTGAAAAACCAAAACACATCTAAAGTAAATAGGGTATAATGTTTTTTGAGCTAGGGTTAGTTTTATACATTTTAAATCTTCTATTACTCACAAAACCTCCTCAAACAATCAATATTCCACCCTTTGAAACAAACAAACCAAATAAAAACCCTAAAAAAACCAATAAAACAACCCTTTAAAACACAGATCTAAAGTTCTAAAGTTCATAATGGAACTCGACATAGAATTCGGATTTCCTACCATTAGTACCATGTTAACATCTAAAGTTTAGCAATGAATTTATCTGTGCTGTGTGAATCACCTTAGTTATTTACTAAGTTCAATGTGGTCATTAGTGGAACAATTTTATTCATTTCAATGCTAAATTATTCCCTGTTTCTTTTACTTTGACAAAGTTTCAATTCCTAAAGCAGGATCTACTCTCCAATTAAATGTAAATATTTTTCTCCTCTGCATATCTAAGACTTTTAAAAAAATATTACAGATCTTGTAAATCCATCTCAGAAACAAGCTAAACACATGTCCTTGAGTTTATAGAAATTATCGATTAAAAATAATACCTTCATACTGAAAAAAAAAACCAGGGCGAAATAAAAGTGGAGGGACATAGAGATGTCAATACATTACAGTGATTTTTTTGTGTTGCTCTATATTTCATCTGTGTGAAGGCCAAATTTGTGGTTTAAAAAATACTACTGCATTTTTCTGTCCTGTATTCTATTACCTCAGAGGCCCATATACCACCTCTGTAAGACCTTGCTTTTGCTGGAGTGTTCACAGCACACTTCAGGGCAATGAGTTGAAGGCCCTTGTTATCACCCCCATCCTTCCAATCCTGGTGTGGCTTTCTGCCACTTGTCACAGACAATTTTAATATTGTCGTCATCTTCAACCTTAAGTGAAATGGCAGATTGAAGGCTGTCCTTAGGCTCATTTCTAGTGCACCTGTTTATAACTTCCTCCCCTTCAAGCCGAGTTTAAAGCCCTTTGATCAAGCCCCACCAATTCACATGCCAGGATCTTTTCCCCTCTCTGAAACAGATATATTCCATCTGCTGCTAGCAGACTTGGTGCCATATAGAGTTTCCCAAGATCAAAAAAACCCAAAATTTTGTTGGTGGCACTAGCCTCTGAGCCACTTATTAATCATGTGTTAATCAGATCTGCTATTTATTTGAGAAACAAAAGCCACTGACAGACATATAAAATCAGTTTTTACATCAGATGAAGAATTGAAACAGGTGGCTAAGAAATGGCCAAGTTTCATCCCATAAAGCATTATTGCACAGCTTAAGCATTTATGCTCAGGATCGTTAGATTTGTAGCACATTTTGCATTTTCTTCATTGTTGATCAGATATTACACACAAAGTACTTGGTCTGCAAAAAAATAAAGCACTTAAATCTTGATTAATAGTCGCCATAGGCAGCTGCATAGAAATGAAGATTAGATGTTAAATAGCAAGCACCTTCCTTTACTCAGCTTCTGTTATACTCAAAGTGTTTTCGTTTTCAGTATTAAGTCTGGGCAGCTAAGGAATATCTGAACTCAGCTGGGGATCTTGACTGAAGATAAGTGCCTTCCTACAGTTACATAATTAAACCTTGACGAGAGAAAGGCTTATGATTTACAGTTTATCGTATGTGACTCCCACTCAACTGCCAGTTATGGCTCTAGGGCACTTAATTCTCCCCCAGCATGAATGCAAGAATAGCCTGTGTAAGTAAATCGGGACTGTAGGTTCCTGCAAATGACAAATGACTTCTGAAAATCAGGCATTGTTGTGCACTGTGAACATTTAACTCAGCATTCACAAAGCTTCCTGCATTCTTTTGTGAATCTATACCTCAGTTTCTCACAGTTTGTAAACAATGTATTCAAATCTCAGACACTTCTAATTTCTCTGTAATTACTGGAGGGGATATTTTTATGGCACTAGAATTGCTGCCATGAGTGTACTAGGCAATCAGAAGCAACTCATTTTCCTGGATTTATGCCTCATGATTTTAATCTTTAAAAATCTCAGAATTGGATATGACCTATTCTGTTAGGGGCTCTACGGCAAATGAAAACTCCCAGTGGAAAACAATTATTATTCTTGTGGTGATATGTAGTAATATATTTCCCATCTGCACAAATCTCTCATTCAGATTCTGTGCAAGTGTCTGTGTTGCAGGGTATGGTTGTACTTGAGATTGTCTAGTTGTACTGGTTTGAGGCTAATTGGAATATTTTAATGAGACAAATTAGACTGTTGGCTGCGAAAAGGGAATAATAGTGATGTCTCTATCACCCACTTGTTCTGTTGAGTGATATAAAAACAAGAAAACAAAAAGCAAAGTCAGTCAGTCTCTGGCTGGCTGCTGCTGCTGCAGTAACTATCTCTACCTGAAGCTGTGTAAGACGAAGTAATAATTTTCTTCTCACTTTCTGATTTCTGCAATTAATCACATGAGCTATACAGTGCTTACTTTGTTTATTTTGTTAGAGTTTGGGGGGGAGGGGGGGGAAAAAGAAGGGCGAGTTGGTTTGAGACCCCCCTGGGTGGTTTTGCTGTTCAGGATTTTTAATTTCTGTATTACTTTTAACTTGTATATTATTGCACACAGTTGTAAATATTTGTGTATTTTGTGTATATATGATTGTAAACTGTGTCAT
This sequence comes from Psilopogon haemacephalus, assembly GCA_013396835.1. Taxonomy (NCBI): domain Eukaryota; kingdom Metazoa; phylum Chordata; class Aves; order Piciformes; family Megalaimidae; genus Psilopogon; species Psilopogon haemacephalus. The sequence goes on along the minus strand of VWZI01007073.1, from coordinate 43,671 downwards.
GCTGTAAGTATAGCTTCATTCCTTAACTTCAAGCAAACTGAGTTAGTCTGGTGAATTTGTGGAGGTGCAGGAAACTGCCAAACTACCTCACTAGTGCTAGCAATTAAGCATCGGAAGCCAAATGATATTTATTATTTGACATTCACACTCATTAAGGCTATGTTTGTCTCAGATGCAGCCAGTTACAGCTAGTGACTGAACAATTAGAGTGGAAAACAAGAAGACATTGATTTCTTGGTATTATTTTCATTTAGATCTACACTGAGATACTTGGAATTACCTCTTAGGTGGGATGCCTAATCCCAGCATGCCAGAAAAAAAAAAATAATAAATTTGCAATTTCATCCCCATTTACACCTTGGTTATTAAGGCATTTTTAGGCAAGAAAAGTAAGATTTAATCTAAGTAACTCAAACAAAGTGAAGCAGAGTGTCTCATAAATATGAAATTAAAATTTAAAAAAAAGGAAAAGAAAAAAAAAGACAGCTTCATTACCACAATGCATTTTAAAGTAATCTAATCGTCTTAGCCATTTTCTATTAAAAAAAAATTATTTATCCTTTGTTATCTACAACAGTCTTAAAAGCTTATCTGCTGCAATTATACTGACTGTCTTCATCAAGATATGCCTATATGTGCAAATTATAAAGGCCTGGAGAAAACATAAGAGCAGCAAGATATTTTCTGAATAAAATGAAGACGTGATGCAATCTTCTGATAATGTTCACCTTAGAGTGGCAACACTTACAGAGTCTGTTGAAGAATTAAATCAGCATCACAAAAGGCCAGTCATAACTAGACAGCTGAAGAAACTGCTGTATTTCTTGAAGGGAATGATTAGAATTAATTTTCCAACACTATGAAAAATATAAATATTGATCTGTAGAAGGTGGACTCTTGCTACATCATGCTATAATTATAATTTATCATGGAGTTGTAAGTGGTGCTTAATCCTTTTTTAACTCTGGGATTTACATATATTTAAAGGCTTAGACTTTGCTCTAATTTACTCAAATACAGGTGTTATAAATTCTGTTATATTTCAAAGTGAGCATATGGATTTTTGTCAATCATGAAAACTCTGTAATTAAAGCAGGAATATTTCATTATTTAATTACTTGAATATTTTATAAGAAAGAAATAAAGTGGCCTAACAAATTTATTATCTTAATATACATTTTCCTTTAATCTTCTTCCTTTAATTTGAAGCAATACTTACTGAAGGAAAACAAATGTACAGTAATAGATCAAATTAGACATACTTTTTATACATAATTGTCCTTTTCCCTTAACCAATGCAGGAGCTGCTGGAGCAGCTTTTGGATATCCAGAATGTTTCAAATGTACAAATGTACATTGAAACACTTTTAGTGGTGTCGTGGTTTTATCGCTGACAGAATGAAAACTCTTATACGAATTGGAGAAAAATAACAGAATTATATTTTAGATAAAGACATACATAAAAGAGTTATAAAGCATCTATGAATGTTATAGCAACCCCATGAATTTATTCCCAACCCATGTCTAAATCTATAAACCCCATGCTCCAAGTCCTCCCTCCCCCCATGCCTTTGCCATTCCTTGGGCCCCAAAACAGGCCTACCAGTTACATATTTACCCAATTACAGCTCCTACCCAGCCACGGCTGGAGAGGGATGAAAAGGAGGACGAGCTGCCCTTGCTGTGAGTTTATGAAGAGATAGCAGACTTATGGGATTGAGTAACAGTCTCCTCATACTCCCTAGAGGAGTTTTAACCCTATCATTCCCAATCTGGGACAAGTGGTAAGAAAAATGAGGCTATAATGTAAAAATATATTCCCAAAACTAATATATTAGTATCAGAAATGGAAATACAGAAAATGAGAGTCAGTACTTTAGCTACAAACACCAATGTGTGACACCTAGAAGTTTTGAACTGAGGAACTTCCCAGTTAACATTCAGGAAGATCAAACAGACACTGACAGGTGTAAGAAAATTTCATTATTGTCACATAAAAAGGCTTCAGAGAAAATCTGAGCACATGACATATGTTGACACATAACAGATGATACATGAGCATTTCAGAGACTATTGGTCCCAGAGAGAACAAAGTGATCAACAGAAATTGAATACTTTTACTTACATAAAGTGTTTCCGATCTTACTTTAGGTGACGAAATGTCTAAAAGATTTCTTTTCTGTCAGACCTAGATTGATAGGGCAAATTTAGCTACCTATCAGTTCTTTCATAGAGAATTGAAAGAGAGTCTTTGCTGCTGAGTTTACTCTTATTCCCATCAGATTATACTTAGGAAAAATCTCTCAGCCAGTTCTTTGTAGACATTGTTAGGAGGAAAATCACAATCACTGAAAAATATTAAGACCATATTCTGACTTGAACTTTAAAGTCTGATTTGGATATCCTGTGATATCACTTCTTCAGCAAGCAAAAACACAGCGTGCATACTCTTTCTATGTTCATTTTAAAACCATGAAGTTAAAGTACAGATTGCTTATCTAAATTTAAATATATACATTATACCTGTCATATACATTATCATGTTCTTTAAAAAAAATATTATACACTATCACATAAACTACCAACCAAGCAAAAAATCCAGTGGGAAGAAAAGTAATAAAATTCTCATGGTATTTATGACACAATTCTGTTGTGTAAACTTAGTTATCTGGTGCCATTTGAGAAGTCTCTGGACATCCTTCCTACATCCTAGCTGCAATCTCAGAAACACAGAGATGTTTCTGAAGTCCTGTGACAGATCTTTAATATCTTAGGTAAAATGTAATGCCTTAGATGTTTTGATTGTACTAAATAATTTTGTACTTTTGTAACTGAATCTCAAACTTGGGAAAGATTTAGCTCCAGAGATGGAATAAATTTTGATAGTTATTATTTGGATGTGTGAACTCTTAGTATTATCAGTCAAAACAGAGCCAGCGATAAGTAGCTCTGGTTCCTGCTAACAGTATTGAAATCTGTCTTAGTTCAGTTGTCTAAATCAAAGAGTTGAGTATCCAGGATGTTATGTTGCTGGAAACTTTTTAGGTAAACTATATTTTGAGTTAAAATATTGGCATGTATATGAACAACAATTTTCTTAAATACTGCATGAGCATAGACAATTAATTTACATGTAGCTACTTCTATTTGGGTTTTCTTTGTTTTCTGAGATTTCTTATGGACCTTAATCTAAGGTTTCTGTTACTTTCAGTGTTACTGTTGAATTGGTCACTCTGGCTCACTTTTCTGTCTTTCTAGAGTATGCTTCTTGGGTTGCCCTTCAGGGCAGTCTCTTGCAGGTGTAACTAAATTCACTAGTTTCCCAACACAGGATGCCAAACCATCTAGGCTGGCATATAAAAAAACATTTCATCAACTGGAGAAGTGAGAGTTGCCCATTTTCCTATGTTTCATGTTGCCTTTGAAGACACTTTGAGACAGCTGCTGTTGATCAGGGAGGTATCTAGTTGCCTGGGATGTAAATTTGTGATCTTCACTTGTGTTACTTCCTCATGGAAAGCTGTTTTCATGACCTGCATTGTGAGTTCCAGGTTGGTAGGTTTTCTCTCTTATGAGATGAGTAGTGTGTTTTTTTGTGAGATATCAGGATGCATATGTTTACCTGATGTAGAATTTTTAAATAAATGTTCACATTATTAGGGCATAGACTGGAGCATGGCATGGTATGGTATCTAGGACTAGGACTGTGCTGGCTACTAGAGGAAAGACTGGTGCTTTCTATTAACCCCTCTGCCTTCACATGAAATAAGAGAAATGGAATAAAGAAGAGAGACTTGTAGCTTGGAAAACTAAAATAACTTCAATGAAACAACAACAATAGCATTACATATAAAAAAATATATAAAACCAATATCAAACATATTAAAAAATATTTGTTGCTTTTTTAAGTTCTACAAGATTAATTTGAGTTAATATTTTTTTCTTCAAATTTCTGTGTAAAAGACCTTTCACTAGTTATATAGAATCATAGAATGGCTTAGGTTGGAAGATACCTCAAAGATCATCCAGTTCCAATTCCCCCCATGATAGGCAGGGACATCTCCCACTAGAACAGGTCACTCAAGGCCTCATCTAGCTTGGCCTTGAAAACATCCAGGGAGGGAGCAGCCACAACCTCCCTGGGCAACCTGTTCCAGTGTCTCACCACCCTCACTGTGAAGAACTTCCTCCTAACATCCCGTTTAAATGTCCCTTCTGCCAGTTTAAACCCATTACCCCTCATCCTGTCATTACAAGACCTTGTGAATAATCCCTCCACAGCCCTCTTGTCGTCCCCCTTCAGATACTGGAAGGCCACTACAAGGTCTCCTCAAAGCTTTCTCTTCTCCAGGCTGAAAAGCCACAACTCTCTCAGCCTGTCCTCATAGCAGAGGTGCTCCAGCCCTCTGAGCATCTTTGTGGCCCTCCTCTGGACTCTCTCCAGCAGTTCCATGTCCTTCTTGTGCTGGGGGCTCCAGAACTGCACACAGTACTCCAGGGGGGGGTCTGACGAGAGCAGAGTAAAGGGGGAGAATCTCCTCCCTTGACCTGCTGGCAATGCTTCTCTTAATGAAGCCCAGAACACAGTTGGATGTCTAAGTTGCGTGTGCACACTGTCAGTTCATGCCAAGATTTTCATCAACTCAGAACCCCAGGTTCTTTTCCTCAGGGCTTTTGTATTTTGTAAATACAAAAATGACCACTTGAAAACATTAAATCACTCAAAATTTTGGCTCTATAATGTTGTCAGTATAACTTTATAATACTCACACTCCATATATGTCTGTAAGTTTTATTTGCATTTTAATATCAGAACTTAGGTGAAGTTCCAGCCACCATTCCATAAAAGTAAAAAATTTGTCACGTTGTTTATGTTGTCTAATTATTCACATTAAGAAAACATATGTAATAAATAAGTGCTGTTATTATGTGTCTTGCTTCTTTTTTTTATGGGACTTTTAATCTTGAACAGGAAAAAAGATAAAGAGAGAAAAAAGAGAAAACATCTCTTCATGTGATGTTGCCAGCATTGTATGTGCAAAGATACCTCTGATGTTGTCAGCATTGAACATCTGAAGGTACTTCTTTCGATAATTTGAGTCACCCAAGCTCTTTCAAACCAAGTTTTCTTCATATCTTCTAGAACTTGTCATGCCTAATTTGCAGATTCACATTGTAGTATGTGGCAAAATTTATAAAGCCTATCTTGATCTGTTTTCAGAAAATTACTTAATTAACATGAATAAATAAATTTAAAAAATATATAAATATATTAAAATCTCATACAAAGAGTGTTTAACTTCAAAATAATTTTGGTGCTTTAATTAGTAAGTTGTCACAGGATATAATGTGAGTGCAGAGAAAGGAACTAATTAAGTTTGGTGGGCTTAAGAAATTACCCCCCAAATTAAAGTTTACATGAGCATGACCAGGTCAGATGGCAGAGAAGTAGGACAAAGCTATATTTTACAGCAAGGTAAATTTACAAGCATATATATAAAATATATTTACATGTATTTACAATTATATACAATTTAGAAATAATGCAGAAATCAAATCTTCCTCCTGGACAAAGATAAAGCCCAGAAGGAGCCAATGTCACTCTCTCCAGATAGAAACCCAGCAAGACCTCACCTGTTACCTGGTTGATCAGGGTTAATATTCAGTGTGGAGGAGTCAGAGAGGAGTGAAGGAACAGCAAACAGAGACTGTGCTCCAAACCCAAGATAGTGAAATTGTTTTACATTGTTTTTTTACACCATTATCAAACCAGTGAATGATACTTTATTATTGTTATTCTTTTACAACCAATGCCACACTCATTCAGATTCTGCACTGGAGTTTCAGAAATGTCCCACTTTCTCTCATTGGAATTTTCCAATAAGTGTTAGACTACCACATTAAGAAACTGAAGGAAAAGAGGTCTGTGTTACATGAAATAAAAAGGCTAATTTGCTTATGATTTAAAAGGGGTCCACAAGAGACACATGTATTTGAAGCGTTTAAGGCTAATTAGCCTGGTTTCAAGAGGGTTCTAATTTCAGCTAAATTTTTTTTTTTTTTTTTTTTTTTTTTTAAGATTTCTGAATCTCCTGATGAGATTTATCAAGGACCTGTATATCAAATGGGAGTTGTGAACTCCATCATCCAACAGGTGAACTTCCAATGTTTCTGCTGCCCCAAGTCCAATATCTTTCATCACAATTCTTTTTTGTATTTGTTCATTTTTTCAACATTGCATGGTGCACTGTGTCTCTGAATAAGACAAAATATGATTTATGCTAGTATCCACTTTTCCAAATCAGCTGTAAAAGAAAACATGTGTTATAATTGCATATTGAATTTTACTTTTTGTCTTATTTTATCTTTACTTCCTGGCCTACACTGTTGTTATTTGTCATAGTTTGGAGTTATCCCACACACACACACACTTTTGAAATCACTCAGACTACATTCAGCCATCTGGAAATTAATGAATGAAGCTTTATATTTACAGCTTCACACAGTATACAAACAGTTTTTTACAGATATATACAGTAAAAAGATAATACAGAAACACCACACCCTTCTCAGAGATCAGAGTACCCAAGAGGGGTTGCCAACCACCCTTCCACCTTCTCCCTGTCACCCAGTTTTATCCCAGTATCTGTCTTATGTGCCAGGTAAATGGGGAAGATCAGCCAGGGAGGGTTCAAAGCAGGAATTGATTAGTTGGGTTACACAGATCTAGCTGGAAAGCAAGGAAAGGGAGAGACCAACAGCCCAGAACACAGATGTGAGCAGCTCTGTCTTATCTATGATTTTATTATTACTTTTGTATCTGTCAGAAAACCAATGAGTGAAGGAGAAATCACCAATGTTTTCCTTTCTCAGCCTATAACCTAATTTATCTTATTAAAATATTCCAATTAATCTCAAACCAGCACATTACTAAATGGAAAAGAAACAACAGAATATTTGTCTCAAAATGAAATAGGAATAATTGCATTATTAATCTGATCTTCAGATAAATAGTTTATGACTTAGGTCTTCTTCCTTTTGTATTCAACTAAACAGCATATGGTTTAAACAAAGCAAAAAAACCCACAAAATAAACTAACAAAGCAAACAAACAATAAAAACAAAAGGAATTATTTATCTGAGTGTCCATAGGTACTGATAGGCATAAATTTGAATTGTTGAGCCTTGCCCTTCACTTCACCAAGGACAAAGCCTGCCTGACAAACTCTGTGGCTTGCTGTGAGCAAACTACACCTGAGAGCAAGTGTGGGAACATGAAATAATGAGAAGTCTGACCTTTCCAGCTGAGGAGAACAATCTGTGGTACACAGACCATCTGACTTGGGCTCCCATAGCATGGCAGCAGCCCTCACATGAGACAATGGATGCAGGTGACTTAGGTTATCTATGCTAATGGCTGGAGTTGTGCCTGCCTAGGTTATGCTAATAGATGAATATTTGTAGGCGTGGTGCTCGGTACTCGGTCCATATAAACACAAGTGTAATGGGTAATAAAGGCCTTCTACTAATTCACATTGAATTGCATGGAGCTCATGGTTCATCCTTTGCAGCAGTCTGACAAGCAAGGGAAAAGCTACAGATGTCATATATCTGGACTTCTGGACTGAATCCCCCACAAGAACATTGTCTCTAAACTGGAGAGATAATGTGTGTGATATGTGGATAGTTTAGTGAATAAGGAAATGGTGGGATAGTTTCATCCAGAGGGCAGTGGTCAATGTTTCAATATCCAGATGGAGCTTCTGTGACACAGGTGATGTCCCTCAGAGGTCTGCACTAGGGCCTTTTCTGTAAATGAACATTTTCTGGTAATGGGATATGACAGTAACAACATTTTCTGTTTCGGTAACAGTATAAGCATTTATTTTTCTATTTTTTTTTCCTTTTTGGAAGTTGGTCACCTGTACTCTCCTGAAGAGACCATTTTCCCAGCTTATTAAACTGTACTACAAAATAATTTCATTTAGATGGAAAACTTGTGAATAAATAATTATTCTTTGGTTTGTCTCAAAGTCAAGGTATCACTATCTTACTTCATAAAAATATTTTTTTTAAAAAATAAAGCTTTATAGTGTTCATACCAATAAAAGAAAACATAGATAAAAACTCAGCATTAAACTGAACTCTAATTTATAAAGCCACTAATTTTTTGCCTATATTGATACAAAATGGAGTTGCAAAGAAAATGTCTTTAAAATGCTTTGTATTATCTCTGAGCTTTGTTAATAGTTAAATATTGAAGTTACAGACTCGACTATGAAATTAATTGGTTATCTCACTATAAAGGAAAAACAAATAAACTGAAAAATGGGTGAAAATATTTACTTTATTTTCTAAAGATGCATAAAAAATCATATTGTTTTCTGGAATTCCAATAACATTTCTCAGTAATAAGATTTTAAACATTTTCTAAAGAGATGATTGATAAAATGATTGCAAAAAGATTGCAGTTTTATTTAGCAAGATTCATTCACTTAAATATATACACTGAAATAGATATATAATTATAAAAAGAGATGAATGTGATGAAGTCTTAAGAGACTAGCTTTTCCCAATATCCAGTAGCATTTTGACATCTTTCCTGTTTCTATCAGCAACACATATAATTTTATTTCTACTGTACACTAGGTTCTGTCTGCTCACAATGTTCTATGACAGTGTATGAAAAAAATCGATAAGGGGTATCTTTCCATCAGCTGGTGCCAAAGAGCAAGGTAAGAGAAAAACATTGTTTTCAAAGTGGAATAACAGAGTTAATTGGTTGTCATCTAAGTAGACAGCCTAATTTACTATCTACTTCTGCTTTCTAAAGTGTAAACCTCTGTAAAATCTATTCAGATTTACAGTTGAAAGTGACAAAAGAATTTAATATTATTTTATCTTAAGTTTAAAATATGACATTTTATTTACTTCCCCTCACGTGCAGAAGTCGAAAACTGATGTTCCTTTTTTTTCCGAAAAGATTCACCACAGAGACCTTTGAGACTTGTTTTAACTATATAAATAATGAACATAATTTAAAATTGAACAATAATATTTTCTAAAGAAAAAAAGCTTTAAAAATCCGAATAGCAATATATAAAAAGCATAAGTTGCATAATTAATGAGGGTTTTGTAGCAAAGTAATTTATTACTACATACATATTTATGTTTTTTCCTTAACGCTTCAGATATTATTCATAATATCCACAGGACTATGTTACTATGATGTAGAAGCTACTCCTTATGAAAGACAAGCAACTATATCTTCCATAAACCTCAGAGAAACCTTAAAAACATTTTAAAGTGCAAAAATATTGTAGAAAAGATTTTTTCCTATGTTTTGTAGCAGTGTTTACTTCAACTGTTTTTATAACAATCAAGAGCTTTGTTTTTGTCTTTCGAAGTGGCTATCACACTTATGGATAACCCCTCTATAAGTTTCTGTAATAATATTTTAAACTAATTAAGGTCAATTCTGTAATAATATTTTAAACTAATAAAGATCAAAGTATTTCTGTTTAAATACTTTGTATATAATTAGGAATTAATTTGTGCTTCACATGTCCATGATAATACATACATTTTCCTCTAAGTTGTTTCAAATTCAAAATATCACAGAAAAATAACATAATAAATTTCAGTATTTACTGACTACTCATTCAACATGATTTATTTCTGCTGAGAAAATAATGAGACCTCATGTTACCTCTTGGGAAACATTGGCTCAAATCCTTCTACAAAGTGAACTGAAACTGATGATAGAAATTCTGTATCCCATTCCCAAGTAAATTTACTGCCAACTTTGCTTAACTGTTCAATGTCCTGTATTGGATTATTCTGGTAAGGTTTTGCTGACAGCAGGGCTTCTGTGAGAAGATTCTCAAAACCTCCTCCATATACAAACAGAATCAATGCCATCTGGCTCCAAGACACACTTACCAAAGCTGGGTGAACCAGCAGCGGTGTCTCTATGTTAACATATTTCAGGAGAAAAATAACTGCTGCACAATAGCAGCTCTAACAGAGGAGTGAGAACATGTGAGAGAAACAGGCATGACAGTACCAAGGTTAGTCAAGGAGGGCGAGGGGTTAATTCAGGTGCCAGAGGAGAGATTCCCTTTAGACCCCATGGTGAAGCAGGCTGTTCCTCTTGAGCCCATGCACGTATCTGCCTACAGCCCACGGAGTGATATGGGCTGCTACATTGGAGCAGGTGGATGCACCTGAAAGAGACTTTGGACCTCATGGAAAACTGATGTTGGAGCAGGCTTTTGGCAGAAACTGTGACTCCACATGGAGAGTAACCCACACTGGAGTAGATTTGCTGGAAACACTTGTGGCCCCATGAAAGACCTAGACTGGAGCATTCTGTTCCTGAAGTACTATGCCAAAGGAAAGCACTCACACTAGAGCAGTTCTTCACATGCAGTGTGAAAAAGTTTATGGAGGACTGTCTACTGTCCATAGCACCCCATGCTAAAGCACGGGAAGAAGATGATCAGAAAGGATCTTCAGATCCAGCATGTATTAAGCAGACCATAACCCCTCTTCCCTGTCCCACTACACAATACAGAAGAGAGGAGGCAGATAATATGAGTGAAGTTAAGCCAGGGAAGAAGACAAGAGTGAGGGAAAGGTGTTCTAAGATTTGTTCCTGTTTCTCAGTATCCTGCTCTGATTTGATTGGTAATAAATTAATTAAAGAACCTGAGTCAAGTCTGTTTCGCCCATAATGGTAAGTGCTGAGTGATCTCTCTGTCCTTATCTCAGTCTGTGAAAATTTAGTTGTAATTCCTACCCACATCCTGATGAGAAGAGAGAGAAATAGAGAGGTTTTATATTAACAAGAGACAATATGTAGTTAATCTGTAGATATTTGAAATTTTTGCTCAATGAGGTAGTGAAAAGAAGCTATATTAATAAATATATTTGGATACATTCTAACAGAAAGGAGAAGACATTGATCCATTTATGGTTGTTGTAGATCGTCATAGAAATACATAAAGACTCACAAATCTTAATCTTTGTTGCTTTGTGGGGATTTGTTTATTTGTTTTTAATTGAAAATTCTCTTGATTAAAAGTGGCTAAGCAGATGTATCAAAGAGATATTTTCAAATCTGTCATTGATAACATTTTTTCTGTACTACTTTAAAAATGGCAGACTGAAATACAAAAATAGAAGCTATGTCAAAAGTAACAGATATTTCAAAAAGTAAGATTTGCTACCAAGGATAATTCTTGTCAACCAAAATCTGCATGCAAAAAAAAAAAAATTAACTATAAATATTTAA
>VWZI01007073.1:0-32342 GCA_013396835.1 Psilopogon haemacephalus | reverse complement strand
TATTTATTTTATATTATTAATTAGTTAAGTCTGTGTGGCAGTAAATTTTCTATTCATATGATCCACAATGAAAAGATCCATTTTCAAGGAGAAATCCTGAAGTCCTCAAACATGTCTTTTTAATTCAACTAGGAAAGAGGTACATTTCATAGAATAAGGAAGTAAACTATGAGTTTGTGGATTCTAAGCAGAAAAGGATAGCTATGCTTGCCTAATTTTAAAAAGTAAATATATTTGTAAGGAATAATAATGAAAGGATGATTAAAAAGCTGAAGAGTATATACTGAAACATATTATTATAATAGCAATTGTATTACATGTTTTGATATAAATAATGAAATTATTTTACACATTAATGCATTAATGTGTATTAACTTATTAATGCAGAAAGTCTGATTAAATTTGGTTTTATAAACCCAGTGACATTGTTCAAGCTTCATTCTTTAACTGAGGCTAGAAGAATTCAGGTATCTATTAGCAAATAAATTCTTTGTACAATAAACCTTAGTAGTATTTCTCTGCAGACTGTTTCTGTTCTACAATTGATACATCCCAGTCTTCCTCAAACTACTGATTTATTAACTGTAGCAAATTAGCTTTCATGCTGATTTTAGTATCCTTTTTTTAGTGGCAGTTAATTTGCAGTTGTTGCAGTCCTAAAGATATCTCAAATACCCATAATTGAACAACTTTATTTTGTGGAATAATAACCCACATTTCTTTGGAATTTATATCAGTTTCTTTGGGAAATCTTTGAAGGCATTGATGTAAAAGTATTGTGTTACCCTGGAATGTCACTGCCACTAATCAGGCAGCTACCACCTTTCAGTTGAAGCAAGTGCCCTTTATTCCATGCGAGTTCAAGTTTGAGACCTGTGTAGGACAAGTGTCAGCAACATAACAAGTGCCAGCCATGTACCAAGCATCTCTATCACTTTGCAGTGACTCATTTTATGCCACCATACAAACAACACACTAACATAATCCAGACCATGTACAGCCCAGTCTTTAACATACTTCATGTCTTGTTTCTCCCCTGGGCCACATGTCCGACTATCTCTCCTCCCCCGTGGGAAGCATCCTGAAGCTGTGGGAATGATGGTCAAATGCTCTGTACACAGCTCATTGTTTTTCTGTCTTGATTTTTTTCTTCTTGGATTCCCACACTGCAACAGTTTAAAACTGTATTTAAAATAAAACAGTGTACTATTTATGTTTCATCACTTCTGTTATTTTACATCCTAAAACAAACAAACAAAAATTATTGAGCTCTAATTTTAACTATTTTATTTTTATTCTCTAATAGGACAGGTGTATGGGATGAATTGCATTCAGCAGATGTTCCACATGCCTTTTGATCATAAAGGAAGTTTCATTGACTTCAGATAACCAAAGATTGCTCAGATACTTAGGAAAATATCTAGGAAATGTTAACTGTTTCAGCACATTCAGTAACCTGATGTGTTTTCATTTCACCTTGCTTGTCTTCTTTCATAATACAGCTAGAATATATGAGAGAATTCCTTTGCTATGTGAATATGTGGATCTGGAAGACTAAAATAGTATATTATCTTTTGTCTTTAACCTAATTAAGAGAACAGATCAGGATACATTTTGTATCCTATACAATTGTATACAAAGTATACATTTTGTATCCTATACAATTGTATACAAAGTATACAATTTCAGATTCAGTAGGCATTTTTCTCCCCTATGAACATCATCTGCAATTGCTGTTACTCAAATACCTTATTTTCCAGGAGGGTTTTTCTTAGGGATATGAGGAGCCAAATTTGCTTAAAGAGTGTGGTCATTTGCCCCCATCCTATCATTTGCTTGAGACGTGTCTTGGCTTTTCAAAGCTAGACATGGGTGAAAGCACTTTCTTCAGTGTTACTTTAAGATTTTCATCACAGAATCAGGAATGTAAAACCTAACTGCAATTACACTGAGCAAATTACATTTGTAATCGAAGACATTTGAATATTATCTGTAACAAGTCATTAAGAAAATGTGTTAAAAAAACAACCTTAATTTGAATATTTTTTTCAGTTATTCTGGACCTAATCATGCTACCATTGAGGAAAAAGCTAAAATTCCTACTAACTTCAACGGGCTCAGGTTTATATACACAGCAGCGGACAAGACTCAGTAATCCACAAGGTCCTTTTAATCTCTATGCTACTACAATAGGAACACAAATCTGCAGGAAGCATGACAGTGTCAGGATTGTAAGGCCTGAAAAGTTTGAAAACTAAGACTTCTATGTAAAAAATATTTTTGAAAAGTACAGCTAATATAAATGAAGTTGTGGTTTTGAAATTAATTTTCTATTTGTTATAAATGTTAACGACTACAAGACACCAATATATCTGATAAAGATTTGCATTTTATTATCATCTTGGCTTAGGGTTATCATGATTGGTTCTAATTTTTTCTGTAAAAGGGCAGGATTTCAGTTTTTATTTCTAGAATTCATATTTTATTTCTAGAATTCAGATGATGATCATGGGTGACAAAGCCAAGTGTGAGAGATGCTAATCATTATAAAGTCTTTACTGCAGCATGAGTACATTTATTCAGCACAGGACAACTGGAAATCAGCTTAAATACTTGGTGTAACTAACTGAAACTCCTCTTTTGCATTTCATGTTCTTTTTCTCACCAGCAAGAGCAGCAGCTGCACTAGTCTAAATTCCCACTATTATTATTATGATAATTCTAAAAATTCTGGTTTTGAACATCCAAGTGCTGTAATTCTAGCAAAAGGTATCTACATATTTTTTTTCAGATTTAGTATCTTCACAGTTTACACAGCTTTGCAACTACCTACATGTCACCAGATTAAGAGCAAAAGATTAGTGGTTAGAGGCCAATGGCAGACTTAAGAGCTGAATTTAAGCATTGTAATTGCTCAGTAATTCAGAATACTGAAAATGTAATGTTAGGTATCCTAAGTGATTAAGGACACTCAATCTTCTTTACAGGGAGCTAATATACTTCACACAGAAATTTAGCTTTCTATACGAAAACAGTGGTAGCATGACTATAGCTAGTCTATAGCATTATAGCTAGGTTCCTTCAGCTCTCATTGGTACTAAGCATCAGGCTAAGTCTTTACTATGCTCTAGGCTCAGTCTTTACTATGCTCTAGTGTTATCCATCTACTTCCCCCTGGGATTCAGACCTGCCATTTGATGGAGAGCAGACACTGAACAGAAACAAAGTTCATACCTTCTACATAGCAGCAACTTTATTAGATTGTTTATTAACAACATGAGATTTTTGTACTCAGCTATGCTTAAGTTGAAAGGGAAATTTTTACCTCCTCCCAAAACTGTCAGATTGTCTCTCTTCACTACTGTCTTGAGAAACCTTCTGTTCAAGTGACTTTTTTTTTTTTTTTTTTTTTAAGAAATCTGACTATATTAAATTTGCTACGCGAAATGGCCAGACAATTCATCATGATCACCTATGCTTAATTTTAATCTGTCTTAATTTTGATCTGCTCCAGAAAAGATTACATTTTAGTAGTATCAATGTAATCAAGAGACAACTCTACATCACAATGTGCAAACTCAGAGCAGAAGCTCACTTTGTGCAGTGATTGTCCCCATCTTTTTATTTGGATGGAGTAGTCTTGGAGATGGAGTAGTCTTGGAGAAGTGTAAGTACTTTATGCTGACGCAAAATTAGAAGATGTGATTTGAGAGCACATTGAATGCTCTTAACTGCTGATGAGTACATTCTGTCCATAGACTAGGTCAGTCCAGAAAAAAAACCTTCCCAGAATGTGATTAGCACATATAATTGCACTTTTAGCACTATTCACTCTTCATATAGATTCCTAATACTTCACTTCCAGAGGTTAGTAACTATAATGGAAAATGTTCACTTCTGTGATCTATGTAGTGGAAGTTTCTTCAATATTCAGTGTGTGAGCTGGGAGTGATCTGCAAGTTGTAAATGAATAACAGATTTGGACAGACTGAGGGACCTTGTTGGTATGCCTTTAAGTTGTAATAGCTCTTCATCACAAAAATATTCATTGTAAGATAAAAAATATATCTGTGTTTAGCCTTAGGATCAGTAACAATATCCAATGTTAGGTTAGAATGACAGATTTTGATTGTGCCACCCTTACTGAAAGGAAACCTGGATACTGGAGTTAATTTTTTGTTGTTGTTGTTCTGTATAATATTTTCAAATGAGGATTATTATTTGGGGTTATTTGTATCTTAAGGTTTCAAAACCAACTATAATTTCCCAAACACATCATATTGTAATTTGTCATATTTTCAGGCATCAGTATTTACCACTGCACATTTTGTCTTGGACTGTTTTTGTACTCAGAACACGGAAACTATCTATCGCATAGAAAACCTCAAATTATTTTGTTAATGTATTTTGGACTCAGAATTCCTGTATATGAGACTTTTTTTTTTTTTTTTATGATTAACAAAATACAGCTGCACTATCTGTCATAAAACTGATATTACAAAGATACTTTGCTTTAGCAAAGCATAGTTCTTCAAGGCTGACTAGATGTATTAATGTAAATCTCATTCAAATTTATTACCATGATATGGCTGAACCCTGTATTTGAACATCTAACACAAAGGTCTTATATACCATTTTTTAATAAAAACCTTCTTCAAAGTATCTTTTGTTTTCAACCACTAAATATAACAAATTTTCGTTGTATTGGTATGGCAGGATTTATTCCAAAATAGTTTATTATTTTTTTATATCTAGGAATAATTCCACAAAACTTAATTTTTAATATGTCCTTTGCACTCTTATGAAAAATATTACACAGAAGGAAAACAGACACTTTAAACACTTAAAAAATAACTAGCAAAATGCAAACATTAAACTATTAGAACTGGAAAGAGGTTCTTGTGGTCAATTATACTACATATCCACTAGAGAGACTCAAGAGGAACCTTTCTGCTGAAGGCAGAAGGTACATTCAATTTAGTTGCAGAGAGGCTTTGAATATTTACTCACAAAAATGTAATCTCCAGATTCCCAGGGCTAAATTACAGTTTCCAGACAGTACCCAAACACTTGAGGGGAGTTCTGTTGGTGCCTTGTTAGCCATCAAAGAATTCTGGAGTTTCCCAGTCTCTAACAGGGTGCTGGGAGAGAGGTAGACAATCTCTGACCTGACCCTAGTTCCTCTTGTATGATTCCATGTCCTTTCTCAGGGCTTTCGGTCTCAGCAGAATACTTGCAGGTGTGCAGACAGGCATGATGTCTTGAAAATGTACAGATGGGCACGATGTCACTCTAGTGGCTAAGCAGGCCTATATGTAAAGGGATAACCCCTCCTGGGGGCTAACCTGCTATTACCATGTGCTCTCCAGCAAACATGTGGGGAGAGCAAACAGCTCTGGAACTTTCTCTTCTCACTCTGCATTCACCATCATTTTGCATCCATCTGCATCCACCATCAATTTTAACTTCACCACTTGGATCCAGCTCCATTCATTCTCATCTACTGGTTGTATACCTCTTTTTTTTTTTTTTTTTTTAATTTTGTTTCCCTTCCCCATATGTTTTGCAATTCCATTTTCCTAAAAATACCTCTTATTTATTGTTAAAGTTCATTTTTTCTTCCTAATTGAACTAAGTCTATTTATTGAGCTTTTGATCTCAGGGAGGCTAGCTAAAATCAATACACTGTCATATGAAGGCTCTTAATGCCTAATCCTGGTAACTTTAAGCAGTTCCAGGCACACAAGCCCAAGGCACCAGGACTTGTTATGATGTAGCAGGCAGAGCATGGCAGGGTACAATGGCAGAGAGAACATATGCAATGGCAGAGTGTTGCGTTTTCTCTTTTATCAATTCAGCCTGAGACTAATGGCTCTTTTGTCACAGAGCTTACCTAATCAGAATGGCAGTTGGCCGAACTTGACCACATTAGATGAGCCAGGGCTTCCTTTTACCCTTTTAGGACAGAACACAAACAAGTGTACAAACATGTGTGGATACCTTGTTTGCAACTTGGAAGGAGGCATGATGACACCAGGCCTTTGTCTTCCTTTCCCACCCTTGCTTACCTCACCAGCAGAAGGGAAGAGGAATAGGTGACATGTCTGGACAAGTCAGGACATATTTTAGGCTTACAGTCGTATCTTGCCCGCTATATTTCTAGATTTTGTGAGCAAAATAGGTTTCATTCCTACAGCATTCTTTGTATCTATTTTTGTTTGTGTGTAATTTTTTTAAGATAAGAACAAATCCCGTTACTTTTCATTTTTAATAGAAATACACCTATTTACTATGGACTCAGAATGGCATACATTTTTTAATATAGTGGTTTTTGAAATGCGATGAAGGTCTTTTAAGATCAAAGAATATGTTCCATGAGAGGTTCATTAATTATAATTTCTTCTTACTAGTGTTGATAATACACAATTTTGTAATTCCATATGCATATTACTTTAGTAATCCACTGAAAGGCTCAGAGAGCCACTTGTCATCTCTATCATTGTCTACAGTCTCTGTATTTCCACAGCATTTTGCCATTCATTTCCTATATGGTGTCAATTCTTCAGAAAGAACAATACCTACTCTTTAAAGGCACAACCCATGATCCACACAGTATCATCAGATGCAGCTGGCGCAACCCTACATTAATTGGTCTTCAAGAAATCTATTAAATGCCACACAAATGCAATGTCAGTGATCACTGTAACAGCACACAAAAAATATACACAGCACTTTAAAAGGTCATAAAAATACAACTATTAGTCTTATTTCTATATTTTCCTTCTTAAATAGTCATGTATCATTTTAATCAACTCCATTTTCTCATCAGTTTGAAATGTCCATTCAGAACATTTACAGGCAGCATGAATTAAGTCCCTTAACTCTCCAATGATTAAAAATTTTAAAAAGGAAGCATATTTTTCTGGTATTGTACTTTGAATGCAAGATAGCAATTAGCTCACAAATATCACACATCTACATCAGATGCTTTACAGTTACATGTGATCTACCACCTACAACCTACCACCTGCCCTAGCCAGGTTTTGTGCTGCTGGGGAGACTTGTATGCTTCAGAAGATTCACATATGTTCCATTTCAGAAGTGCAATGGATTTGCCTAAACAAAGTTCATTAGTGACATCTGATAATTTCTAGGCTTCTATTATCTACATGGGGGCTGCAGGTCAGAGAAGGGATTTGAGAAGAAAGAGAAGAAACTGAGCTCTTGTGAATAAATAGTTGCAAACAGGCATCTCAGTTAATTCAATAGCTCTGAATAAATGAGAACTTTAGATGTCTTATTAGGATTAGACTAACAACACACTTTAAGAGCTTATTTTCTTTAAATAGCCTCAAAAAATGACTACATTTGTTTTTCTATTGAGTCTTAAGGCCTAAATTGTGTTGTATATAATAAGGTTGCCTTAATAGTAGTTCTGAGTTTGACATCTCATAACAGTTGAGACAATGTGGTCTATAAAGTTTCTCAGTGGATCAATCTGAGGTGTCAATATGGAGCGGAATCATCTCTCTAATGTTGTTTCTCAAAAAATTATTTGTGCATCTCTCCTAGTTCTTGTTGCAGGTGATTAAACTTACTTTTTTTTTTTTTCTTGTAAGTATACCAGGCCTCAGGGTAACTTAAATACCAGCAATGACATCAACTATGATGACAAATTTAGCAGTTCTCTGGAAGTCTACTAAAATCATCTGTGAAAAATGTTGAGTATTTGTCCTGGTAGGGCATAAATTTTGCCGAGAGTTGAACCAACTCCTGTTCGTCCCTCCCCCTGTTGTAAGGTCTGGGGCCGGGGCGGAAGGGGCAGGGCAGGGGGGAGGGGGAATAGCAGGAGAACAGAATACGTGGCTTTGAACCAGGAAGCCCTGGGCCACATGGACAAGCCACATGAACAAGTCAGGTGACCCGTGCTCTCCCTCAAGGTGTTAAGGTCCACCCCTGGGTGCTGGACTTTTGAATTGATTCACCAAACAATGGACGCTGATTGCCTATTGGTCAGTTTCACCTTTCCTAATAGGGTATTTAAGAGAGAGCAATCAATCGGCCTTTGGCTCGCTCTCTCTCTCCTGCCGCATCCGTGGATAACAGACATCCTTGCACCTCACTCACAGCGGCCACCTGTTTGCAGCGTGTGGCATTGCAGCATTGTAGCATTTTTGCAACAGTGGCAAAGGCAAACCCCTTCTTTTCTCCTTCCCTCAGGACAAGCTCTTTTACCTATCACATTTTCGTGAGTATTTTTAGGCACGGTTAGGATTTCTCTTTGTTATTACGCTCCCTGTTTCCTAAGTTCTGACTGTTTAAACTGTTTTATTCAGTGTTTGTAAGCGATTTTGTGTAGTTATCTTGCCAACCGAACATCCAAATGAACCCTGGGGAAATATTCCAGGAAAATCGTGATTTTTAATGATAACAAAAATTTATATTCACAACAGTATTAAATACTAAATTTTAATATAAAATTAAAATTTTGTGCTGGAAATATGTTTTTACATTGTCCCAGAAATATAACACCAACTACTATCTAAAGACTTCCTTTTTTCAGATGTGTTTAGTGCCTGTTACTAGATTTAAATAAATGAATGTCGACTTGTTTCCTAATGGCTCTCTTGATAACAAGCAATTTTTTTTCAGCTAACTAGTGAATTTCCATTTTTTAGGGTGTAATTTTTGAGCTTAATTTTTCAGTTTCTGGATAGAATCTCTGATTTGTAGCCCTCTGTGAGACAGTTAAGTGTGTATTTATGTGTTTCATCTTACATTTAAAATGAATTTGTATATCAATATTTGAAAATGGATTTTAAAAGAGTTTCCAGTCAATATGTGGAGATAGAGAATGTGAGAAAATAGCATCAGAAAGAATTTTTTTTTAAAAACCCAAAAAACTATGAGAAAGTGTAGGCTGGTACATATTCCTTTACAGAATAGTTTGATCTAAAACCTGCCATGAAAGTTTTCTCATTGAGTGAAGAACTACAGATTTCTGACAGAGTTTTATTACTGGAAGAAAATATGATGTCTATGTTAATCCTCTTTTGGTTTTTGGGTGGGGTTTTTTTGTTAGTTTTTTTGGTGGGTTTTTTAAATGTTATATAGCATATTACCTATTCAATGCAGAAACTCTACAGTAATTTCTGAAAATATGGCATTCCCCCTAAGTATAATATGCAAAACTACCTCATAAATAAGACAAAGCCTAATTTATATCATCATGAAATTATTGGCAGAAATAGACACTATTACTAAGTTCTGTGGAATTACAAAACTGAACAGAATTATTTCCCAACAAAATTAAAATGAAAACCAGTTTTTAGAAAATTTGTCCAAAGTGGGTGTATTTAATAAAATTATCAGCTACACTGTATTTATTTCTATACAGCCATTAGTGTTAGTACACAGTAATACTCTTCCATTTTTGTCAAACTTAAAGTGTTACATTTCTGTTCAATATTAATGCTTATTTTTATGTCTTGTAGAAATAATTTGCCTTCTTTCACTTTGTTGCCCAGTCTATTATCAGCAGGTCAAGGCAGGTGATTCTCCCCCTCTACTCCACCCTGGTGAGACCCCACCTGGAGTACTGCATCCAGTTTTGGAACCACCATTACAAGAGGGGTGTGGACATGCTGGAGCGTGTCCAGAGAAGGGCCATGAGAAGGATCAGAGGGCTGGAGCACCTCTGCTATGAGGACAGACTGAAAGAGTTGGGGCTGTTCAGTCTGGAGAAGAGGAGGCTCCAAGGTAACCTTATTGTGGTCTTCCAGTATCTGAAAGGGGCTTACAGAAAAGCTGGGGAGGGACTTTTTAGGCTCTCAGGTAGTGACAGGACTAGGGGGAATGGAGCAAAGCTGGAGGTGGGGAGATTCAGAATGGTGGTCAGGAGGAAGTTCTTCAGCATGAGAGTGGTGAGAGCCTGGAATGGGTTGTCCAGGGGGGTTGTTGGGGCCACATCCTTGGAGGTGCTTAAGGCCAGGCTAGGTGAGGCTGTGGGCAGCCTGATCTAGGGTAGGGTGTCCCTTTTCATGGCTAAGGGGTTTGGAACTAGATGATCCTTGTGGTCCCTTCCAAACCTGACTGATTCTATGATTCTGATCATATTATTATTATCTATTATAGAAATTTAAGAACAAGTTTCTTAAGGTTTTGGGTTGTAATGCACTCACTGCAGAGGTATTAAATAACAGTATTATGGTGATAAGAGGAGTTCAGAGTATTTAAGAGGAAATAACACTTGAAAGCCTGAATTAAGTGAAATCGGAGTGCATAATCCAGGAATAACTTTTACATTTGCTTCAAACTAAACATAACAAGAATGTCAAGTAACTTTACAAATATGAGTTAATAAGTTAGACAAATCTGCAAGCCCTTGACTTCAGAATATACATCTTTGTCATCCCTCCTCTCACATTGTTCGAGAAATGTTCAAAAGTAATGTGGTTTTATCTTGATTTTCTAAGTTTGTATTTGCATACTACTGTTAAATTAAATAATATAAATATCTTGGGATTTTGATGTTGAGCTCTGTATTTTATGTGCTGGATATTGAAAATCTAGATGTAGATATTGAAGATCTGAAGCAACCTACACAGAATGTTGTTACTATTTTCAAGTATGAATTACATAAATGGGAAAAACAAACAAACAAAAGCAAATAAACCCCAAAACACAAATAAGTTACTTCTGCATTACTGAACATGGCTATAGACCTTTACTTTCCTAGGTACCATTGAAAATCTGTATATACCACTGGCAGCTCATTAAGGCTTTTCATCTGACCAAATGTAAACACATACAGTGTAGATCCTCTCACTTGGAATGTTATTTGCCATATATAGGACAGAAAGAAATAGATGCATTATAAGATTATTTCACTCCCAGAAGATCAAGAGGTAAAGTAAAATTTTAGATGTTTAGACTATGTCTCATGGACAGCTGTCCATAGCATGCCATTGTGCTGTTTTATTTATCGGTACAGAAATTTCTTTTGGTATTAAGCACTTCTCACTTCAACAGCAATTGACAACCTTTAGCTTCCTAAACGGGAATTTAAAACTGCAGCTTTCCGCCGTGAATTGTTGCACACACCATGCCACAATAGATTGTCTGAGTCCATAATGATATATGAACACATTCAGAGTGGAAACACATTTTAAAATTGACAGAAAATATAAAGTCTCTCATTTACACACTTTGCCTTTCATATTTTTACACTCTCAGGCATCCAATGCTATTAGTCATCTGAGTCTGGCTGTGATTGATTTTACTTTCTTCAGGGCAATTTTTTATGATGATAAGCTTTTCATTTGTAGCTAGAATAGTGAGTAGCATTTGTGTAACATTTCATTTCTGGTTTTCTCACTCTGTTCATTCCAAATGAGAGACTGAGGTAGGCATGAAGTTGGGAGAGGCACAACTGAGGCAGCTAATTCAATCCACAAGACTTCTCACCACCTTCTCATTTTCTCCCTGTTTCATAGAAGAGGGGAGCAGCAGGAATGAGCAGCTATGTGAGTGTTTAGATGTTAATTGTGATCATCACACTGCACTCCAAAATAGCTACTATAGTTTTATTGCATTGTTTGTCTAAATTAAAGACACGAGAGGTTTACTAATCTGTGGTTTCCAGATAAATATTTAAATGAATAAACAAAAGTAGACAATTACAAAATACAGGAACATATTTAATTGTACTTTCAGTGCTTTCAGTTGTAATAAACAGGTGGTATTATTTTATATTTACATTGAAGCAGATAGGATCAGAAACTGATTTTTCTTGCCCCTGGTAATTTCATTAGAAAGGGCTTCTAGTATATTTTATGCAGATATGCAATAAATAAAACACTTTTTTAAAGCTATGTAAGATATTAAAGCAATAAAGTGTTGGTTTCTTGATAATGTATAATAGAACTTTGTAAGTGTTAGTTTGGTACAATAGCTCTATATTTGACATCTATCTTAAGGATGTTCTATTTTTCACAATATCTTTCATTTGCTATATTGAATCTTAGGAAGCTGTGAAGTTTGGAAAGTATCTTCAATGTCACAGAGCATAGTGTCCAGCAGGGAAGGGGACTGTATCTTTTCCTGAGAGGTCAAAGACTATTAAAGCATCACTGAATAACTTTTTTTCTGTGATGATTCTTTCATTCTTTAAGATGGATGCAGTACCATCACTTTCCACAAGATACTATATTTTTACTTAACTAGTAGGTCACAGAGATTCTGCTATTTTGGTGGCATGAAGACAAAGCATGTCTTTGTTAGAGAGTTTTCTTAGGCTAAAAGAAATCTTAGACTGTACAGAGCAAGTACTCCGTCTTTCTAATCAACATCTATAAGTGTCTGGGGTACATGAGTAAACTACAGACAGAGTCAAGATACTCAGATATGTCTTAGGAACTTTGTACACATATAGCTATATTGAAATTCCATTATTTTTATTAATGTTTTCCCTTTCTTCCTTCTTATTCCTTATTTTAGGTAAGGCTGGTCAGATGCATCTGAAGAGAAAAACAATGTACTAATGAGATCCCAAAAGAGTGAGCAAAACAGGTAGGAAAAAATAACACAATACTTTTATTTTACTCATAGTATATGGTGATGTACTTTTTGCTACATAATGTACAGCCCAACAAGTCACAAATTTCCTATAATTTGTAGTATTCTGAAGCTATTCATTATTACTGGCAGCTTTCCAGTTTATTTCCATTTAATTCTTCTTCAGCTTTTCTTTCCCCATTTTTCTTTCTAACATGTTCAAAACCCAGCTTTAAAAAAAACATATAATTTTCAAGAACTAATGCATGAAGCAATTTTCCAAGTATGTGCACCAAAATGACATTCTGAGGTATAGAAAAGACACATACCAAATGATTAGGATTACATTAAATGATACCTAAAAAAAACCAAACCAAAATTCCCTCTTGTTTAACCATGCTGTGAACATTTTTTTCATTTAAAGTTTTTTTTTTTATTTAAAGAAAATTTTAATTTCCTAATTAGTGGGGTAATTAAGTTGTTCTTTTTTTTTCTTTGCTTGCTTTTTGGTGTTTGGTGTTGTTTCTTTTGTTACTTGTTTTTCTGGTTGATTGGTTAGGGTTTTTTATTATTGCTGTTGAGGGTTGGGTTTTGGTTTTTTTTTTGGGGGGGGGGGTTGTGCATGCGTGGGTTTGGGTTTTTTTAATTTTGCTGAAGTATACTATTCATACTAAAATTTAAGAATTCTGCAGCTAATACACAGCCTCCTGAAGACAAAGATACTACTGGAAAAAATGCTGTGATTCTCTACTCAGAGTCCTAATTTTAACTTTTTGAATTTTTTGTCAGTCACCCTGAAGAAGTAAATAGAACTGTAGTGTTTTAAATATGATTAATGTATTTATCTGTGCATTTTCTTTAAAAACAATGGAAATTAAGAATCTATGTAGCAGTTTGCATAATACAATTTTATTCACTCCTAGTTACAGAGACCTCAGATTTTTACTTATGCTATGAACATCAAGCCAAACTCCGTCTTAGATTAAGACACAGGAATGCTCTCCAACTTCTAATACACTTACAGCAAACACATTATCAGATTTGGCTGCACACATCTATGTGAAACCAGTACATTTGGTACTTTCATTAACCTTGTTAACATCAAAGAGATCACTTTATATTAATAACTCCGTAGTTTTGCCAAAGGAATTCTTAAAACTGCGGATAGGAAATTGCAGAATGTGAAGAAGCAATTGGTGAGAGGTGTTCTGATATTGCAGTAATTAATTACCTGTGCAGATAAATATGATCAATTACTACAGGAAAGCATCTCAAAACAAATTAGATTATGTTATCCTTATTTCTCAATCTGAGTATGACAGAAATCTAGTAGATTACTTCCCAGTCCCCAGAGCATTTGACCGTCTTGAATTTTTGGAAAAAAACCAAAATCTGGAGATCAGATCCTGCTTTACAAAAACCTATTCTATGCAGAAGTTTCCTGTAAAGGAAGATGCAACTGAATGAATGTTACACTTTTTACACTGTTCTGTTAGTAATGAGATTTTAGTTACAGAATTTGCAAAAGAACTTTAACATCAGGCTTGACTAGAACAGTTATTTCCTTTCAATAGATTATAGTTCTGTTTACCTACTTAATTTTATAGTAGAAATTTTATCAATAGGTATAACAGTTGCTTTTGTTTTCCATATTGCCCACAAACGTTTTAGGAAACTATCACAAGTTCTCTAGCAATGATGCCAGCTGCTATGTTTTTTCTTACAACTTTGACTTAGTATTTCTATTTTTATATTTCTGTCTTGATGAGCCATTAGTTTATGCCACCCCACACTCCATTTACTGTGTCACATCACATAAATGATGTAACAAAATGTAGCATGTGACAGAGTTCTACTATGGACTGTAAAATTGAAAGACAGAAATCACTTAAATAGGAGCTGCAGTAAACTAGACTAAGGAAAAGTCACAGACATGGGAATTGAGATATCAATGCAAGTAATAATTTCCTCAACAAGATGTGGAAGACCCACATACCACTGTCAGACTAAATAGATTACTAAATATAGATAATTATATCTAGCTATGTCGTGGCAAACAATGTACAAAATTCATACCAAATTAAATGCAGTAAGAGTTCTCATTTCTTAAGAGGAATTGTCTAAGAAGAAGAGCCATTTAAAGCCACTGAATGTTTGGGTTTTGGTTGTTCTAGCTTGTGGCTTTGTGGTTTTTTGGGGGTTTGTGTTTGTTTTTTTCTTCAAAGTTCAATTCTTATAAATTTCAGGCAAAGAAAAGCCCTTCCGGTAACATAGATGGTGATTTCTAATTGCTTTATCAAAGCCTGTATAATAGTCTGTCTTTAGAATATTTTGTCCACTAGTCTGCTAGCAGTCAAATATTGTGCTACTTGTTGATGTTTATTGGTACAGACCACAATGTTTGGTTATAATGGCATCTAGCAATAGGACATGGGGCAACGGTTTTAAACTAGAGAAGAGTAGATTTAGGTGGGATATTAAGAAGTTCTTTACTTTAAATACTGAAATAGGTTGCTGAGGGAGGTGGTGAAGGCCCATCTCTGGATATATTCAAAGTCAGGCTTGATGAGGCTCTGAGCAACCTGATCTAGTGGAGGATGACAGCTGACTGCAGGGCTGTTGGACTAGATAACCTTTGGAGGTCCCTTCCAACCCAAACCATTCTATGACTCTGTGATTCTAGGATAAAATTTAAATGTTTCTAGTATCAATAACTGGTATACAGACCAAGGTCACTATTAAATCTTATGTACTGCACTGGGGGTTCAGAGTAAAGGGATTTACCTTTACTCTGAGGTGAGGAGCGCGGATTGGACAGGACAGGTGACCCTAAACTGATCAATGAGATATCCATTCCATATATGCCTTATTTGGTATAAAGCTGATGGATCATGAGAGTCAAGCTCTCTTTCACTCCTTCAATGACTGACATCAGAGGAGAACTCTGACCATACTGCCTTTGATCCCAATCCACTGGTTCCTGAATCCAGTTCTAAAATTCATCTTCTGAATCTGGTTTCCATCTGCAACTGAGTCCATTCTGGGACTTCTGCCACAGCATCAGTGGTGATGGTGACTAACTGTCATTACAGGAGGTGGGGAGTGGGAGATGTGAGTACAGAAGTACTTTTCTCACAGTATATTGCTTATGCAACAGAATACTGTTTTTTTTTCCTAAAATATCATGTAGTATTTGCATGATGGATACAACAAAGACCTCATATTAATTACTTTGCTTCATCTACCTTTCTGTACATTTTGAAATTGTTTCAGTCTAAAAGGAAAGAAAAAAAAAAAAACCACTTCATGGGAAACAGCTGTTATGGGTAGCATGACTCAGTATGCTACAAAGCTTTGTCCAGACTTGGTTGTGAAACAAGGTGTAGTGTGCTTAAGTAATGGTCCTCTAGTTTCTCAGGACACTAATTTCTTTTTATCAATGATAAATTAATTTAATGTACACAGCAAGGTGCATTAATGCACTTTGGAAATGAATAGGGCATTCACCTGTACACTAGTATCCAAAACAAATTCTGCTAACAGACATGAAATCAGGTACACAACTGGCCATTTCTTTTTCTAGATCTAGGATTTTACACCTATGAAATAGTCTGTAGGACACACTGACATCAAGAATAGAACCTAGTTACTGACTTACAGACCTGTGGAATTTTAGCTGACCAGCATAAGCTGGATCCCTAGATTTATTAACACTAGTAACAGCTAAATATAGTTTTTCATATCAGAGTACTTTCACTTATAATTTATCAAGTACGGAGTAGGACTGTTACTAGCTAAAAGGATTCTCAATTCTCTGAATTCTCAATACTAATACAAATATCTTTCTGCAGTGTTTTCTTTGGAATTCACATAGTTTGATTTATCAGCAATATAAGATTTATTAAATAAATGGGATAAAACTAAGGCTGATTTTAGCAGAACTTATAAGAAGTGATTTAGTAGAACAGCAGCTTAATTGCAAGCTTGAGGATGACAGGACTTCCAATGAAATATATGTATGCTTATATATGTTATTATATAAACACAAAACACACAGAAACAGAAATATCTGGCCAGTGCAATATGCAGATGTCCACAGTCATAAATCAAGTGCACAAAACCAAACACAGGCAGATGTGGGTATAAGAGACTAGCCTATATATATACATATATATATATATATAATCATTCTTTAAAGTAAATATTCAGAATGTATTGCATTTCTCAGTGGACAAGGATTGAGTCTCATAGAGGATTTCTTGCCCAGGTCACTTGTTGTCTTCACCAGTAAATGGTCCTGAGGGGTGTCCCAGCTCAAGCAGATGATGGATGCAATGCACTGCCATCTAGAAGACCTCAAAAGGTCTCATTTTGGATTACTATTAACAGAGCCCAAGATAAGTGACTTCTGCCAGATAACTTTCCATTTTATCTTAGCCAAAATGTTGCAATATTCTGGTTTGCAAAAATCCTAGACATAGATGTTCCAGTATCCCATCTCTGTGCCATGAGCCAAGTACAAGTGTTACAGGCCATAAGAGGGTAAGGATCATTACAGGATAAGGAATAGAGTAGGAGTCAGGTGTGTTAGGGGTGTGCCTCAACAGTCTGGTCCTCTGCAGGAGTAACTGTCCTTATTGTTCCCTGAGAAAAGGGGAGACAGGTGAAAGGTATGTTAAGGGATTTCACTTAATATTCTGGTACACTGTCTTTTGACTGTTTCATTTTTCCATTGCCCAGAGAGTAGCACCACATCTTCTCTCTCCTAGCCCATGGGGAGGAATCATATCATCACAGTTTCCTATGTATGCATCCAAAAAGAACCCAAACTGTGTAGTATCTAATTGAGGAAGAAATTTAGAAAGAATTGCACGCCGGTGCTACGTAAGCAAGTACAAGAATGCTTGCTTCATGTCTGTGTTCTTGGTGGCCAATCTTAGTCTAGGATACAGGAAAAGAAGGGTTGCTAGAGAATGAAACTTTAAAACAGAAACATAGGACGCATCAAAACCGAAGAAGAAACAACCAGTGTTCCTTAGTTCATGATGTACCTTCCTCTCTAGTACTTAGGTGACAAATTATTGCTTTATTGTAGCCACATGCTACAGGAGTGAAATTAATATACTTAATTAATATATTCTATTTGAATGATTAAATGAATAATCAAGCCTACAGACATCTTTAAGACTATGATAGAAAATCAGCATAGCATCTTCCTTGAGAAACTTATAGCATATGGCATAGACAGGTAGACTCTTTGCTAGACTAACAGCTGGCTGAATGGCTGGGCCCAGAGTGTTGTAATAAACAGAGTTAAATGCATCAGGTCACAGTGATATCCTCCAGGGTTTGGTATTTGGGCCAGTTCTGTTTAATATCTGTATTAATGTTTTGGATGAAAGGATCGAGGTCACCATCAGCATGTTTGCAAAAGACAGTAGATTGAACCAGAGCTCAGGATAGGAAAGAACTGCAGAGAGATCTGGACAGGTTAAATTGTTGGTCTGAGGTCAACAAAATGAAGTTTAACAAGACTAGGTGCAGGTCGTCTGCACTTTGGTCACAGCAACTTCAAGCAAGGCTACAGGTTTGGGGAAGAGTGGCTGGAAAGCAGCCTTGTGGAAAAGGATCTGGGGGTGCTGGTGGATAGCTACCTGAGACAGCAGTGTGCCCAGGTGACCAAGGTGGCAAATGACACCCTGGCCGGTGTCAAAAAAGAACTGCTGGACACACTTTTCCTGATGCAGCCCATGATGTCATTGGCGTCCCATGCAGAACTTGCTTTTCACCAGGACTCCAAGGTCTTTCTGTATGGACTTGCTTTCCAGCAGTGTAGTCCCCACCCTGTACTGGTGCCTGTTATTACTACTCCCCATATGCAAGACCCTACAGAAGTGTGGAGCTACAAGATATAGTTTAATGGTCATGATAGTTGGGTTCACAGTTAGACTCAATGATCTTGAAGGTTCTTTTCTAGTCATAATGATTCTATGATTTTACAAATTGATGGAAAAACATTGAGCAGCTTGCTAGTCAAACCAAAGTCCTGATTCAATATTCATTAATCATTCAAAGTTCAGATTAAGCTCACCATTGTTGAGAACACATTGAATTTACACAAATTTAGTGAGGTATAGATGAATTCTGGATGTCAAGTTAAATTAATACATTGTCCTGTGGAAAAGATGACCCTGTAGTTGCAAAATACATATAGGACATGGAATGAGAGGTTTGAGGTTTGATTTTGGGTTGGTTTTTTGTGTTTTTGGTGGGTTTTTTTGTTTGTTTTTTTTTTTCTTTATACCTACAGAGGAAAATCACATTTAGATTCTAATGAAACAATTAACTGAAACAACCCTACTTTCATTGCAATTACAGTTACTAAAAAAGACACAAGCAAACAAACAAACAAAAAGCAAAATGGACAGGGAAGAAACCTAGAGAATGTGCAATGGCAGAGAGAAAAGTGCCTGTGTGTTGCCCTGGCACTTTATAGCATGATACAGAAATATGTCCCTTCAGTAACTGATAGAAGCTATGGAAAGGGAATGAATGCAGCCTACTTGCCAGGATAATTGTATCACACAAAGAGGGATAAATTAAGAAGTTATACATGTGATACACCATCTGTGTCTGTTTTTGTTATTTTTCTCCATATACATCTGCTTCTATTCAGCTATAGGGCAAAACTCCATCATATTATGCAGACCAGAATAACACAAAAAGTTCAGTTTTGTTGACAAAAAAAAAAATCTCTTCCTAAATACATGGTAAAACAGCAGAGTAATTTTTGATGAGTAACCTCTGAAAATCAAAATAAGAGAGTTGATCCAAATATATTTAAATTTTATGTTCGATATTTATAACTCTAGTTAAGATCTCTAGATTCAAATATATAGTTATAATTTGAACCAGGTGCTACACTTATAGGTGCTTATTTTCTTGTTCCATCTGGAATGCAACTGAACTGTGGTGGAAAGAGAAAGAAAAAATCTACACTATATACATACAGAAGTAGTAACAAAAACAACACAGAAAGAATTGTATCTAATTTTATTGATGAACTTTCATGATTTTACACTTAATCTCCGGTCCTAGTTGTAAAATGTATTTAAGGACTGTCCCTGCAGTCTTTTTTACTCAGGCCTGATGTTAAAGAACAACCTTATAAACTGAACTAACCAGTCGGTACTTGATATACTTATAGAGTTAGGTGATGCCCCAGAGTAGATGCATTCAGAAGGGATTCATGTACCTGTTGCTCATGTAATTTCTATATTATTAATTTTTCACAAAGATAATAGTCTGATTCATGATGCTTTAAAGTTCTTCAATATTCTAGAGTTGTATAGATGCATTCTGTAACTTTAATATCACATTCAGATGAAGAAATAGAATGTAGTTGAATGCAAGAATCTTACAAACCTGGACAAGCAATATCTGATCTGGTGTTGCTGAAGAGGGTAGAGGAGTTGTGTGTATTTTTGCTGGAATCAGAAAACACACTTTCATGCACCCACTGTTAATTGTGACAGTTAGATAGGGTACTCCTGAATAGTAATTGTGGAAATCAGATGTGTGATGTGGCGTATTGCCACAAATCAGAAAAAAAAACTTGAGAGGAAACCAAACTAAACCAAACCATAACCCAAAACCAATCCAGTAAATTAAACAATTTTTTAACTTATTCTATTAGCCACTGCCATAAATCCTTGCAAGCTAACCGTACCTATTTCATAATATTTTTTCAAATACCTATCTCAACTTTATTTTTATATGTTCTTAACAAACAGTTAACTTTCTCACAAAAATCACATTCAAAATACAGGCTGAGGACAATAATTTGTCAGTACCTGAACAAAAAAAAAATCCATGCTCAATAGCCTTGTTTCATCACTCAGTTTAACTACCCTACTGGTTTGTAAATTAGTTGATTTAAACCAATAAAAATCCTAAAAATAATCTGAAAATATCATATATCAAAATATCTGTATGACTGAGAACCACAAAGAAACGACTTCAGGTATCAATAGTACAGTATTTGAATGACTTAACAGGTCACGAGGTGATCCTAATACACTGGTAAATACTAGGATTTTTTCCTAATAATAATTTTGTTTGAATGACTTCCTTCTACAGTAATGCTCACATTTAACAGAATTCTAGACAGAGGC
Organism: Psilopogon haemacephalus; assembly: GCA_013396835.1. Lineage (NCBI taxonomy): Eukaryota > Metazoa > Chordata > Aves > Piciformes > Megalaimidae > Psilopogon > Psilopogon haemacephalus. The sequence continues at coordinate 11,613 of VWZI01007073.1, read as the reverse complement.
ATATATTTTTTTCAAGATGCGTATTTTAGGAATGACATCACACCTTGGAATGAACACATTCCATTGCATTTCAGAAAGAGAAAGTATATTGGCCAAGATGTCTTTAAATTTTCCAAATAAGGTGGAAAATTTGGTGTTATTTGGGTTATTTTTTGCAATTATATTTTCTAGTATCAAGTCTGAACCTTCCTTGCTGTGTATTTGTAATGCTTTAGCACAAAGGCTAAACTGCTTGCTCCTCCAACACAGAAGTGAAGAGTAACAAGTACACACAAAACTTGGGGTTGAGATAAAGAGATAAGAGTTTTATACAACATAATATATCATAATCAGAATGCATAATTACCTTAGTCAATAATCTAATTAATCTAATATTACAATGAATTATTACCTTAGCTTAGCCTATTGGCAGAAGTGATATGAAATGCAGGGGCAGAGAAAAAACAAACCACACACAAAATCCTGCATAAAAGAAAACCAGGGAGCTAGCCTACTTCCACCCATCTCACCAACCCTACAGAAAAAACCCAAGAACACCCAAGAACACTCAAGAACACCCAGGAACCCAGAACCTAGAAGTATCAATCGGAAAAAGAAGCTTCTCATGTTACAATTTTAATTTCAAGCCCTGTAATACTTTGCTCCAGCCAGTACTTTCATTTTGAAGCTGGCATGACTGCAGCAGATTCAACTCAACCCATGGCTAATTATATTTATTATTTCTTGTTCAATCCAAGAAGCAATCCATCACTCATTTTTAGGGTTACATACGTTTGAATACTGTTGTTTCTTCTCAGTAATTCCTTTTCTAGACTAATCTCAGTTCCTTCAGCTGTTTCTTACATGTCATATTTTCTGGGTTTTCTTCATCCTCCATGCTCTTCTCTTAAATTTGCAACTTTATTCACTTTAATGCCTCATTTACAATTGGTAAAATGAGATCCTTTCTTGAATTACTCTCCCAGTTTGTAATGAGTTTTGTTTTTCTTTATCTCCCTTATTCCTAAATGTATTTCTTTGTACTTTTCCAAATTTCCTCTCTTTGATTTAGACCATTATTTTCTCAACTTATCAATAAAATTTTCTATGACTGTGGCATTACATAAATATGTTTTCCAGACAGTGACATTTATGTTTTACTTCTTTAGAAACCTGCAAACTGTTAATGCTGAATTGCATCATCTTCACAGGAAAAATAAAAAATTACTCCATCTATTATGTTTCCCTAATTTTAATACAAGTTACTGACAAAAACTGTTTGTAACTAGAAGATCTTTAAGGTCTCTTCCAAAACAAACCATTCTATGACTCCATGATTTGTTTCACAGTCAGTGCTGCACTTAGATGAGAGCAAGATATGATGAACTGAACTGTGCAATACTTAACCTCCTAAAACCAAAGTGAACACCAATGTGGTGGTTTGGGAGTTTCTCTCCCCACCCCCCACACTTGGAAAAATTGCCAGGCTAGATCAAATGGCTGGAAGCTAGGATGAAGTACATATGTGCAGCACAGCACATGTTTACAAGCATGTATATACAATATTTACAATTGTATACAAGTTAGAAGTAATATAGAAATTCAAAATCCCTCCCAAGCAGCAACACTGCCCAGGAGGGCTCCCAATTAATCTGCCTTTGCCTTTCCACCCCACCCCTTGTCTCAGAAATAACCAGGTAAGCCCTGTATATCTCATGTCATTAATTTGTAGAGATCTGAGGTGAGATGTAAAAAGCTGAAAAGGGGTTAGGAGTAAATGGTTAGATTGGACTACATAGGTATAATGCAGAGGAGTGAAAGCAAGATGCAGCCAGGCACATAGACCAAATAAGTGAGTGACTTCATTTATATTTTGACTATTTATGTCTCTCAGCAGAACCAATGAGTGATATAGACATCACTATTACTTTCTTTTCACAGCCAATGATCTAATTTCTCTTATTAAAATATTCCAACTAGCCTCAAACTGGCACAACTAACTATTATTTTCCTCCAAAACTTCAACAGCGTAAAGGAGTCCAAAAATTAAGAGCACTTGTGTAAAAGCTGGAGGATAAATAGTGTGCAGATATTTGTATTTATTCCAGGCACAGTAAGCTCTCCCTAAATGAAGACAATTTCTTCCACTGTAGTGTACCAGTTAGAAAGCTAGTAGGAATAGAAAATCATATTAAAAAATCTTCTGATAAGTGGTAAGAACATATTGTCAGTAGATAAGGAGCTAGCAAAATTTGACACATAATTCAGAACAGCAGAGAGAGAAACAGAACAAGAAATAGTAAAACATTACTAGAAAGATTAGGAGCATGTAGTTAAGGGAGGAATGTAAGTGTGAAAGGCTCAAGGACGTCAGTCACATGAAAAAATCAGCATCTTCTTAATGTGATGGTTTACCTTCCAGAAATACATCATCTGAAGCTGTAAAATGAGTGTGCTTCAAGGAAAGGGAAGGGAACTAGGTGGTCTAAACATCTATTTCACTGGAGGAAAGAATATACACCTGGTATTTTATTTAGAAACTGGATTTAATATGTTACCATCTTTTTCTACCTTGTTAGTAGATTTTTTTTCCCTTTAATGGAAACATGTTCTATGATTCAAGACAATTCATATCCATGAGTAGTGAAAACCAGCTTACTGAGCATCAGGAATTTTAACTTAATTTTCACATATTTCTTGGTAGGATTTGCTCTAACTTTGAGCCTAGCCCTTCCTTCTGCTAGTCAAAGCCTGGAAGAATTGCTACATAATATTCTGGAAATTTCTACTTACAGAAAGAGAAACAACAATCCATTGGCTAATTTTATCTTACTTTTGGTAATCAGAAATATATAATAAGAGGGCTAGAGCACTTCTCCTACAGGCTGAGAATTGGTGGTGTTCAGCCTGGAGAAGAGAAGGCTTCTGGAAGACTTTATAGCAGCCTTCCCATACCTGATGGGAACCAACAATTGAAATGGGGAGAGACTATTTACAAAAGCATGTAGCAACAGGACAAGGGAAAATGGTTTAATGGTTTTAAAATAGAGAAGGGTAGATTTAGATTAATTTTAGGAAGAAGTTCTTTATTATGAGGATGGTAGAGCACTGGAACAGATCGCCCAGGGAGATGGGGAAGGCCCCATTTCTTGAGACATTCAAAGTCAGGCTTCATGGGGCTCTGAGCAATCTGCCCTGGTTGAGGATATCCTTTCTAACCACAGTAGGGGTGGACTAGATAACCTTTAAAAGTCCCTTCTAACCCAGTGTATTCTATGATTCTATGATTTAAAGAGCTGAGTACAACAAATTACAGTGTTAAATGTATAATTAATCACAAGAGAAAGATTTACATTTATGACAGTGTGAGAATTTGTGGTAACTACCATTTAGATTTGCCTTCACTATAACTGAGATTCTATTAGAGTCTGGTTCAATTCCATCATTATCAATCAAAAAATCAGAAAATAATTGCACAACTTACACAAAGAGGGAAGGAGATCAAGTATAAAACCATACATTTAAATTAATATTAGAAAACCAGTCAGTGGAATGACATTTAGGGACCTACACTAGCCAGTTTACTGGCAGTAATACTTTAGAACAGAAAGAGAACAAATAACTAAAAGGAAGTAAGAAGCAGGTAAATAGAGCACAGACATGTTGCTTCCTCCTTTCCTACAGTATTTCCTATTTCAATAGACTACAGTAATTTCCTGGTCTGAGTCACAGAGAAAGAATATGGTGATAATGCCAAATATCAAACAAAGAAAACCAATAATATTCTCTTTATTATAATCACAGAACTTTACATGTTGGAAGTGACCTCCAGAGATCAAGTCCAACCTCCCTGCCAAGCAGGATGACCCAAGGTAGTTTGCACAAGAAAGCATCCAGGCAGATTTTGAAAGTCTCCAGAGAAGGAGATTCTGCAATGTCTCTGGGCAGCCTGCTCTAATGCTCCATCACCTCCACTGTAAAGAATTTTCTCCTCATGTGGAGGTGAAACCTATGTCCCAGATTGCAGCCTTTGCTACTTGTGTTACTGCTGCAGACTACTGACAAAAGTATGGTCCCATCCACTTGACACTCACCCCTCAGATATTTGTACACATTGATAAGATCTCTCAGTCTTCTCTTCTCCAGAGTAAACAGTCCCAGGTTTCTCAATCTCTCTTCTAGGGGAGATGCTCAAGTCCCCCAGTCATCCTCATGACTCTCCACTGGACATTTTCCAGCAGGTTCCGGTCTTTCCTGAACTGGGAAGCCCTAAATTTGGCACAGTATTCCAAATGCAGTCTCACTAGGGCAGAGCAGAGCAAGAGAAGAACCTCCCCAGATCTTCTGGACACACTTTTCTTGATGCAGCCCAGGATGTCATTGGCTTTCTTGGCCACAAGGGCACCTTGGTGTCCCATGCAGAACTTGCTGTTCACCAGGACTCCAAGGCCTTTCTGTATGGACTTGCTTTCCAGCAAGGCAGCCCCCACCCTGCACTGGTGCCTGTTTATATTCCTCCCCAGGTGGAGGACCCTTCACTTGTCCTTATCGATCTTCATGTGGTTAGCCTTTGTCTACCACTGCAGCCTGTCCATATCTGTTTGGATGGCTGTGCCGCCTGACAGGCTGTTGGTCAGCATCAGCAAACTTGCTGAGAGTACAGTCAATGCCCTCATCCAGATCATTGATAAAGATATTGAACAAAACTGTGCCCAGTACTGATCCCTAGGGAACACCACTGGCACCAGACCTCCAACTTGACTCTATGCCACCTATCACAACCCTCTGAACTCTGTTGTTGAGGCAGTTTTCAAACCACCACACCAACCAACCCATTATGCCACATCTCATGATCTTTTCAGTGAGGAAGTTATGAGAGACAGTATGAAAAGCCTTACTAAAGTCAAGGTATATGATATCCACAGCTCTTCCTTCATCTACCCATTTGGTCATGGCTTTGTAGAAGGCTATGAGATTAATCAAGAAAGATCTCCCCTTGGTCAGTCCATATTGGCTACTCCTGATAACCTTCTTTTCTTCCATGTGGTTAGAAATGGCCTCCAGAATGAGCTGCTCCATCAGCTTTCTAGGAGTAAAGGTGAGGTTCACTGGTCCATAGCATCCTGAGTCTTCCTTCTGTCCTTTTTTTGAAGACTGGATTGACATTGGCTTTCTTCCAGTTGTCAGGCAATGATGATTATGTTAAGCTTTTAAAACTCTTGTTATTATTAAGTAAGTAAAATTGTTTATAGTAATTAGTAAAACCACCCCAGTAGAATAAGTAGCAGAGACATGACTGTCACCCACACACTGTCTCTTGGACATCTTCCTTTCAGTTCTGAATTTAAAACATTAGACATAAAATTTCAGTAATCACAGAAAACATTACTTTGTGAAATATGGCATCAAAATATCTGAATACAAATTGAAATATTATTACCTCATGATTAGATAGTACTATTGTTATGAAATTTCCCTAGCCATGCTGAACAAGTAAAAAATATCCAATTCTTTAAACTTCTGAACAAAAGCTGTCAGGTCCCTTGTCCCTTCCTCTTCTTCAGAAAATTTCAAGAGGTTAGTTTTTCTCAGTCATTTGTTTCATGTGTGAAAACCTAAATCTATAAAATTAAAAAGAGATCATTCCAACCACCACCAACAAAACAGTTTTAGATTTGTTGAGTGTGAAAATGTATTTGAATGCATTGAAAATGAAGTTCCAATAAAAAACATTTACTCCATTTGTATTATTTATTGTAATGTTTTAAAGCCATCTGGCAGTCAAACACTACTGTGCTAGGATCAGGGAAAAGAACTGCAGAGGTAAAAGTAATGAATGACACTTACAAGCTGTGACAAAAAAGATGAAAAAAAATTTAAAAGTAACATTGTTGTTGCTCGCCACTTACCAACAGAAGTCCAATTTGTTCTCAGATAGATATCTCAGAGGAGAAAATCCTGGAACTATAATTCTGGAAGAAAGAATACCTGCTTCCTACCCAACCCTCATTTACATAATGAGCATAACATAATCAGATATGGAATATTCCATTGGTCAATTTGGGTTCATTGCTCTGGTCCTTAGCAAGACATGAAAAGTTGAAAAGTCTTTGACAGAAACAACTGAAACCATCAGTAAGTTATCATCACTCTTCTCATACCAAATCCATCACTGCATCCAAAATACAGCACTGTTCTAGCTGTTAAGAAGACAACTAATCTTTATCTCAGCTGAAAACAGGGCATTTATCCCCAAGAAAGGAAATAAAGCCTCAAATATATTGCTGGAACATGTGTGTCGTGGAAGGCTTGCCCTACTGTTCTGCTAATGGGAGAAGCAAGGTCTCTCCCAAAGTGATAAACATACCCAGAGATGTTTAGACACTTGTTACTGTCTTGCTCAAATAAGAGTAAGCAAGATCTGGGTTCACCTAATATGGTCAGTTTTGCAAATGCCATTCTGATTAGTGAATCTCTGTGGCCAAAGGAGCCATTCCACTCAGGCAAATAATATAAATGGAGCTAAGTTACAAGGAGTTGTGTTGCCTCAGCCTCACTGCTCTGCTCTATGTTCTGCTCTGCTTCATGCTCTCATGCTTCAGGCCAGCTTAGCCCTGATATTCTGGCCCTGAACTACCTGGAAACTTAAATGCCTCAAGTTTACCAGGAGAAGGCATTAAGTGCATCACGATGTGGTGAGAAGTGCCACTGCCCTTGTGCTCTCTGCACATCTGCAAGAGATATTGCCTACACCTCTGCAAACCTCTATGCCAATAGGAACCAGGATCGGGTCAGAGATCATCTGCCTGTTTCCCAGCACCCTGCTAGAGCCTGGGAAAGTCCAGAAGCCTCTCAACATCTATCAAGACGCTGAGCAGTTCCAATGCTGCTGTAAATGTGCCAGGGACTATCTCTAAATTCTACTCTACCACCGTGAGTAGAGCAGACTTTCCCTAGGGCTCCAGGCTGCCTATTTATAAATGAGGCAAAGCTATTCTTTGGCTAAACTTTTCCAATTATCTGATTTTCCTAAATTACTGAATGCCTATAAGGATCCTTGTGATGATTTTCCCAACCAAATTAGAACCCAAATTTAATTTAATATAGTTCGTGAGTGGGCCTTTTTGGAAATAAAATAACTACATATTTTGTAATTCCTGCCTTGTTAATTGCCCCAGCTAAGTCGGTGTGTCACATTCCTGAAGCAGTGACTAGATGTTCAGATGCTGGTTTTTTTATAATTTACCATTTATTTCTTCAGTATACTTCAATATACTTAAGTATACTCAGGATTCAAACCTTTACTAACTATATGCATAAATAAAAGAAAGCAGTTTTCTTCAGGAAAAGCCTTTGAACTTTATGTTAGGTCCTTATCCACAAATTGTTTTCTGTCATTTTAAAACATCTTCATGCCAAATACTGAAAGTTTGTGATAACTTTTTTATTAGTGCATATTTGTATGTATTTAATAGGCTGTAATGATTTATGGTCTCTTCATTTTTTAAAATGTAGCTTCTGCATATTACTTTAGTTCCTGAAAATTTCATCACTCATTTTTTGCGCTTCTAAAACTGAACAGAAAACACTATGTGTTATTCCTATGCTTTGTGATGTTACTTATTTTTTCCTACAGCTCTACTCCCTGTTCAACTTACAGAATTTCATTTGAACATGGCCTGCAGTCAGCAATTTATGTGTTGGCCAGTGATCTGCAAAATAAATATATTTCATAACATATTCTGACTTCTGCAATTTTACAAATTCCATTCTCTGAATCATCTTGCATTTTCAAGTCTTAATATAGGAAGTAAAAAAAAAAAAAGCCTAAAACTTCAAGACTTACCATTTTAGTTTTTCAACTTTGAATCCTTTCAAGTGGCTTGATTCTGAGTAGATTTGCAAGATACATTTATCTTCTGTCTTTTAATAACAGAGTTGCTCTAGGAAACAATAATTTATTCCCCCTCCATCCATTTTAAGCACGCTAATTTGCTGTTCTTGTTATGGGTGTACAGACTTTGCTATTGAAAACACAAATCAAATGTTCTCCTGCTTACACCTATGTATATACATTAGAATTTTATCAGTAAAACTGTGATACATAGCTTTGTTGGTCATACTGAATAAGGCTAGGAAGTAGTTTTAGCATAATGCACTTAGTGTCTCCAAAAAAACCCAAAACCCACAATCAAATAAAAATTAGATAAATCCAAAAGCCAAGTACAGAGCATTTTATAAGTTACCTACAACTCTAGCCACAACAGCAGTTGTCAGCAAATTTGAATTAACAGAGGTTTAAGTGATCTTTCCTACATTAACTGAGCACCTAGATTAATTCATTCTTTACCATTAATAACTTCAAAAGTTGAATTTATAAAAATCTGTATTATAAACAGTCCTATGTAAGTCTAAATTAGAAGTGAATTTGCTGGAAGACACAGTAATGTAATACACTTAAGCAGAGCAGGAAGACATGGTACTCCTTACTGCGAACTTGTCTAAAAGACCTCCCTAAGAGTAGAGAAGATACAGAGTTTTTGATTGCCTAGAAGCTGAAACTGTCCTCATAAGATCTAGAAGAGGTGAATTTATAAAATTTCTGCTCACTGTACCTACTCAACAGACTGCTCCACCTGACATGCCTCTTTCTTTTATTGTAGGATAATTACATTTTCATTAAAAGAGCCAATTGTATGTAAAGAGAGCAGTTAAGCTATGTTATTACAATAATTTCTAAGTTTTTTAGAAGTTGGTTTTTTTCATTCTCTTAATTTATTTCTTTCCTTTGTCAGGTCTGAGCTGTAAAAAGAAATAGTTATACTCTTCCTTCATGTGAACAAAGGTGAACTTTGCATCCTTGCTGAAAAGATTTTCTCTTTTGATGCCACATGCTTCCTTAAGAATCTCAAGAATGGATTCTTATCACTGAATTACTCTAAAAAATGGCACTAAAGGGGAGATGATGAGTCTGAATTTACAAGATAAATCTATGTCGAACATAATAAGGTTAACTGCACATCTTAAAAGTGAAGGAATTAATAGTTAACAGATTTTGAAGGTATGAATAGAACTCTCATACAGATTTAGGAAATACATAAGAAGTACTTAACAGTAGTGATTCACAGCATCACTTCTTCAGGCTTATCTCATCTGTTTCCGCACTGGCTTTTGTCCTCTCTTCTGGAATTTCCTCAAGAAAAAAAAGAATATCTGAAAAATATTCACAAGAACAAGAAGAAGAGTGATTTGCTCTCTTTCTTTCTTTCCTGTTTGCTTGTTTGCTTTGTTTTTCAAATATTTATTTCTTTCTGACTTGATATTAGATGACTGAGTGTACAAAATATAAATATTCCCTTATATTGGACTCTTTTATTTGACCACATGAAGAACATTTCAAGACATTGCAGTGTGGCCTCAGTAAGTCCAAAATAAACCCAATACATGTCCTGCCATGTCTCAAACTAATCCCTCTTTCCCCCTCCTTTTTTTCAGAGTCCAGAGGAATGTGGGAAGTAGACAAAAGGACCTGGTGTCAGGGAGTCTGATACCAAGGGCCTGCCCAGACATGTTCTACTCATGTACATGCCTTGTGGTAAACAAGGTGCATGGGCCTGGTGTAATTTTGCCTTGTGGAAGGCTCATGTCTTCAGCCAAATTTGGGTAAATGTCACTCCATTGGTTAACGGTTCTGTTTTTCTGTGTTGTCAATATAAGTAAGGTGTCTTATTCCTTTGTTCCTTGTACCTAGCTGTCACATTTTGGCAGCAAGGAACCTGCCAATTCTCTCTCTACAGAGCAAGTGACATATTGTGCCCTGAAACTCTTTCCAATTTTATTGTTTGCATGTTTCTGGTTTTGCTTAATTGTTTAAAATTGTTTAATACTGCCTTTTCATTGTACATATCCTGTAAATGTCTTACATAACTGAACACAATGACCTTGTACATAAGTTAAGGCAATAAATTTATATTAATAAATAATAATTAATATTACCTGTCATACTAAATAAATATTTCATATCAATCATGTCATGCAGTATCTCACAAAATGAACAAAATAAAAACCCAGAAAAACTGAAACAAAAAACAAATAAAAGAAACAGCCCTCCCCCCCAAGCCCTTGTTTGATGTAGATAATTAATTTGTTGGCCACTTAGAGAATGTAATCAATCAATTATAAGATTAGTCACACCAACAAAATTAATTGTTAAGCTAATTTATTCAATGAATAGAATGAAGTACATTGAACCACAGCCACTTCTTTTACCAAGAAAATAACATCTAACCATTATCCTAACATCTCAGAAGTTGAAGATGTTATGCAATTCAAAGCATGAATTATGCAGATACATTTCTAGAATTTTGTAAATAAATTTAATGTTTTAAAAACACAGAGAGCAAAAATGAAATGGTACTGCATTTTTAAAAAGAATTATTCTTTTTAACTGCAAATTTGGTACTTGCGCAGTCCTATCTCCATATACCAATAATAATTTCATAAAGACTGAATTTTATATCAGATCTTTCATGAAGTAATTACTAAAAATAAGGAAAAGAATGAACTTTCTAATCACAGCTGGCTTTATATGGGAATGAAGAGAAGAAATCTAAAGAACAAAAAAAGTTTCTGTAAACTGTTGTTTTGTTGGTTTTTTTTTTTTTTAATAAAAATAGACAAGAAAATCATTTGAGTAAATGATCAAGTGTTTCAGGCCAAAATATTAAAGATAATATAACATGCATCTTTTGTAAGTAAAATTATAGAAAAAATTCACAGAATTGTTTTGATTGGAAAAGATCTCTAAATTACCATGTCTAACCATGCTGAATTTCATACTACATTCTTATACCAAAAATACTTTTAGGAAACCATTTATTTTCAAAATACTAGAAAAGTATGTTTTCCCCATGAATTAGAGTATTCTTTCTTTTGATTATTGCATTCAGGTTGGCTGCAAAATGGAACATAGGTGATGTCAGTCCTCAGTTAATACAGTTTGTATATATGTCAAAGTCCCCAGGAATTTATTAAAAAAAAAAAAATTGGAAATTGTTCAGGTAAGCAAAAAATGCTTAAAATAAACCATTTTGGACTTCTAATAGACTGGTGCTTTTATTTCTTATCCTTCTACTTTCCAACACTGATTTCTTCCAACTCCCATTTGATTCCTGCTTTCCCCTCCTCTAGTTCCTTACCTGAATACTGTAAATAATTAAATTTCCTCTTAGTCTTGAGGATGATCTGGAGAGTCCCCTCTGCTGTCTCAAGATGATGGGTGCTGGTCCTGTCACATGACGATGAGATTCTCCAGGGACAGCCCTGAGATGACTGGGGCAAGGAACTCATATCTCTGACTGGGTTGTTTGGGTTCACCCACCTCTGTTCTCCTTCATATTTGTAGACAGAAACCTAGCAGTCAACAGCAAAATATATATATATATACACAGTTGTTTTGATTGCTTTGACTAGGTTTGCTTAAAAGTTGTCAAAATCAGCAGTATTACCAAGTTTTCATTAGCTGAATAATTATCATAAGGATTCCTTATTTAAACTACGACTTGCCTTCTTTAATCATAGAATCATAGAATCATAGAATGGTAGGTTGGAAGAGACCTCAAAGATCATCCAGTT
>VWZI01007072.1:1269-15659 GCA_013396835.1 Psilopogon haemacephalus | reverse complement strand
CATTAAGAGAAGTATTACTAGCAGGGCAAGGGAGGTCATTCTCCTCCTTTACTCTGCTCTTGTCAGACCCCACCTAGAGTACTGTGTGCAATTCTGGTGCCCCCAGCACAAGAAGGACATGAAACTGCTGGAGAGAATCCAGAGGAGGGCCACAATGATGATCAGAGGGCTGGAGCTGGGGCTCTTCAGCCTGGACAAGAGAAGGCTTCGAAGAGACCTTATAGTCGCCTTCCAGTACCTGAAGGGGGCCTACAGGAGGTCTGGAGAGCAATTATTCACAAGGTCTTTTAATGACAGGATGAGGGGAAATGTGTTCAAATTGGTGGAGGGGAGATTTGAATGGGATGTTAGGAGGAAGTTCTTCACAGTAAGGATGGTGAGGCACTGGATCAGGCTGCCCGGGGAGGTTGTGGCTGCTCCCTCCCTGGATGTATTTATGGCCAGGCTGGATGAGGTCCTGAGCGACCTGATCTAGTGGGAAATGTCCCTGCCTATGGCGGGGGTTTGGAACTGGATCATCTTTGAGGTCTCTTCCAACCTAGACCATTCTTTGATATATGTTATATATTTTTTCGTATTGTTTTTTGTGTAATCTATTTTCACAGGTCTTCCAACAATACACCTGCAAGCTGTTTGATGTTTCCTCTTAGCAAATATTTTCTGATCTTTTTGTTATTTCCTTCTTCCTATCAAATGTTTGACATTTAGTATTCCCAAAGTGGATGTGCTTGCCTTCCCTCCTTAATTTCTCCACTACTGTATCCAGTTTCCAAAAATGTGATGATGCTGAGTAAAGTAACCCTGCTTGGTCTGAAGCTGAAAGGAAGTTTTTAAAGGTTGTAGATTCTCTTTCTAATAAAAAATCTGCTCATAAACATTGGAAATATTGGGTTTTTATGGTGATAAAGAGTGACTTGAGTTCAGATTTGCAGTTACTTGAGGAAAATTTTCCAAAGATAGCTCTCTATCTGATTAAGATATCATTTTATTTTAGCAAATTGTAATTTTTTTTTCTTATTACCTTGAAGCTTAAAACAATATTGTACTCAAGTTTTAACCATAATAGAATGCTGAAACAGGCCCTCAGTTCTGGAGGGAATCTTGACACGTCATTCAAAAGCTGATTATTTAATTTGTTTATGTTTTGGCGTGTTTGTTTGTTTCTTTCACTCAGATATTTAATATACTGAACAGAATTAACTTCCAAAAATTAGAATGTCTGGTTTGGATTCACTCAGTTTCAATCTGTCATTTCTGGAATAAGGAGACCTGAATTTGACAATTATCAATCTTACATGCTTCTGGTGATGATTTGAATGTCTTCTAGCATTAATATTCAAGTGACGGCTTCTAGGTAGTGTTTGTGTATGTGATGAAAGAATTGCAGATTGATTTGATTGGGAATTAATTGATGAGGTGGGAATTACAAAATATAGTTATTTTTATATTCTCAAAAGCAAATCCCCAAAACTATATACAGAACTAGTTAAATTTTGTTTGCATTTTCTAATTCAGAGGGGAATTTCCAAAAGGATGCTTATGGGCAATCTTGATAATTTGGGAAAGTCAGAAAATGGAAAAGGCTAAGCCACAACATATCTTTATCCCACTTACAAAATCAAGAGGCAGACCAGAGAGCCCAAGGAAAATCTGATTTACTCACCAGGCAGAGTACAATTTTGGAGATGCTCCCTGGATTTGTTTTGCAGCAACCTCTGTAACTGCAATTTATAATCCTCATGGCTTTAGTTCAATATGCATTAAACCTGCCAGAATGAAAAATGTCTGTAGACACAGCTTCCACAGGCCAGATCTCATGGAGTGGCCCCGCCTTATCAGTTCAGGGAAAAGCCACATTGCTGGAATGTTACTTCAAACAGCAGCAGTTTATGGCAGAGGCAGGGTCCTTCCAGCTCAGGATAGCGAGCAAAAAGCCAGGATACGCTGGGTCCGGGTGCCACAGGCACTCACAAATGGACCTAATAGACTTGCCAGACTTGCAGATTTGCAGAACTGCACAAGAACTTTGAAACAGTATGTTCTCCTCACTCTGCTTACTTTCCTAGACAATGTGTCCAGTGCCAATATATAATGGGCACAAAGAATCCAGCCAATCACAACCCCAGATTCTCACACGGGCTTTCCCATGAGCCAGTACATGTGTGGGAAAAGGGCACCTTTTACCATTCCCCATTCAAACCCACAAAGTGCGGAGGAAAGCAATTTTATGCCTTCTTCTTCCCCCATTCAAACTTCTGCACAGAGTGTGGAGTGTTATAGAGGGGCATTTAATTTGTGTGATATTTTTTTCAAAATTAATTTTGTTTATTAATTTTGATATTAAAAATGTTCACCACCCTCAACCACTAATTTTAATAATAACTGATTCTTCGCAACGGTCATGGAATGCATTACACAAAGGATAAACTAGATATAGAAATAATAACTAGCAATATATATAAACATTTAAACCCAATTGAACTGGAAAAGAAGGTTCTTGCTGTCAATGTACCACTTCTGGTTAATTATACTGCTTGTCCACTAGATGGACTCAGGAAGCTCCTATCTGCTTATGCCAGATGGCAATTGGTGAATTACAAGAGGCTGTAAGTATTTACTCACAAAATATTATTCTCCCAGTTCACACAGCTAGCTGTAGCTTCAGACAGGACCCAAACACTTGCAGAGAGTTCTGTTGGTTGTCTTGCTGGCTGCTGAGACTTCTGATTCTTCCCAGGCTTTACAGGATGCTGGGGAAAGGAGCAGGCAATTTCTGACCTGGTCCTGATTTCTCTGGATGATCTGTGTGTCCCATCCAGGGCTGCTCATCTTGGCAGGTGTAGGCAGGATGTCTTACAATGTACAGTCTCAGCACAGATGTCACGCTAGCTATGCAAGCCTATTGTGTGGAGGTGTTTAAAGCCATTCCTGGTAAAATTGGAGCAGGCAGTTTCCTGGGCTGTTCAGCAGGGTTGAGTTATAGCTTAGCAAATCATATTGCTATAAACAATAAGGCAGTATCACTGCCAGAAACAGAGGAAAATAACAGCAGGCAGCATCAGGCAGAAGCACAAATACAATGGCAGAGCACAGTGTGTTACTTACTCATCTCCTTTTTATCAAATCAGCCTGAAACTAATAGGACTTTGGACATACAGTAGCCAATGAGAATGGCAGTTAGCCAAGCTCGGCTGTATTAGGTGAAGCCACACACTTGCTTTACCCATATTTAGGAAAAACACAGGCCTTGCACAAGCACAGATGCAAGCCAAGTGCATGTAATTTGTTTACCACAGCATGCAAGTGGGCAAAATAAGTTTGGACAAGCCAGAGTCCTCAGAGTCCATATTCCAGGTTCTTCTGTCCTCTTTCCCACTGTTGCTTCTCCCCAGAACAGAAGAGAGAGAGCAGAATAACATGTCTGGGTAAGCCAGTATGTGTATAAGCCTATTTTAGCCTAATCAGGCCTACCATGACAAGGGGAAGGGAATTTGGAGTGCCCCACAACACAACTAGTTCTGCAGAAACTCAGTATATTGCTATGTAAGTGTGTCAGGTGAGCAGGAGCATAAAATAAAGGATTTTTGAGAAACAGAAGTACTGTCAGTCTCAGGTTGGAGGAGAGTAAAAAAAGAGGGGGTAAGAAAAGAGGTATGTGCTCACTGGATTAACAACTCTCTGAATGGACAGGCCCAAAGATTTGTGGAGGTAAATCTGACTGGTGTCCAATCACTAGTGGTGTCATCTAGGGGTCAGTACCGGGACCTGTCCTCTTTCATAATTTTATCAATGATCTGGATGAGTGCATTGATTTCGAGATGACACCAGGGTGGTAGTGTCAATCTGCTAGAAGGTAGGAAGGCTTTACATTAGGACCTGGCAAGGTCATATCAAAGGGCCAAGGCTAACTGTGTGAAGTTCAACAAGGCCAAGTGCCAGATCTTGCACTTAATTCACAACAATCCTATTGTAAGCTACAGACTTGCGGACATATGGTTGGAAAGCTGTGCCTCAGAGAAAGGCCTGGAACGATTTCTTGTCAGTAGATTGAATATGAGTCAGCAGTATGTTCAGGTGGTCAAGAAAGCCAATGGTATCCTGCCTGACCACGCGAGATCAGAGATGACGTCACTGCTATAGACGAGACTTGTCCAAGTGTAGCCGAATGCTTCGCATATGGAATCGGCCCGCTCCCACATTCGTGGTCACTAACACCGATGACAATTATGGGAGTGTTATTGTCAGTGTTCATAAGTGTTGCTTAGTCAGTCGGGTATGCTCAATGTCCATTAAAATCAATGATATAGCGTTGGGCTGGAAGTGGCGGGTAATACTGTGCTGCCACTTCGTCCCACTTCCGGGTTACCATAGACTAAAACCACACGAGATCAGAGATGACGTCACGAGACCACATTCGTGGTCGCTAACACCAATGACAATTATGAGAGTGTTATTGTCAGTGTTCATAAGTGTTGCTAAGTCAGTCAGGTATGCTCAAGGTCTGTTAAAATCAATGATAGAGCGTTGGGATGAAGTGGCTGGAAGTGGCGGGTAATACTGTGCCGCCACTTCGTCCTACTTCCGGGTTACCATAGACTAAAACCACACGAGAGCAGAGATGACTTGTCCAAGTGTAGCCGAATGCTTCGCATACAGAATCGGCCCGCTCCCACATTCGTGGTCACTAACACTGATGACAATTATGAGAGTGTTATTGTCAGTGTTCATAAGTGTTGCTAAGTCAGTCGGGTATGCTCAATGTCCATAAAAATCAATGATATAAGGGTGTTATGAAGTGTCTGGAAGTGATGGGTAATACTGTGCCGCCACTTCGTACCACTTCCGTGTTACCATAGACTAAAACCACGCAAGATCAGAGATGACGTCACTGGTAACCCAGAAGTGACAATGACGTCACTGGTATAGACGAGACTTGTCCAAGTGTAGCCGAATGCTTCGCATACGGAATCGGCCCGCTCCCACATTTGTGGTCGCTAACACCGATTACAATTATGAGAGTGTTATTGTCAGTGTTCATAAGTGTTGCTTAGTCAGTCAGGTATGCTCAAGGTCCATTAAAATCAATGATATAGCGTTGGGAGAAAGTGGCTGNCCTGGGGCTCTTTAGTCTTGAGAAAAGAAGACTGAGAGGATATCTCACCAGCATCTATAAATATCTGAGGGGCAGATGTCAAGTGGATGGGGCAAATATCTTCTGGGTAGTGTGCAATAAAACGACAAGGATCAACTGCTACAAGCTTGAACATGGAAGCTTTCATCTCAACATGAGCAGAAACTTCTTTATATTGAGGGCGACAGAGCACTGAAACAGGCTGCCCAAAGAGGTAATAGAGTCTCCTTTTCTGGAGACTTTAAAAACCTGCCTGGATGCATTCCTGTGTGAACCACCCCAGGTGATCCTGCTTTAGCAAGGTGATTGGACTCCATGATCTCTGGAGGTCACTTCCAATCTCTAATGTTCTGTGATTCTGTGATCATCCACCTTCACACTGGTGAGACCACATCTCAAGTACTATGTTCCTTGCTGGACCCCTGAGTATTAGCAGGACATTGAAGTGCTCAAGCATGCTCAAAGAAGGGCAATTAAGCTCATGAAGGTCTTGAAACACATGATCTCTGAGGAGAATCTGAGGAAGCTGGAGTTGTTCAGTCTGGAGAAGAGGAGGCTGAGGGGTCGCTCGTTGCTCTCCGCAATTATGTGGAGGGAGGCTAGAGTAAGGAAGGAGCCAGCCTCTTCTTGGTGTCAAGCAACAGGACTAGAAAAAAATGGTTTCAAGGGTGGACAACTCACTACATAAGGAATTGGCTGGATGGTCGCACACAGAGAGTGGTGATCAATGGCACAATGTCCACCTGGATACCAGTGACAAGTTGCATCCCTCAGTCGTCAATGCTGGGACCAGTGCTGTTTAACATCTTTGTCAGTGACATGGACAGAGGAATCGAGTGCACCCTCAGCAAGTTTGCAGATGACACAAAGCTGTGTGGTACGGTGCACTTGCTAGAGGGCAGGGATGCCATCCAGAGGGACCTGAACAGGCTGCAGAGGTGGGCCCAGGCCAACCTCCTGAAATTATACAATGCCAAGTGTAGGGTCCTGCACCTGGGTTGGAGCAATCCCAAGCACAAATCCAGGCTGGTGGCGAATGNTGCTCTTGTCAGACCTCACCTAGAGTACTGTGTGCAATTCTGGAGCCCCCAGCACAAGAAGGACATGGAACTGCTGGAGACAATTCAGAGGATGTCCACAAAGATGATCAGAGGGCTGGAGCACCTATGCTATGATGACAGGCTTTGAGAGTTGGGGCTTTTGAGCCTGGAGAAGATCAGGCTTTGAGGAGACCTTATAGTAACCTTCCAGTATCTGAAAGGGGCCTACAGGAGATCTGGGGAGGGACTATTCACAAAGTCTTGTAATGACTGGACAAGGGGAAATGGGTTTAAACTGGTAGAGGGGAGTTTTAAACAGGATGTTAGGAGGAAGTTCTTCTAAATGAGGGTGGAGAATCACTGGAACGGGTTGCCCAGGGAAGTTGTGTCTGCTCCCTCCCTGGATGTGTTCAAGGCCAGGCTGGATGAGGTCTTGAGCGACCTGATCTAGTCAAGGGTGTCCCTGCCTATGGCAGGGCTTGGAACAGGATGATCTTTGAGATCTCTTCCAACTCAACCCATTCTATGAGTCAATGATTCCATGAAATAAATTCCACAGATACAGATGCAGGATTGGACTGGATGATCTTTGAGGGCTCTTCCAACAGTTTTTTTTCCGCAATTCTGTTATTGTGGGCTCTAAATTGAGCAATGTATGGGCACTAATATGAATCTTTTACTGTGTGCTTATTGTTTTCAAATCCTGTATGAACCCTGATTCTGGAGGTTCATCCTCTTCCAAATTTCCAACTGTCTTTTATCTCTGCAAGGGTTTTGAGCCCTCTTGTTTCTTCCATATCCTGCAGAGGTACAGAGAATCACACATTCCAACGAGGAAAAAGGCAAGAGGGAATATTCAAATTGCACATCATAGCAACAGAAACGTTGAAGCTTCTGAGACAGCAATAATAGAGTCAGTTCAGGTGACAGAAACATTTCAAACATTTAAAAAGCTGCTGCTTCAGACTAAATTTGTCTCCATGCTATTTTCTCATTCAACTGGGAACATTTAACGGAGATGTATTGGCCTCTTTGCACTTCTGTGAACTTCCTAACACTTCAGACAGACTCAGAGAGCCCTTTGCTTTCATCCTTCCCTTTAACAGTCCTTTCTCAATATTGACAACGTTGCTATGGCAAAGGCAATGTTTTGTGATTAATTTTATATTGTAGTAAAGAACTAGTCTTTGTATAGTTAGGCTGAAGAATTTCTATCTTCTGAGAACACATGGAGGTATTTTACAGTTTGAATGGCTGATGGGATTGTCTGATGTCTTGCTTCCTTAGGTAGTGATAGAAGCAGAGCTAAGAGCTTAGGCTAAAATTTGTTTAAGCAATGTCCTCATAAAAGTTTAAGATATATAGTGTATATACATACACACACACATATATAAATGTATGTGTATGTATAAATATGTGCATTTACATCAATATACATAATACAGGATTTTAATGTATGTGTCTATGTGTATATAAAATGGTTAATGAATTTCTGGGGGTTTTTTCTCTTTTTGACAGCCCAGTGACTCTTTCTGCCTTTTTTCCAATGCACCTCAGATAATATACTCCTTCAAAACTACTGTTTGGAAACATTTATAAAACTGCTTTGCCTCATGGCTTATTACTACTTTGGATGGGAAGAAGAAGAAATTTTATTCAGTAAGTTGTTCTGTGTTCCAATTAGTCTAATGCCTTTATTGCATACAAGCTGTTCATGTTTCTGCTCTACATACATATATCTTTGAGAAAAAAAGAAAAGATCAGAGAATAATCGTTGCTGCCTTGTTAAAATCTGTTCTCTATTTTGTTTCTGGAAAATATGACTGGAGATAAATGTAGCATAAGGGGAAGAAAACAAATAAATAAACAAAATGTAAAGGGTTAAGCCCACCTGGGACCCCCTGCCTCTTCCCGAGAGATGGTTTGACCCCTACCCAGGTGGGCCCCTCCTCACAAGGGGTGGTTTGACCCTTTTCTCCCAGGTATCATGGTTAGGCACTCCCACTTCCTGCTAGGATTTGGACTATAAAGGGGGGGGACCCAGCCCCCCTCGTTCTCTCTCTCCCCTCTTTGGTGCGTTGCTGGAGGCTGTGCCTGCCGTTCCCCGCTGCCTATCCACGTGCTCAGCAACCCACTGCATGGAGATCACCATTACCCTTTTCTCTTGTCTGGAACAGGGACTGCTTATCTGCATTTAAGAACTGTTTATGCAACCTGCTTTTCCTTCAGCACCACCAAGCCGCCGGATCGCGTTTTAAAACAAAAAAAACCCTGCTGCGGTGGTATTTTTTCCCCTTTTCCCCTTCTCCCGCGTTTTCTGTATCCCTTCCCTCACTTCCACACCACTGCATTCTCGTTTTCCCCTTCCTCCCGCCTCCTGTATAACAAAACCCCTTTTTTCCTTTTATTTATTGTTTAAAAGTTTCTTCATGCCTCTTTTCACTTCCAAACCGCTTGACTTTTCATTTGGGCTTTTGGGCTCGGGGTAGCTGGGCTTTAAACCAATACACAAAATTAATAAAAGTTTTATTTCAGAAGGTGAATGAGAGGCAACTAAGGCTATACCAACATGTTTGAGGTTTACAGGCATAGTACTGAGTAGAAGTGAATGCGAAGGGGGAGAAACCTATGCAATGGTTTCGCACAAGGGCTAACCTGCCTGCTCCAACACAAAAGAGTAATACATACCACTCAGGGCTGAAGCAAAGAGAGAAGAATTTAATATAACATAAGATATTATAATCACAGTGCCTAATTACCTTAGCTAATCTAATTAATAGTACAATACATGATTACCTTATTTTAGCCTATTTGAAGAAGTGCAGTAAAATACACAGGAAAAAAAAAACAAAAAAACACATAATCAGCATACAACAGAAAACCAACTCCCACCTGACTTGCCACCATGCCTGCAGAAAAAAACCCATAAACCCACACTCAAGAACTTGGAGCCCAGAAGCAGCAACTGGAACAGGTAGCCTTCCATAACATTTTGCTCCAGTTAGTACTTTAAAGTTCTGAAACTGTCATTACAGAGACACGGTATGAGTAACAGCAGAAGGTTCAACTCAATCCATGACACCTTGTTTTGGTGTCAAGTGAGAGAAAGTTAAGTGAGTAAGACAGGTTAGTCATAGAAAAGAGATAATAGATTACATGTCATAGGTCATAGGACAGGGAAGTTTTTCAGCACAATTTCTCTTTTTTTTTTAATCTTTGGCATATTAGGAATTAAATACTATCGGGTGTGAAGAATATATAGAACTTCATAATGGAGTTCCAAAACTCCAAAATACATCAGATTTTAAGACTTTCCAAGCAATGGTAAACAAGAACTTAACCAAGGCTGAATTTAAAGTGGAAGTGAAGATCCCAACAAATAAAGCTGTTGAGTATGCAACTACAGAAACTATCACCTTCATGAACTCAGAAAGCAGTAAATGGGGAAAAAAAGGTGAACAAGTTGACTATATTGTAAAAATTAAAGGGAAGAGACTAAAACCTGAAGTACACCTTATTTACATCTGCTGTGTAACAACTTAATGTAAAAAACTAAGTCTGAAACAGAGCTGCTAGTTGGCTAGGAATTTTCTTAAACTGACCAAGGGACTGTTTCTTTATATCCTAATAGCAGAAAGAACTGGGTTGACATTGAAAGTAGTGTACACTGGCCACAGCGAAAGAACACAGAAGGATTGTTAAATAAAATAACACTTTTGATAAAGTGTGTTGTAGTAATTATATATCTCGTTTTATCATGAGCTACTTCTGGAATGCACATTTTCCAAATCAAGGCATTTAGCAGCATACAGCATACTTTAGGGAAATGTATTTCATCAAAACTCGTTGTGCAGTATTAGTACAGATTGAAATTCAGATTCAGTGCTTAAAAATAAGCAAATTTTATTCAGAATATGTTACAAAAAGGACCCAATAGTTTAGTCATACCACTTCAGGAAACAGCATGATATAAAATCACTAATGATATCTTGCAGGAAAGAATCTGAATGAAAATTACGTAAGATGTAAAATGTGCAGAATATGGTAAAATCAGTTCTCCTACATCTTTCATACTGAAGAAAAATCTCACAAACTAGATTTCCTAGTGTGCATTTCTCCACCCTCCGTGTGATCAGTCATAAATTCTTTCAACCCATAAATACTATCAATTTTGTCTCTACAAGCACCTCTATATATATGAACTAAACTTTCTTTTCTCACTTAAGCTCTCACACACAGACATCAGAGAATAGTGTGAAGTACAGTATTAGATGGACACCTAGTACTTTAAGGAAGTAGAATTATGTGATATTTATGAGCTTAGGATTTACTAAATGTTGAAGAAAACCATGTTTTCTCAAACATTTATCTGTCTGTTGAAATTTTTAAAAAGTCTTTCCAAAGTCTTTAACACCTTGAAGACATCCACTTACAAATTTTCATGGACTGTTCATTTCGAACTTTTACAGCATTGTTTTACCACCAAAATCAACAAGGCTGTATCTTGTTATTTTGACTGAAACATTATTTTTCCTCTCTCTCTCTTCCTCCTGTGAATCATTAAATATATGAGATAAACCTTGTTCTGGTTTGCATTCTATACAGAGACCCAAGACACCTCAGTTTTGTGGTGGCTACTCAATGCACAGTGATGCTGAGAATTGTCTATCTCTGTGGCAGAGCAGGGCACTGCCCCACCGGAGGTTTGAATGAGGTGTGAACTGTGGCAGGGCACACCCAGTCCACTGCCCCACCAGAGGTGTGAATGGGGCAGGAAACGGTCTTCCTCCCTCCCCACCTCTGTCACCGGAGGCTTAGTACAATAGGTGTGAAGTGCCTTCTCCCACCCTCCATGGGCTTGAACACGGAGGCAACAGATCACCTCAGTATATATATGGCAGCTGGACAGATTGCAGCAGGACTTGCTTGGACTTGCAAGGACTTGCAAGGACTTGCAAGGACTTGCTTAGACCTTCACTGGGACCTGCACGGACCTGCACTGGGACCTGAACACGGACCTGGAGACACGAACCTCGCACGGACTTTGAGACAGTCTCCCATCTGTAAGTAGGGCAAGTTTCATGCCCAAACCTTTCCATTTTTCTGATTTTTCCTGAATTACAAGAAAAGGCATCATTGTGAAGACTTTTCCCGACCGAATTAGAACCCAAACTTAAACTAATCTACACACAGATTGTGGGTGGGGCTTTTGGAAATTATAAAAGCTACATAATTTATAATTTCAGCCTCTTCAATAGCCCACAATCAATACAATCTCCTACAGGTAGACTGATTTTTCTTCTGCAAGTGTAACTTCATCTTCTCTCTCTGTTCCTCTGTAGGAGTGAAACCAATGCTCTGAGACCAAGAATAGTTGATTAATTTGTATTTCTTTTGGAAAAGCAGAATGACAATAAAACCCAGAAACTTCAATTTCAGCAGGAACAGTGCATATTGTAAGCTGGATTAATATTTTTCTTAACTCTGACTGTAAATCAGTGCCAGTCTGTTGTGATTCCTTACTTACCTGTCCCTGCCTATGGCAGGGAGTTGGAACTGGATGATCTTTGAGGTCTCTTCCAACCTAAACCATTCTATGATTCTATGATGTTTTTTAGTGGGGGAAATGATCTTATATCACTCCTTCTTTCTGCTACCTACTGAAAGTAATGCTTTTACTTTCCACCTGCCTACCCACAAAGCAATACAGAATGAGACCTTCTCAAAATCTGACCTCTAAGATAGTGTTAGGGGAGACTAAGAAAATTAATAAAACTAGTGTGCATGCATGATTTCAATGTTCATGAGAGAGAATAAACACCCATGTGTAAACCTTAAACCTGGATTTTGACTAGTTTTAACACCTACTTCAAACCCTTGCCTAGACCATTAAGATAATACTTGCATGATGAAAATTCTTCCATGATGATTGTTTCTGACTCACTATGACTGGAAGCTAGGCCTTCCTTGAAAAACATAGTAAATTTTCAAAAACTACTTGTGTAGTGAGTTGACTGTGACTGGAAATCAGGTGCCCACCAAAGCATTTTATCACTCTCCTCCTCAACAGGTTGGGGAGGAGAATGTAACACATGAGAAAGTTCATCAAGATAAATGACAACCTAATAAAACAAAAGCAAAATTCATGCCTGTAAGTGAAAGTGGCAGAGCACACCCAAATCCCTGCCCCAACAGAGGTTTGAATGGGGCACAAAACTGTTTTCCCCACTTCCCACCTCCAGCTCCAGGGGTTTAGAATATGGAAAGAAGTAGGTGTGAAGTTATTTCACCCACCCCATGGGCTTGAACAGGGAAGGAACAAATCACCCCAGCATATATATATGGCAACCACACACATCGTCTAGTTGGACCTTGAGGAGGAGCTTGAGGATCATCTGGAAGAACAGTGAAGAGAAGGCGCAAGGTCTCTGCTTTCGGACTGACGTATCCTGACTTCCTGATGCAAGGACCCACCTCTGCTGTAAACTGGTGCCATTAATGGGAACACTGCCAAGCAGCCCAGCTTTTTCCTGCATTGCCCCATGATCTTGGCCTGTGGAAGATATGTCTACAGTAATTTTGGACTTTGGCGGTTTACTCACATTGGGCTCTGTGCCGTGTATCCACTGCTGGATTAAAATTTGCAATTCTAGACACTGCTGTGAAGGGCACTGCTGCAAAGGAGCCAAGGGACCATCTTGAAATTCCTACTCCACCACTGTGAGTAGCACAGACGTTCCCTAGGGCTCTGGGCTGCCTTAATTGGTAAGTGCAGCAGAGCCATTTTGAGGCTTAAACCTTTTCCAATTTTCTGATTTTCCTAAATTACTAAATTGCCTATAAGCATCCTTGTGAAGATTTTCCTGAATGGAACAGAAGCTGAATTTAAATAGTTTGTACATAGCTTGTGGTGGAGCTTTTAAGAAATAAATTAGCTACATATTTTATAATTCCTTCCTTGTTAATTTCCCCAACCAATTCAGTGGAGGAAGAAAAAAGAAGATTCTCTCTGTCCCATCAGAAGGAAACATCCAGAAGTACAGGTTCAATACATGTAGCAGTAACTCTGGAAAGAAGAATCATAATAATGAATGCTCCTGCTCCTCCTCCCTTCCCTTGACTTTTATTGTTGAGCAGATGTCATATGGTATGAAATACTCCTTTGGTCAGTTTGGGTGAGCTGCCCTGGCTATGTCCCCTGCCTACCTCACAGTCTACTGGTGAGGGAGAAATGGAGACAGCCTTGATTCTGTGAGCATTGCTCCGCATTAAGTAAACACTGATGTGTTAGCAAGTTTTCTAGCTACCAATACACAGCATATGGGGAAGATTAGTTGCATCCTAATGAGAGCCAGTGCAACTTCTGAGCATTTGTAGAAAAAAACCCAACAATTATTACCTTGGTTCTAATTTTTTTTTTAACCTCTTATCCATGTATTCTTGAGGTCTACCTCCAAAAGCTACTAAAAAGATAGCAGGAATAGTCAACCATTTGTCAAGAAGTCATATGTAGGAATTAGGAATTTGGATAAAAAAGGAAGAGTTGTGGTAAAACACAATTAAATGTCTTCTGATCAAGCAGAACCTATTGATAAATCCTTCTTACTCCAGCTGAGGGAGACATCGCACTCACAGGGTTTCATCCTCCTGGGGGATTTCAGCCATCCTGACATCTGTTGTAAAAGTAGCACAGTTGGCTGTAGGCAGTCCAGGAAGTTCCTGAAGTGCCTAGCTGACAATTTCTTAAATACAATAAATTAACAGCCCTATATAGAATCATAGAATCATAGAATGGTTCAGGTTGGAAGTGACTTCAAATATCATTCAGTTCCAACCCCCCACCACATGCAGGGACACCTCCCACTAGATCAGGACGCTCAAGACCTCATCCAGCCTGGCCTTGAACACATCCAGAGAGGGAGCAGACACAACCTCCCTGGGCANGGCACATATGCATGGAGTTTTGAATCAACTGGTCGGCTAGGGAATGCTGGACGCCTGTTGCTCAGTTCCACACGCCCCTGTAGGGTATTTAAGCGGGGATCAGCAGCCGTTAGCTCTCTTTTCTGCCCTCCTCACTCTCCTCCTCGTCCACCGTCGTCCCACGCAGTGACTGTGAGGAGCCCCAGCCACATGCACGGCAACAGGCAGCTAGCAGCAGGCAGTGAAGCACGGCAGCTCTCCTAAGCGGCAATGCTGATCTCTCTCTCTCTCTCTCT